>JACYXH010000575.1:695000-1035000 GCA_026745465.1 Lota lota
GGTTAGTCTGACACTGACACTCAGGAAGATTAACCGTTAAAGAGGCAAATCCTTTTATGCATTATAACAGCTACAGGCCTCTGAACTTTCTCTCTCCGAAGCAAACACAACGCGTCTTCAAAGAGTCAAAGCAGCTCTGTGAATCAAGATCATCGTCCGATGGGAATATTACAACATTACAGCACATACAGTATCCAGCCCAGTACAAGATGAAAGATAACATGACAAACCTGCCTGGTGCAGCTTCAAACCAAACACATTAAATGGGACCCCAGGAACAGCACCATCTTAAGGTCATTGCACTTGCATGTTTTTTGCTTGTTTTAATTTGTGTTTATGTAAATTCTCCAACTCGCCTAAAATGTCTTCTAAATCTAAAGCTTGACAAACGTTACATATGCAAATAAAGGAAGGGCTCCAAGGCCAAATCCACATTTATATGTTTTCGTTTGAACTAACATAACCTTTGCTACGTTTACTCCTAGTGTCCACACTACCCCGGCGTTTGAGAACCCCTAAAACAGAGACTGTTTTACTTTGCTGACCCCGTTTTAGTTTGAAAACTCCAGGATTGCTTTTGAGTCTGATCGAGCTGTTACAGAGACCTTTCAGAAGGATGACGCAGACACCCACGTTCGCTTCCTAACTGGGTCTTATTAGTCACGATGTGTCCTTCCCTTATTCGTCACGCCCCTATCACATGACCCCTTTCCAGAAGAAAACAAACAACAGCCTTGGTTACCAGTGGTTAATTGGAAATGTCTGGTCTTTCTTTTTCGCCATTGCTGTTCTTCCTCCGAAGTCTTTTCTGCAACTAAGCAACCAGCAGCAGATGTGCAATTCTGCTTCACCTTCTGGAAGGTGACCGACAAAAAATATAAAATAAACATGTAAGTGTGGATGACACCACACACATTTATTTGACAAGGACAGTGTGTCTAGGACGTCTACTTCTCCTTCCTATCTAGTCATCTTCCCAAGGTCCCGTATAATACAAAAGGTACCTGGAGCTCTCAATCAGCTCTCCTAGCTGTACCTTGTTTTACTATGCGTTAAAACAAGATTCAAGGATGACCCGTTGAATAGCACAACACTGAATGAGAAGGACGTCCAATGTTTACACGGATCGCATGTCGGTGTCAGATGGGGGGCCCGGCGTGACAGCATCCGTCTGCGCAGTTGCCCCCCCCCCCCCCCCCCCCCCTCCTGTGTCTGGGGCCCCCCGCATTCGCCTTGTGTGCATAGAAACGTCTGAGCAGAGACAACATATGCAGAGCGTTGCAGACCATCCCACAGATTCAGGATCAGATTCTGGTCATGTACATATACGTACGTACGTCTTCTCAGAGGAGCTAGGTGACAGTATAGGTTGTAAAGGGGTACCGTACCAGTCGGGGTGGTCATGGACACAACAGAGTGATTTTGACTAATGGTATGGTAACGGATGTTTTAGTGAAACCAGGAGGGACGGCAGCGCTGGTTTGATCGCCCACACTGGTATGGTCCTTTGAATGCCAGATAACGGTGGCATAGCGCCCCACTGTTTCAAAAGCCGTGACAGTGATTCTGGGCGTAGACAATAGCCCTCAAACGCATGCACCTTTTAATAACAAATACCACACTTTTGATACGCTGCACATATTGCTTTTTGAGACAATTTAGACTAGAATATTTTGGACTGAGAGTTTTCTCCTTTTTAAGCATGGAAATAAGCTAAGTGTGGCTGTAATTCATGCTACCATAAATGAGTTATTTGATAGGATTTCCACTTAAAAACCAACGCAACAAATACAGTTACCAATGGGAAACCTTTTGAAAGAGGGTGAGAAATGATGAAATAAAGCAGAAAAAGTTTAGGTACTGATACAAGATGTGAGTTCATTCTTAAAGCACCCGGAAAGTGTGTGGCAGTATCACAAAGGCCAGGACGTTAATGTTAACAACCCAACTGCAGAGTGTAAAACGCTCTGACAGGGTTAACATTTACAGAAATGTACACCGGAGCGTTAGATATAGCTTTTACTTTTTAAAGGTATTTTTACTCCTTACTTTTACTGAGATTAAAAGTCCCTTTCATATTATGTTACTGATCCATAGCTGTATCAAAGTTCACGTGCAATTTAGTATTAATAAAAACTTTTTTCTACAAACGATACAATTGGTTTATAAAAGGCGGTTCTTGAGGCTACGAAACCTTGAACTTTGACCTTGAAAACTGAACCTTCATCATGATTAGAGTGACATTTATGAATGTAAACCTTCCACTCTTCTTCACACCTGATGGATACAAGCAAACCATAGTAAACACAATTAAATTGAGGACTTTTACCTGATTAATTTCAGAACCAGTCAACCGTACACTATAATAATGTATTAAGTATCTCATTTGTAATGTCTCCAAAATAAATTAAGTAATCCTGTAGTTTACCACTCCAAAGAGGAATTCGTTTTCAGGTGACAAACACAGCTTTGCGTGGCCATTTGTAATTAACTTAAGTCGCAACGTTGGTTTGACCTCTGACCTTGCTGCTCCAAGTGTGAGTGGTATGAAGGCGAACTTGAGACTACAGAGGGAAGAAAGAAAAGGTTGTGGCTATCAGCTGGAAGGTAAAAGTGAATTAAAGACGCCACATTGGTTGTTGGTTGTCAGTTGTGATGGAAAGGTCAACGTTGTCTAATGAGAGACACTGCTCCCACTACGTTCCTGTAGAAATGTCACACGTACACACGTAAACACACACACACATGCTGGCACACACACAAACAAACTCACACACACACATTTGTGCCGGTGAGACGTGGATGTGGATGGGAAAATGGAATCAGAGAGCGAGAAAGAGAGACACTGAGTCACAGAGAGAGAGAGATAGATACAGGTTTTTTTGTTATCTCTGACTCTTATTGTGGTAGACGGTGGGATGCACTCACTTGTCAGCCCATTGATTTCCTGTGGCCTTTAAATGGATAATCAAGGGAACATAACACAGAGAATGGCGTGCTGAAATGGAGGCATGTGTGTGTGTGTGCGCGCACACACACACACACACACACACACACAAAAACATCTATTTATATGATGGTCTGTTTACTGTTTGTTTGTGCATTGTTTACTTGTGCCGAGCGACGTGTTGTGGTGAGGACGTGCTTCTGTCCCAGAACGGCATGCTGGGTACAGGAAGACCAGCTGGTCCCGATCACACTCAGGTTTGCGGTTCCAAACGACGTCAAGGATGACTCTTTGTTAAACCCGATGCCACTCCAAAGACGCTAAAGAACCCCCCCCCCCCCCCCCAAATGAATCTGAATGAGCTCATCAGTGCCAACGGAGAGACGCTGTCACATTGCAATTAGGAAGCTGGGTCTGCACCTGATGTCAGCCCCCGGGGGAGGAAGTGAGGGTTGGCCTTATATGGTCAGCTCCCCCGTTTTGCATGAAGGGAGGAAGACTGTAAGACATTGGGATTTACATCCGCATTAAAGGAACATGTCACATGCCCTCAATAAGTGTGTGTGTGCGTGCGCGTGTGTATCTGTTTATGTGTGCGTGCAGGATTGTTCTGCACTGGGTCGTGTCCTTTGTTGTCTGAGTGTTTTGTTCACTATGGCTCTGAGAAAAAAAATAGGCTGTGCATGATGAATTCAATTAAGTCTCACATTATTCTTTGTGTCTTTTTTCTTTTGTTTTCCTCGTACCCACGTCTCCTCTGCTCTCCTCTTCTCTCATCACACCTTTCTTCCCTCATCATCTCCTCTCCTCTTCTCTCCTCATCTCCTCTTATCTCCTCGTCTCCTCTCTTCTTCTCTCCTCATCTCTCCTCTCCCATCATCGTCTCTACTTATCTCCTCTCATCTTCTCTCCTCATCTTCTCTCCTCTCCTCACACCTGTCCTCTCTTCTCTACTTTACTTCCACCACCTCCTCCTGCTCCCCTCCTCTCCCCCTGGTCCCAGGTTGGGGTGGGGTGGAGCTGCTGCTGGTGCTGTGCGGCCTTGACCTCTCCCAGCCGTGCCCGCGCCACTGCATCTGCTACACGTCGCCCAGCACCGTCTCCTGCCAGGCCCACAACTTCCAGGCGGTGCCCGAGGGCATCCCGGCCCAGAGCGAGCGGGTCTTCCTGCAGAACAACAAGATCCAGCGGCTGCTGCGGGGGCACTTCTCCCCGACCACCGCCATGCTGTGGCTGTACTCCAACAACATCTCCTACATCCAGCCCTCCACGTTCCACGGCTTCGACCGCCTGGAGGAGCTGGACCTGGGGGACAACCGCTACCTGCGGGCCCTGGCAGGGGACACCTTCCGGGGCCTGGGCCGGCTGCACGCGCTGCACCTCTACCAGTGCGGCCTGGTCAACCTGCCGGCCGGCATCTTCGAGGGCCTGAACAACCTGCAGTATCTCTACTTACAGGTGAGCGGACGGAAACCTGTCTCCGACCTTCCGGGTCACCTGCCGGTCGGCGCACCGTTTTTAGCGGCCGCTGCGTCCATCTTGCCTCGATTAGGCCTCATGTTTCTGGGCATTTTACCGGCATCTTACCCGCATCGTACAAACATTTGACCAACGTGGTGCCAATTTACACCCCGGCAAATGATGTGCAAGTAACCTGTACTTTACCTGCATTAATGGAAATGACACTTCCTGATACTCTTGAGTACGGTGCATTGTGTGAGCACCCCCCCCCCCCCACACACACTTACTGGCGCCGCTATCCTATTCCACAACCCCACCGCTAACGGAGAACATGAGGAGTTGAATGAGCTATTATGGGCCGTGGCGTCAATAAGGGCAGGCACTGCCAGTGCACCAGAGGCAGGCATGTTTGTTCACAGGGAGAAAAAAGGGCTCACGGTATATATCTCTGCGTGAAGGTGTTCCAGCGTGTGTACTACATCGCGTCTGACAGGAAAATCAATACTTATCGACAGCGAAAGGCATGCCAAGAGTTCTGCACATGGCACATCACGCTCAATAAGAATGTGGACTGGAGGAGGTTTACAATACCTCGCCCCGTCTATGATTGATAGCTCAATTATTTTGCACAGCGGAAAGACTAATAACAATAATACTTTTATTTTACTCAATTTAACGAGACCGCCGTTTGCAGCCACCATCGTTGTTTTTTTATCAATGATCCGGCGTATAGTCCGTAGTGTCTTATAGCTTGTTCAACTCTGCAACTGACTGAAACGCAATAATGCTGAGTCCAACAGGATGTGAGCCCACATATGCACTGAACCACAGAGACATACACGGCCCGTCACGCCAGCTAACAGCGCTAGCCTGGTCGGAGGTTCGGTTAACACTTGGGTAACAATGCTAACACCAGCTTCCATAACTATATACTCATAAATGCTTAACAAGAGAAGCATGATTCATTTTTGAATCACTGAAAAATACTTTTTATTTCGTCCTTGAAAAAAACACCTGAAAAATGACCAAATGTTCATATTCAGTACAGATGTTCATTAAAATGTTATTAAATCAACGTCATCAGTTTCTTACCAGCTTTCAAAAGCCGACATTAATTTCCTCATTCGACGCTGTCCTTTCCTCCTCTCTTATCAATCCTTAGAAACATTATTATGTTAAAAAATATTAGACCATAACATGAAGCAAAACAACAGAGCATAACATCTTCTGAAGAAGAAAATAACTCACCATAACCTTAGTTAATAAGAATAATAAAATAGGATGAAATAATAAAAAACATTGCATTGCATGCAAGTCACCATGAACAGTTTGACGTGCTTTTAAAATACCCAATCATAATCCACTTCCTTTCCCTTTCCTCCCGCCCCCCAGGACAACCAATTGGAGTACCTGGAGGACGACCTCTTCATCGACCTCATGAACCTCAGCCACCTCTTCCTCCACGGCAACCGGCTGTGGAGCCTGCGGCAGAACACCTTCCGGGGCCTGGGCGTGCTGGACCGCCTGCTGCTCCACCAGAACCGCATCCAGTGGGTGGACCGCCAGGCCTTCCACGACCTGCGGCGCCTCACCACCCTCTACCTGTTCAACAACTCCCTGACCGAGCTGTCGGGCGCCAGCCTCGGCCTGCTGGCCTCGCTGGAGTACCTGCGCCTCAACGACAACCCCTGGGAGTGCGACTGCAAGGCGCTGTCCCTGTGGGAGTGGCTGCGCAAGTTCCGGGGCTCCACCTCCACGCTGGCCTGCGTGTCCCCCCCGGAGCTGGCCACCAAGGACCTGAAGACACTGCGGAAGGAGGAGCTCCCGAGCTGCCCCGCCGCGGAGGGCATGGGCGGAGGAAGAGGTGGAGGTGGTGGAGGAGGAGGAGGAGGAGGTGGAGGTGGTGGTGGTGGGGAGCAGCAGGGGGAGTCTCTGAACCACCTGAACCGCCACCGCAACCACCACAACCACCACAACCCCCACCAGCGTCCCTACCTGCCCCACGGAGACCAGCACCACCTGCCCTCCCCATCCCCGCTGCCCCGCCCGCCCAAGGGGGGGCGGCGGAACTGCACCCGCCGGGGCCGCAAGGGCAAGGGGGGGGTGAACGAGGTGGAGGGGGGGGACAAGGACTACGCTCCGGACGGGGGCAAATACGACCCCTCGCTCCACCCGAGGAGAAAGAACAAGTGCATACCGAGAACTTCGGAGGACCCGCCCAGTGGGGTGCAGAGAGCCAATAGCAGGGCGCCGCTGCACTTTGCGGCGGCCCTCCTCGCGTCTCCATTGGCTGTGTCGCTCCTGTCGGTCGCTGCTGTGGTTCTTTGCTGAGAGATGCGGACTCAGCGGGTTCTCGCCCCGGCTGCAGGACTCGAGGCATTTGTCTGTTACCGTGTGTGTTTATGACACTGTGCGAACAGCATAGCTGATATCTAGTCAAAAGCGGTATATGGTTTTGATACGGCGATAGGTTGATTAAAAGAAAACACGTCCTGTCAAGATGACCCGATTTGGCAATTTGGCAACAAAAAAATAAAGAAATCTTATTTTGAAACGCCGGTGGTACCAAGTCACTAGAGCCATGTATTTAACCCCTTCAAACCCGCACGCCCCACCACCTAAGTCGACCTAATGTCGAAAGAAGCACAATATCAATCAAGCATTTCACATGATTTCCATGTTTGCTCCACTGATGTCATCGCTGATGTGAGGACCAGGAAGCCAAGTCGCGCGCACACGGCTCTATGGAGTCACAGAACCGTTTAGATGTCACTAGGCAGGAAGAGGGCAGCAATCCCGACGCAGTCGATCAACTATTTACATGTATCTGTGTCGTTGTACCTCTAGCAGGCTGTGCCTAGTGAGACTTGACTTGAGATCCGCCCCATAAAACACATCATCAAGTAGAGTGTCTGTATAACTGGCCATACCTGAGCACGGACCTGGTGCCGCGACCACATCCATCAGAAAGCCATTTAAGCCAGTGAACGTGTGAGAGCGAGTGAGAGACAGAGAGAGAGAGAGAGAGCGAAGTGATTAATCAATTACTCACGTCACTATGGCGATAGGCAGGAGTGGACGACGGTTTGCGTTACTCCTCAGCCCGACATCGCATGTGATAGAGGCCTTGTTAGAGTCTCCCCGACTTTGAAGTCCAACCAAAATAAGCTGGACGAGGACCGAAGCCAACGAAGGTTCTGCCCACAAACGTCTGACTCCCATCCACTCTGTTATGCACTTTTATCAGCCAGAAGAAGAAGAAGAAGAAGAAGACACTCGCTGACTGGACAGTAAAGGGCGCCGCTCGAGGCGAAGACAAGACCAGAGCCCGGTGGTGACATCACTCACATGGGAGGGCAGGGGCTGAACGATGCATGTCTCAAACAAATGGTCCAAAACACCCGCGCTCACCCACAATCCAAACCTCCACGTCGCCTGACAGAGAAGCACCTCTTGCACCAAACCCCCCCCCCCCCCCGTAGACCGACAGATACAAACTCTTTCAGATACAAAACTCAGAAATATATATACTGGAGAGCTAGATTTTATTTTTTGATCTGTTTTGACCCCCCCCCCCCCCCCCCGCTGGGGATCAGAAACGCTGAACTGTCTGCAGATCATCCACCTGAAGGCAGCGTGCCTACACCACAACCGTGGGGGAACTTTGGGAATCAACTCTCAAGGTGAATCAGGAGGAAATGGAAAACTGCCAGTCACCATTTTGTCTCGAAAGAAGTCAATGTGGCGGAGGAATATATAATAAATATATATATATATATATATATATATATATATATATATAAAATATTATATATATTTAAAAACTATGATCACGATTTGATTTGAAGCAACTCAATGTAGAAAAAAATAAAATAAAAATATAACGTGTTTGGGAATCTGGACTCCATGAGGGGGGACGCGGGGGGGGGGGGGGGGGGGGGGGGATGGGGGGTGGGGGTTTCCTCGCCGCCGTACGCGTCATGTGTCATGTTTACGTCGGAGGGGGGATGGAACGTGGCCAGCGGCGCTCTGCTGACGCGGGGGACCGTCCGTGCTGCTGTAAACCCAGCGGTGATGTACATTGACTTTGTGTCCTGTTTGTTCTCGTGGGGGTGACTTTTGTAACTAAAACGAAACTAAAACGGGGGGGGGGGGGGGGGGGGTAAAACCGGACAAAAAAACCCGACAAAAACGGGGAGGAATCTCTTTCTCTGTGGCGTGGTTGCAGAGAACAGGGGCTAGTCTCTTTTTTTATTGACATTGTTTCTCTTTTTTCTCCCTTTCCTTTTATCTTTCTTTCGCTTTCGCTGACTCATCCCAGACAATCTGTACACTCTCAACCCTCTGTCATCCTATTCCTCCTCCTGTACCCCCACTCTCCCTCGCATCTTGTTATTTTCTCTTCCTTTGACTCTTTCCTCTCATCCCCCGCCACCCCCCCCCCCCCCCGCACACACACAGGCGCACACACACACACACACACACACACAACACACACGCAGACACACACACACACCACACACACATACACACAGTATATCTATCCATCTTCCTATATTTCTTTGTATTCTCTCCATTCGGCTCCCATGCTTTCTGCCAACCAAATGTTTTCAAGCTGTTTATAAATACGATTAAACAGAAAAGTGTCTTGAAATTGCCCTGGTTGAACTTCTTTCAACGCCTTGTCTCGTGTTGCCGTGTGTGTGTGTGTGTGTGTGTGTGTGGTCCTGTATGTGTGCGTGTTCAGTTGTTGTTGTTTCATCTTGGTGTGCGTGAGACCTAAACTTTAACAACATGCGATGAGGAAGAAGATCTAGCGAGCTAACAGCTCCTGAGAAAACATGAAGGACAAACTAAAGGTCAACAATGTGAAATGTTCCTAAATCGACTGAAGTCTACTGGGAAGAGAAAGAAAGGACATGTTATTGAGTTTTGCATTCACCAGTCCCATATGAAATATTCATAACAATGAATATGTGCAGTGCACGCAAACACACACCCTCACACACACACACACACATGCACGCACAAACGCACACTAACACACACACGGCGCCACCTGTCTGAGAGTATTAGCGGTGTGTGTGCGTGTGATGACAGGTGAAGGTGAGGTGAAACAGTTCACTAACGAGAGCAGTTCCAACTTTGTCTGCATCTGAGGTCTGCTTCTGCACACTTAATGTGTGGTGTGTGTGCATGTGTCTATATGTGTGTGTGTGTGTGTGTGCATGTGTCTATATGTGTGTGTGTGTTTGTGTGCGTGCATGTGTCTTTATGCGTGTGTGTATGCATGTGTATATATGTGTGTGTGTGTTTGTGCGTGTAGGCATGTGTTGATGGTTTGTCTGCTGGTGTGCCTGGTGATAATGGCTGGCCCTTCAGATCCTTCCTGACAGCTCGCTGGTGCAGGGAGAAAGTCCCTCAAAGAGACAGAACCTCTGCAACACTCCTTAAAACACATCACACAGCCTGGTTATATATCACCAGACACTATAGAGGAAAATATAACCAGACACTATAGAGGTATATATAACCAGACACTATAGAGGTAAATATCACCAGACAATATAGAGGTAAATATCACCAGACAATATAGAGGTATATATAACCAGACACTATAGAGGTATATATAACCAGACACTATAGAGGTAAATATAACCAGACACTATAGAGGTATATATAACCAGACACTATAGAGGTAAATATCACCAGACAATATAGAGGTAAATATCACCAGACAATATAGAGGTATATATAACCAGACAATATAGAGGTAAATATAACAAGACAATATAGAGGTAAATATCACCAGACAATATAGAGGAAAATATAACCACACAATATAGAGGAAAATATAACCAGACAATATAGAGGTAAATATCACCAGACAATATAGAGGTATATATAACCAGACACTATAGAGGTATATATAACCAGACACTATAGAGGTATATATAACCAGACACTATAGAGGTAAATATCACCAGACAATATAGAGGTAAATATCACCAGACAATATAGAGGTATATATAACCAGACAATATAGAGGTAAATATAACAAGACAATATAGAGGTAAATATCACCAGACAATATAGAGGAAAATATAACCACACAATATAGAGGAAAATATAACCAGACAATATAGAGGTAAATATCATCAGACAATATAGTTATATATAACCAGACAGAGGTACAATATAGAGGTAAATATAACCAGACAATATAGAGGTAAACATAACCAGACAATATAGAGGTAAATATCATCAGACAATATAGAGGTAAATATTACCATCAATATAGAGGTAAATATAACCAGACACTATAGAGGTAAATATCATCAGACAATATAGAGGTAAATATTACCATCAATATAGAGGTATATATAACCAGACAATATAGAGGTATATATAACCAGACAGAGGGAAGCGAGAACGAGAGATGGAGCTGGAATTACAAGAATAGAACAGTGTGTGTGTGTGTGTGTGTGTGTGTGTGTGTGTGTGTGTGTGTGTGTGTGTGTGTGTGTGTGTGTGTGTGTGTGTGTGTGTGTGTGTGTGTGTGTGTGTGTGTGTGTGTGTGTGTGTGTGCGTGTGTGCGTGTGTGTGTGTGAGAAAACAAGTGAGCAGAAATCCATGAAATATTCAAATGACCTCTAAACAGACCAAGAGATTAAAAAGCCTGGTGTGGGCATTGAGGATAGTTGTGGAGTGGATGGTGCAAACAAGAACACAGAATAGTTTGCTCAGCTACGGTGTGCGTGCGTGCGTGCGTGCGTGCTTGTGTGTGTGTGTCTGTCTGTGTATGTGTGCGTGGGTGCACGCGTGTGTGTGTTCAAACACCAGAAAGAAGACCATGGCAGATTCCATCCTCATCTTCCGTCTTGCTGCCTCCTGGGAGGCAAACGGCCCTTAAAATAGAGCCTTGCTTCCCAGCCTGACGAAGCACTCTCACTGACAGTGTCGTTTAGCCCTGTGGAAGTGCAACATAGTGCTTTGAAATATGAATCTGTTTCTTTCTTTTTTTTTAAGCAACAGTCATGTGGGCCAAAGCACATAAAATATGAAGAGACTCCGATTTGAGGTGCTGGTACACGAACAGTGCAGAGAGGACTTTCTGGACAGAGTATGTTGCGCGAGTGAGAGAGAGAGAGAGAGAGAGAGAGAGAGAGAGAGAGAGAGAGAGAGAGAGAGAGAGTAAAACATGGTAGTTACTTGAGGCCCGCTGTAGTCGTACGATGATGAGGCTTAATGAAGGAAAAAAAAGGAGAGACGTTTAGTGGTAGATTTTGTGGTGGATCCTACGACCATTAGAAGATCGGGGGAGAGAACACAATTGAGAAAGAGAGAGAGAGAGACAAGAATTAACAGAAGGATAGAGGGACAGAGGGAAGGAGGGAGGGAGAGATGAAGGGAGGGAAGAAGAAAAATAGAAGGAAGGCAGGGCTTCTGGAAACCAAAAAAGAGGAATCTTAAAACAAATCAATTATCTGAAAGTGTGTGTGTGTGTGTGTGTGTGTGTGTGTGTGTGTGTGTGTGTGTGTGTGTGTGTGTGTGTGTGTGTGTGTGTGTGTGTGTGTGTGTGTGTGTGTCAGAAAGAGAGGGAGAGAGAAATAGATGACAAAGAGCGCAGGAGAGACCAATAGTAAGAGAGACAAAGAGTGAGAATGAGCGAGTGTGTGAGAGAGAGAGAGATGCTTGGATGGAGACAGCAGGATGAAACAGAAGGGGTTCTCATCCACTAGTCGGGTCCCTGAGCTGCAGATCTGAAATAGCCGCATGTGAATATTTATATATATGCCTTGCTTCCCATCCCAAGCCAAAGTGGCCGGGCGAAATTTGATTTCTCTCTGCGGCACTCCGGGAAACAAAAACACAAAAAGAAGCGAAGAAGAACAGATTAAGAAAAAAACCGAGAAAACTAACACTGTTGAACAAAAACTTTTATCAAATCAAGCAGAGAAACACATCAAAATGTGTCCTTATCTCCTTCATGCTGATTCATTTTTCCGTAGGAAATGCCAACTGAAGTATGAACCTCCACACTCGTTGACTTTTATATTCATAACCTTCATCATCTGAGCGCGTCTCCCGCATCACGCTCCGATACCTCGATCTGCGGATCGCGTGCGCTCCATTTAACGGCCGGCTCCCCTTCCACCGGCGTTTGATCGGGTGACATTACAGTCATTACAAACATCGGACTGATTAAAGCCAGGGCCAGCACGTTTATACAACGGGAAGGAGAGGCCGTTTATGTCGAGAATCTTTCTGGACTAATACAAAACGTTGCAGACGCCAAAAAAGGAGGCTTTCGATGAAAGGCGGGGTCCATCATTAATTCACTCACTCACTCATTCACACGGTGACTCAAAGAGGAGGACTCGAACCTGCTCCCCTGCTCATTTGCTCGGTCACCCACATCTATACTCAAACACTGACTTGATCACTTTAACGCTCTCTTACTGGCTCATTAACTAATTAGATTGAATCGCTTCAATCTTTAATTGCACTCGCTCATGCACTCATACAAATCAGAACATCACTGTGAGGACTCGATGGTCCGATGTGGTTTTATCCGAGGTCTCGCTTATTGGCTGCTCATTTTGGAATGCATTTATCTAGACAAAGTGCACTTCATTGAATATTAATAACAATAATGCCTGGGTGATTTTTTAAACAGTTTTTACAGTAACAGAAAGTATGAGCTGCCGAGCAGTAGAGAAAAACAGGCACATAAACCAGAATAGAAGGATCCATGGCCAGCTCCATGTTTAGCTTTGCCGCGCTGTCAATCAGTGCCTTCGGATTTCGAAGTGAGTCACCCAGATTGATAATCATATAGCATGCCATGTGGTTCATCATTATACTTATATAACGCAGTATAGCCCAGTATTGACCGCAGGGTGTGTATTGCAGCATGACGTCCTCAGGCATTAGTGTTAGTGTCGCCATACGTGTCATCTTACACATCACATGTCACACTGCGCACTCAGCGAGTCAGACCTCATTGCGTCTCCACGTTGACCTTATCGTGGTTATTCTTATTCTCAAGGACTTCTCCGTCGGCCAGCGCGGCCCCTCCGCTCGTCGCTGTGTGTCTGTCTCGGTGGATTAGCAGGCTTAAGCCCCACCCCCCCCCCCCCCCCCCCCCCCCCCCCCCCCCCCCACCACCACCCCACCCCGACCCCCTCTCTTTCAAACGGCGATTGATTCCACCGCTCCTCAAAGGGGACAACAGGTCATTACCGAAAGCACGTGACCCCCCAGGGCGAGCTGCCCTTGGTTAGAGGAGAATACGTTTAGCCAGAGGTGAAATGAAACATGCGCAGTGGAGGAATAGAGCCCACAAAATACTACTACTAATAATATGAAGAATAATAATCATAATTATAATCATAATCATAAAATCATAATAATAAAAACACTGCTGGGGAATTTTTGGTGCTGTTAGACACTTGTGTTTTTCTAAGTGACTTCACTGGAGATGGCATTCGGACTAAAAAGGTAAAAATACAACCCTTCTATATTTCATCAATGGCAGCTTTGGTACGAGCTTGTCTCATTATATAGTTGTAAACCTTTCTTGAGGCTTGGTGTCCTAACATTATTCTCAAAGAGATTATGTATGTCCATGAAGGCCCTTGACTCTGTATTGAGAGAGTACCAGGATAGTCTCTCTCTCTCTCTCTCTCTCTCTCTCTCTCTCTCTCTCTCTCTCTCTCTCTCTCTCTCTCTCTCTCTCTCTCTCTCTCTCTCTCTCTCTCTCTCTCTCTCTCTCTCTCTCTCTCTCTCTCTCTCTCTCTCTCTCTCTCTCTCTCTCTCTCTCTCTCTCTCTCTCTCTCTCTCTCTCTCTCCCTTGAGGACAGGAGTCTTGTTCTTTATATTCAGAAAGTAGGTAACAATATAGAGTGGGCGACAAAGATGGTGAGCCAATCACCAAAGAGGTGATTGACAAGAATAATGTATGTAATATACGGTGACCAGATTTCTGAAATGAAAAACGGGGACAATTTTAGTTTGTCGCTACACATATCAAAATAATATAATTACATTTTGCCTATTGTTATCATGGTAAATGTAGTACTGCAGTACAATATTGGCAATTACATGCCCAATGGTTTACTATGATGTGTTTCAAGCTTTGTTAAACCAGCCAAAAACAAACCAAAGCAGGCTGCTCGCATAGGGAATCGTTTTATTGCATTGATAGCCTGTTGTTTATGATCGGTCAGGCCTGTTTATGGGTATAAAGTCAAAAGATAGACCCCGCGTAGCGAGGTCACGACACAGCCAATCAGATAGACCAGAGACTAATTACCAACTGTCTCGAAATCAACATTCATCAGCAAGCTGGAACCTTATGTAAACGGGGACATTTCTGGGGTCAGCTCCAGCCAGGGACAGGCCCCCAGAAACGGGGAGCCTCCCCAGGAAACAAGGACGTCTGGTCAGCGTAATACAATACAGCAGTGCTACAACCAACAATCACATCAACAACAACCACAACAACAGTCAATCGGACAAAGATAATATAATATAAGATGTTCACACACCTAAAATGAACCTCACTTGGCTAGTATGGGAGAAATTGACTGTAACCTTTAAAAGAAATATATAATCATTATCTTGCCCACACGCTATATGAATTAAATAAGTGTGAAGAAAAAAAGTGACCAAAGTATGACTCTCCCCTAGTACAGATGCTTTGTGCTACCATTGTAGTTGAACTCATTGAACTGATTCTCATAAGAGTCTCAAACTATAAGCCCAGAGCATTCTGTTCCGAGAGGTAAATGTATACGGTACCATACGAGGCTCCGGCCTCAGAGACGAGAGAGAAAGCGAGCGAGAGAGCAGCATGTTTCCAAATGAGGAGATGAGTGCATGGGATGAGATAGCGACGTATGGATGATGGATGTACAGAATGGAGCATAGAGGCTGAAGTCTGTGTCATGTTTTATGTTATCATTGTATATAAAAGAGTTCTAAGGATGTTACAGTCTGGGGAGAGGTTAGTTAGTCATTTAGCATACCAACTCTGGCTTTGTCCTTGTTTACAAGCGATGATAAAAGTCCTAACCCTATTTTGCTAGAGTGTTGTTTATCCACGACACTAGCTTGCATCGGTATTGTGGACAAAAAGGCGCGGCAGGCAGTGCAACGGAGGGCGCGTTTGATGGTGGGTTATGAGCACACAGTAGAAGCGGTCAAGATTTCCTCGCAGCCCAGAATACTGAGCTTGTCCTTCTTACGGCGGAGAAGGACTCCTGCCGGCAGCAGACGGCTAGCCATTGTTCGCCCGCTAATCCTCTTAGCCCACACTTCACTTGTGTACCACGCCACTGCTGTCGTGTTCCAGAACAGACCAGATTCCGCAGTCACTGTCTCTCTCTCGTTGGCTCTCGATCTCCCCTTCTCTGTCTCTCTCTCTTTTCTTTGTTGTGTGTGTGTGTGTGTGTGTGTGTGTGTGTGTGTGTGTGTGTGTGTGTGTGTGTGTGTGTGTGTGTGTGTGTGTGTGTGTGTGTGTGTGTGCGTGCGTGTGCGTGCGTGCGTGTGTCTATGCATGCGTGTGTGTGTGTGCATCTGTATGTGTGTGTGTGTGTGTGTGTGTGTGTGTGTGCTATCTCATCATCAGGTGACACGGATGCCTGTCCCAGTGTTTTGCTCATCACTTTTTCTTGTGCATTTATTTGATTTGTATCTTATTTTGTCGGACTGCTGTCGTTTGACATTGAAATGTACTTCGCTGCATGCTTTTGCTTTGTGGTTGTACGTGAAGGAATTCGCTTCTGTGTTTCATCCTTTTCAAGATTTTTCTGTATTTTTTTTATTAACACATTAAAGCTACGGGAGGCAATTTATTTGAAAATCATTTTTTTTCATCATTGCTGAAATTCTCTTTACATCCCGACAATCAACCAATCAAATGCTCTGATGAAAAAAAGTTAAAATCCGGTATCTCTCACAGGCCTGTTATAATCCAATCATTTCCTTTGAACTGAATGGAATGAAATGATTGGATAGCCTACCTGTCTCCACACCTATCCGGCTACCTGCACGCATTCTGTCTGGGCCCTCATTGCATATGACTGGAGTCTTTCACAAGGCTGAGCAGACCCATTGCTAAAGCTATGATATTTAAATACATAGCTCAATTACCTCAATGGCTATTCCCTATAGTGGTGTTGTATCGCGTTGTATATGCATCAAAGCCAGTCCATTCTTTTCATTTTTCACAGTGAAGAGATGCCAGAGGAATACTTTCACTCTTGGAAATGAATACTGGTAACTATTGATATAAAAAATAATCATAACAGTGGTATTAATATCAGGTCTGATTTCAAATTGTCAAACAGAATCATTTTTCATTGAAAATTCAATGAAAAAGTTCGAATTGATGACATTGCTATTAATAAATGCCTTCCTCCCAGGTAAGGCTCAAGGACCACCTTGGTTTTACATGTGATTCAAGTATGAAGTATTCAAGCATAGAAAATCCAGTTGTGTTGTGGGCCAGAGAGAGGAGGTGGTGTAAAGGTTTGTATAATTCCCTGTGAATAGGGTTGATTCTCTGGACTGCTTTCAATTAAGGGGTTCTCGGTATCCCATTATAATTAAATCCCACGCATTTGGAACTTTTTTAAATCAAGGGGAGAGTATTATGGGAAAGTGTACGTGCTTTGTGTCTGTGTCTATGCACGTGTGCGTGTGTGTGCGTGCGTGCATGTGTGTGCGGGCGTGCGTGTGCGACGTGCTATGTGGGATGAACAGGAATGGAATGAAAATGAGCGAGGCGAAGGCAACTACAATGAGGATTTCTTCCCCTCACTCCTCTTCGACACCAGCCGTCCATGCCTGGCTGTGTTGTGTACCTGTCGTTTACCACTGTGTGTGCCGCTGATAACGACATCACAACTGTAGTGCAGCGCACCCCCCATACAAGCTGCCGACAAACCACTCGTATCTGGCTGCTCCACGTGGAACTGTAGACAGTGGATGGTCGGAGCGCGCATCCATATGATATGATTAAAAATGATCTATGTCATAGCAATATGCTACGATGTGATGATATAGGATCCCATGATATTGTGTTGTGATGTTCTCGATGCGATATGATCTCATGGGATATTATGTGTCAGCGGTCTACCTGCGTGTCTGGGTTCACCCTCAAAGCTCGTGTGATTTCATGCACCCAGGCACATAAAAGGCTCGTCCTGTTGACATTTCTGAATCCATAGCTGCTTCACGCTGGCGTGCGACCCAGGAGGCGTTGCTATGGAAGTTATTGGCGAATCTCCCAGGTGAGGATGGATGGTTGCCATGGTTTTTATCGTTATTACAGATAAGCAATTTCTGGGCTTTGACAAACCGGGCGGTATCAACGCATGTGGTTCATTCGTCAGTTCAGCTGCTTCTGGGATTAATCATCATATGTAAAACTCCCCTTGGATCCACTTCCTGCGAACTGGCGTTGTGTTCCTGTATGAACCTGAGTTGTCAAAGAGAGATTCACGAATTTGCCCCGCTACCAATAAAACATTTGCAATTTTCCAATTTCATTTAAAATAAAATTGTTTAGTACATTTCGTTTCTAACACTGCCGCCCTGGATTTGAAATTGAAATCATTTGAGTTATTATTGAACAAAGTGATGCAATGTTTGACAGAGGCGTCTGATTTGGATTAAATCAAACGCTTCTGTCAGACATTTCACCACACACGCTGGAACCAGCAACAAGCCCAGGGCTGCTCATCAACAGGGACCAGATCAGACGGCCACGCAGTCAGTTGTTGAACAACAGTGAACTTCTTCCCTCCCCACCACATCTGGAATCCATGCACCCGCCCTCAGACGACCACCCCCACCACCACCACCTACCACCACCACCCCAGCAAGGATTGAACACAAAACACAGCGGGGATGCATTGTCAAAAGAAATTTAAGAAAAAAAGTTAAAAAGAAGACAATTTGACAAGCTGTCTAAATGTAATCTATCACAGCTGAATCATGACAATGCCAGGACGATATGAAAACAAGTTGCTCAGTGACTGCTGAACTTCAGCCCTCAAGACTAGTTTTGTTCTCTGTGGTTCCTCTGGGCCACTTTTATTACTGTGCAGGAATTGGCAGCCGCACACATACACATGCACACACGCATACACGCAGGTACGCACGCAAACACACTTCACATATTTGCTGTGACTCACATTCACAATGTTTCTCTCTCTCTTTCTCACTATTCATCCTTCTCCCTCGTTATTTATCTCTCTCTCTATCTCCTGCTCCTCGCCCGCCATGCTCCTCAGATTACTGTCTTGGCTTTGCGTTCGTCACCTCCTCAGAGCCATAAGCATCGACGGCACCCCGTCACTCAGTCGTTCGTCAAGATCCGTGCACCCATCTGTCCGCTACTGCTTTCTCCAGGAGCCGTCGCGTCACCCACTGCCTTGTCACGCACACCGCCTGCACCCTCACAGCTACCCCGTGTTCCTGGGGCTTTGCCACGACATTTAAAAAAATACATAAACTACACGAATCCAGTGCCAAAGACGATCCCGGAGCTGGGATTGTCTCAGAATGGAGCGCTATATGAGTACCGTTGGATTAAAAACAAATATCCCCAAGCTATATGTTTATTCATGTATACTTTTTATCGTATCCAAAAGGAATGTGATGTAACATTAGCAAAATCATTAAAAATACATATTTGAGACCTTCTCCCGCTTACAACTTCTCTTGCATCGTCAGTTTTTGACTTACTTTCTAACTGCCTCTCACTTTCTTACTTGCTCATTCATTTCCTTTGGCTTGAGTCAAACACGTGCACACACACACACACACACACACACACACACAATCTCAACCTCACACACACACACACACACAATCTCAACAATACACACACACACACACACAATCTCAACCATACACACACACACACATGGCCATGCATATAAAGAGTGAGTGTGACTCAGACACTGGGCAGTGCCAGGAGCAGATTGGTGTGTTTGGTTGCAAACAAACACAGCTGGCCATGCTCACACACTCTGCTAAACCATTTGTTCTGCAAACACACATTGTAAAGCCCAAGACACAAACCTAAACATGTATATCCGTCAACACCTGCATCCACAAACCCATATGATTTTGAATGCAGTTACCACCATGACAAACTCATGATGGCAATGATTGCAGTGTGGTTTTGTTTTTTTGGAGCGACACAATCTAAACTGACAATGCTTTAATCAGTAGGCAGTGACAAAGTTGGATGAAGACAATGATAAACTACAGTTTGAAAGCATAACGTGAGAGCATAACGTGAAAACACAGTGTGACAGTGTGAAAGCACGTTATGAATGTGTGAAAGCACAGTGTGAAGGTGTGAAAGCACAGTGTGACAGTGTGAAAGCACAGTGTGAAAGCATGGAGTAAATGTGTGAAAGCACAGTTTGAAGGTGTGAAAGCACAGTGTGACAGTGAAAGCAGTGAAAGCATGGAGTAAATGTGTGAAAGCACAGTTTGAAGGTGTGAAAGCACAGTGTGACAGTGTGAAAGCACAGTGTGACAGTGTGAAAGCACAGTTTGAAGGTGTGAAAGCACAGTGTGACAGTGTGAAAGCACAGTGTGAAGGTGTTAAAGCACAGTGTGAAGGTGTGAAAGCACAGTGTGAAGGTGTGAAAGCATAGTGTGAAGGTGTGAAAGCACAGTTTGTAGGTGTGAAAGCATAGCATTGTGTGAAGGTGTGAAAGCACAGTGTGAAAGTGTGAAATCATTGAGCGGGAGCACCCACTGCTGTGTTGCTTACATCATGCCCCAGCAAGGCTGTGCTTGGTTACAATATTCAAACGTCCCTCTTAGACTTTGTTGATTCGCTTAACAAGTCAATACAATCATTTGTCCTCAAGAGTATCGATATGAGCCAATGTCATATTATTATTATTATCTAGTATTATATTGTATTACTTTTGGCCTAATTAGGCTAATCTCTTTGTGAAGCCGAAGCAGCATTATCATTTTCTTAACAAGATTTAGCCCAACGTTCTTTTTTTTCCCTCATTCTATTTTGAAGTGAGCTGAATCTGACTCATTCTGTGGTCCTCATTATTTTGGACCTTCCAGTGACCCAATAGCACACAGCGGCTATTTTCTGATGACAACTTAGTACCACTGGAGCTCTGTCGCTGGAACTGGGACCATTACTCTGTGAGTCTCCTTGATTAGAGGCTGTGTGTGTTGGTCAGAGGCTGCGTGTGTGTATGTATATGTAAATATATATGTGTGTGTGTGTCTGTGTGTGTGTGTGTATATGTGTGTGTGTGTATATGTGTGTGTGTGTATATGTGTGTGTGTGTGTATATGTGTGTATATGTGTGTGTGTGTGTGTGTGTGTGTGTGTGTGTGTGTGTGTGTGTGTGTGTGTGTGTGTGTGTGTGTGTGTGTGTGTGTGTGTGTGTGTGTGTGTGTGTGTGTGTGTGTGTGTGTGTGGCCTCTAGATGTGAGCGGCTGACAGCTGTCTGGAATACAGAACACAAATTTAGACACACGCTCTCTATTAGCTCTCTATTACACACACACAAACCCTTACATACATACACACACACACACAAACCCTCACATAAACACACACACACCCTAACACACACCATTACACACAGTCAGTCAATCTGATCTGTCAATGACAGATCAATGAACGAGGATAAAACGCGCCATTATCCTTAAAAGAGATCACCTCTCTATTCTCCACTTAGACACACACACACACACACGCGCACACACACCTCATACATATGACAAACGCATATTAAGCAGCGGCAACGGGGGACGTGTCAATGATGGGATCATCCCACTCACAAGATGGTGCATTCTCAGCGGGTGCATGAGCAAACCAAACAGGCATGCTAGTCATCCAGAGATATACAGACATTAATAATCAAACAGGCATGGGGAGTTGGTGTGAGCAGGAGCTGGTCATCCAGAGATGCAGACATTAATAATCATCAGGCCGCACAGCCTCTGCTGCTGGCCTGCTCTGCTTCACATTAATAAGCAGAGAGAAGAGCTCACTTTTATTTTCCTTTTACACCCGCTATTATTTCATCTGTAGTCTGATCACACACTCACACACAGACACAGACACAAACAGGATGGCCCACATACACACATAGGATGACGATCACACACACACAGGATGGTGCACATACACACTTGTGCGCACACACACACACACACATTCCAAGCCTAATAGAAAATACTGCAACGTTTAGGAAGAAAATGGACTTGTGTCATATTAGGGGATTGGTTAGCCTGGATGCTTGGTTAAGCCTTGCTTATTAGCCGGGATGTATGGAGTACCAAGGCTGGAGGAGAGCTAATTGGAGTCATGCTGGAGAGAAAAAACCTCCAGAGAGAATCAGTTAGTTCACCAACACAGAAAAGGGATTAAAAACAGTTAATGGGAAAATAAAGCAGAGTTATTTTTGCATCTATATTGTAAGGACAGGATGAATCAGACAAATTATTTGTTTATATTTTGGAGTTGTTGCTGCGTGTTATTCATTGTTTTTAGTGGATTGTGTGTGGACTTTGCCTGAAGGCCCCCTTGGGAACATAATTATTATCTCATTTTGTGTTATCATTCAATCCCACACAAACGTGCAAAACACAATCAGCTTTTCTCAAAACCTTCAGGGAATTCTGTTGCTCTAAACATGTTTAGAACAAATGTTGACCGTTTTTTTTATATAGAAAGAGGATGAAAACTGTAGTATTGCACAATGTCATATTTTAGTTTTTTTTAAATCAGCAATTTAAATATTCATTTTGTCAGATCGAATGCAGGCCATTTCACAACAGGAAGTCCATGGGTCCAAGTGAACGAATGTAGAATCCTTCAGGATGAGATGATGTGTGTGGGGCAGAGAGACAGGCCTCTCTCTCTCTCTCTCTCTCTCTCTCTCTCTCTCTCTCTCTCTCTCTCTCTCTCTCTCTCTCTCTCTCTCTCTCTCTCTCTCTCTCTCTCTCTCTCTCTCTCTCTCTCTCTCTCTCTCTCTCTCTCTCTCTCTCTCTCTCTCTCTCTCTCTCTCTCTCTCTCTCTCTCTCTCTCTCTCTCTCTCTCTCTCTCTCTCTCTCTCTCTCTCTGCGTTTATTTGAGTCTATTTATGTGTTTGAGATGATGAAGAAAATATTGCAGTGTAGCAGGAAAGTTACGGAACGACTGTCTGGATAAGCTGAAGCAAGGTCGAAAATGAGTGGCTCCCAACACGGCACCCACCGACAGAATGAGTGGGTTTTACACAAATTAGAGTGTGGAGGAAACGGTGGATGGACTCCTTTTGAGCTGATATATGCAAATTTAATCACACCAAGTATTGACGAAATGAGATGAACTGAAAGGCCATTTTCGCACAGCTCGAATTCTCTCACTTACTCCACAAAGGCCACAGATAATATTTGACTCTGTATGGATCAAACATTAGCAGCTTCTTCTTTAGTTTAAAGGCCTTTAAGACTGTAAAATCATTATCGGACTGCACAAATAAACACGACTTGACATTTTACTCCTCGTTGCTGGCTGTGACGTCTAGTCAATTCACTACAAAGCAATTATTGATTTTTAGGGGAACTATTTGGCATTTCCACAGTATGTGTATGAGTGCATGATGTGGTACATCACTGCGTGTTTATTGTGCGATAATATACTGTACTGTATCTATATGTCTAAAGTTAAGTGCATTGTGCATAACAGACTGCACTGAGAGTGTTTGAGTGTATTGATGGTAATGTGCTGTAGCCTTGAGCTTATTCTTCTGCTGTATAATATACTGTACTGCGTACAAGTACTGTACTTAACAGGACTGGATTGCAGCCCCACATTTAGTGGCTAATGTGTGTGTGGCTGAGCAACAAGCGGGGCTGTGAGAGCCGCTCTCTCCCACCAACGAAGAGATTTATGAGCGGCACAGCCTCGTTTCCCTGTACCGGACCGGGGTGTTAAGAACACGGTGGTGTTCGCAGTATTATTATTTTTTTTACAGATGAGCTTTGTTCAGCCATCGCTTCTCGATTATTGCTAACATCTGGCGGATGGTGGGCGCTATTTGGAAACTCTATGTAAAACATAAATAAAGTTGCGTCACTAAGTTTGGGAGCTAACTCCATGAGAAGACCGAAGGGGAGTGGTGCGTGTTTTGACAACCAACCAATGTAAAAAAAAAGATTACGCAAACGCAGACACAGACACACACACAGGCACGCACGCACACAGACACTCACAAAGGCCCAAAGGTACAAAGGAGACAGAAAAGGGGATTTTTCTTCCCTTGATACGCAACGTGTGGTCGGCGGTGCCACCTTCCCGGTGGGCTTCGCTGACCGTGGTAAAACCGACTGCTGTGTTGCTGCTGGGCCATCGCTGATGGAGAAACTCTCCTCCGGTGACTTGTGAGTCAGCCTCTACGTCACATAAACCACGTCAACACTCAGCCTCACAATACGGAAATGCATACGACACCAAGACCAATACCAAAAACAGCAGCATCTCCTTAGAACTTTGCCCGCCTGGTGGTCCCCTCTCACGCCCCCGGCCCTCGCTCTCCCTCTCCCTCTGTAGGTCTAACAGGGAAATGCGAATCTCATCACTGTCCTCCACCCCAGCGATGCTATCTAATATTCGGGAAGATGAGCTGCAGTCGTGTTTCCACGCCGTCGGGATTGGAGGATCAGAGGACGAGATATCGGTCCGTTATCTCTCGGCTCATCCTTAAGCCACTGCAGGTGGGTACACCATTGCCCAGCATGCTCTGCATTACAGTAGTAAACTGCAGATTTATTAGAACTCCGACAAGGTGGGGAGGAAATTAAAACATGATATTGAACAAAGGTTATTAGAAGCGATTAGAGTCATGGACGTTTTTATGTAGCTGTGTAAAGGCGTAGTGGCAAAGACAGCTGAAAGAGCAGTTACCAAATAAAACAAGTTGAACAAAGGGCCATTCGTCGGGTGCGATCCACAGTGAGGGTTGTAATTATCGCCTAATGATCCTGGAAAAATGAACAAATACAATGTGTTGTTTCATTTCAACGTCTGGGGGACAGTACCTTTGGTATTTCGATTGACATTTAAAGAAAATACTTTACATGAGTCTACGGCACGTAAAAATAAGAAAACGCCTGACAAGTATTAAAAGCCTTTCGTTGCTCTAATCAAAATCTCTTTGTTCAAACGGAGAAGGGGAAAATGGCCTCCATTGGTCGGATCAAACCCTACTCCATCTCAAGGACTTCTCAATGTTCCTCATAACTGCGCTAACACTAAATCCCTGGTAATGAACGGGGCCCGAGGGATATCAGCGGCCCCTTAGATGGACCCTAAATCAACCGTCCATAATGTGCAGTGTGACTAATGGAAGTATGAACAGGTGGAGTGAAGTACCTCATGCACAAAGCACCAAGTCATTTAGCATTCACTGCACCCCTGGCAGCATCATCTAATGTATTAATTCAATGATTGGGTATGTGTGGCTAATTGGTACAAAATGCGAAGAAAATCCAGATTGATTTGCCAAGTGTAACGTATCATGTCAGGTAGCCAGCTGCTATCAATCAAAACCATTTTTCTCTCCTGCTACTGGATCTGAGACATGGCACATTGAAAACAGGCAAATGACAGAAATGTCATCAATTAGTCACGTTGACGGTCACAACGTAGGCCTACCCCACATACTTTTTTTCCATGTGAAAAAGACAAAAAGGAAACCGCATTGAGTGCAGTTGATTTGCATTACACACACTTCTACCGTAGAGACATACTAAAACAAACAGATGCTCCCTGGTTCATAAACCAGTGACCAGTCACACACACACAACAGCGCTCTCTCTCTCGACCCCCCCCACCCTCGCAGCCAACAGTATCTGACGATGTCTCTCTTTCCTCCGCAGTCTGTCTCGCTCCTTTCACAAGTTCATCATTGATTTCCCATTCATCACCACCCAGAAGACCTCTCTCTATGGCTCTCTCTCCCTCCCATTACAAACAGAATTAGCCAGAGGCGGTTATGTATGTTCTCTCTGCTGCTGTTGAAATGCCAGAGGCCTGCCTGCACCAAGGCCAGAGTGCCGGGCTACTCCTCTAGAAAGGTACGTGGGCGAAATGGAGGGAGAGAGAGAGAGAGAGAGAGAGAGAGAGAGAGAGAGAGAGAGAGAGAGAGAGAGAGAGAGAGAGAGAGAGAGAGAGAGAGAGAGAGAGAGAGAGAGAGAGAGAGAGAGAGAGAGAGAGAGAGAGAGAGAGAGAGAGAGAGAGAGAGAGAGAGAGAGAGAGAGAGGTGGTAAAAGAAAGTATGGAGGGTGTTTTGCAACAAAGAAGTATGGGCTTTCGCCACCTACAAAACAGGCTGACTTACTGATGCTGGTTCTGCTTGTATGCTAGTAAAACAAGCCCAGCCCTCTGCATCCAGCAGGGCTATCAAAGATGCAGGCCTACCCCAAGCCTATAAATATCTTCACAAGAGAGTCCTTGGTGCAAGGCCGTAGCCATGGAGTCAACACTGGGGGGTACCAGATCATTTTGGATTACCAAATGATCCAAAGCCACAGCGAATCAAGGCGGCCCACTTGCCATATGGTCTGAATTTTCACTCTATGTAAATTCCATCAAAAAGCGGAAAACTTTACTCTTTGTTATCGGAGCAATATAATTGTTTCTTAATAAAATGATAGACGAAAAAATTGACAAAATATGCAATTACCAGCTAAGCTCACCCAAGGCCTACTCATAACTTAGATTCGATTTGCACTTGAAATTTATATGATAGATGTACAAATCTATTTGGTGCCAGAAACAGGCACTGTGCTGCTGAGATGGGAGTTTAATAGCGTGATGCTAATGTTAATAACCAAATGATCCCGTTTTTCAGCTCTGGGGTTCACGTTGTTGTGGAGGAGGATTTACTACGCATGTGCATGAGTTACTATAACTCTGACTGACTCATTTAAATTAAGATTTGACAATTACATCGAGCTATGTAGCCCAGAGCAAACGCTAGGGCGTTTTGTGTTTGATAAGCAACACCTGACATCTTTTCCAAATTCAAATCCAACCGTTGTGACAGAATCATGTCTGATGGTTATGCTGGCGTTTTTAAAATGTGGTCGAACATGGAGACTGGTTCAACACTAATTTCAACCCATGTGGATCAGCGCTTGAACTATGTTTGGTATTCACACCTAACACACGTCTGAATTGTGAGGTTGTTCAAAACGAAACGCAAGGTAGAGGGAGACAGGGAAATATCCACAGGCTAGAATCAAACCTGGTTTGCGACAAGGCTTTACGCGCACATGGTTGACACTAGCTCTCCTTTTCCACAGGCGTGACAATGCAACACCACCAAATGAGTGCATGACGGTCAAAAACACGTCCATACGAGCCTTCTAACAAGGACAATGTCACAGACATTTCCGTCAGGGATCCAGCTTGTGTGATTATCAGCGCGTTAACGTGCGTGGTGGATCAGAACGAGCACCTGCAGTTGATCGTTCCATTCTGAAACAACGCGACGGGGAAGGAACAGATGCGAAACACTCGGCAACAGGTGTTCAAAGAAAAATATGCCGCAAACACAACGTCCTCCAGCAAGGTGGGGTTAAAGGCATGTTGATTTGTTTTCTATCTAATATGGATCTAGATTGCTGGCTGAATAATTGATGGGGAGAAAGCGCATATGATAATCTCCTGATTAGAAAAAAATGTAGTTGACATTTAGTGAACCTATACTGCGTGGACATGTTTGTGTGTATAAGTACCATGGCCACTGTGTCTAATCGCTAGTAAAATGTCAACAATCACTTGATTTCTGCACCATCATTTGATTGGTAGCCCCCTGTGGCCCAGTTTGCCCTGAGGTCAAATCCCCTGGTACAATCTCACTGAATCTCATTAGCAGTCTTTCCAACCCTCCAATAGAGCAGCAGAACAACAGGAGAACAAGCTTGCTCTTGCAGAGACACAGAGGGTCTGTAAACAGCACTGCAGCTATATAGGGCTTGTACATCAGAATGCATCATGGGATTTTTTTGTTGCCGGTACTCCGCCATTTTGAGAGGACTCGAGAGAGTTGTAGTAGGAGGGCAAAAACCTAAATCCACGTAAATATACCCAAACCTAGGCCAATGAAAACGTTTTGCCACGTCTCGCATGGCAAATGCTGTGGCAGTTTCAAACACTGCCTTCCCATAATGACAAATCATTTCACGATTAATTACAAAACCATGTCCAAAAAACCCACTAATACCAACATAAGGACTAACATTCCACTGCTCTGACGCTTCCAAAATGGGCGGTCATTACGAGGTGACATTACCTTGTACAAGCCCTACTGCTAATCCACTTCCAACAATGATTTAAGCATAATTTTGATTTGCTGCAAAAAAAAAAAAAAGGGGGGGGGGGGGGGGGGGGGGCGGGGAACAACACCTTACAAACTGTTGCCACACTCAACTGTGGAGAGCCTTGGGTGCATTATACATCCACACAGAACATCAGCGACAGGCGCTCGGCCCAACAAAAGAACAATCCAGGAAACACGATAACCTTGGCGAAGGAAAACGCTGAACGTATTTCCTGTAATCTCTCCCCCGCCCCCCCCTCCCCCCCCCCCCCCACCCACCCACCCGTCCTTGTCCCCACCCTGTAAATCCGTGAGGTCAGCGCAGACCACAGACGGATATTTCTCCATCTTAAGTCGCAATCACCGCTGTGGCTTAAGACTTGAAAATTACTTTGGGATCACACGGGCCTCTTCGCCCGTCTCCGCTCAGAGGGAGCGCATCCAGACTTCCTGACCCCCAAACCTCTTGGCTTCCTACTTCAGCTAGCAAATTAAAAGAATTGGGATTTCTTTTTTGGTGCGGTACAGACACATGCTTTCATTCAAAGTTGGTCCTGAATGTTTTTTTTTTTTAAGTATATGAAAAAATAATGTATGGAACAGTGCAAAAAGTGCTGTCCGCTGTCACACACACACACACACACACACACACACACACACACACACACACACACACACACACACACACACACACACACACACACACACACACACACACACACACACACACACACACACACACACACACACACACACACACACACACACACACACACACACACACACACACACACCTCAAAACACCTGGGAGGTGGTGGGGGGGGTGCTGGAGGCAGTGTATCTGACAAACATTGGGGGGGCCACCACGATGTCATGAAGATATGGTTGTCTGTCCTATAAGAGCATACATGTTGAGTAGCAAGTTGATCCGATTCAATCATGCTTTTCTTAATCCAAACAGGCTACAATACAGTAGAACTGAAGCTGGGCCCGTCAAACAAGTTCTTTGAGAGTCCATTCGAAGCTAAACGTTTGTCCATATTCAGCTCAACTACTCCTGGTGTCGGAAGGGGTCCACGGTACATTTAAACTGCCATGAAGGTGTTCGCAGCAGCAACACAGTCAAGGAACCACCTGGCACACTGCCTCCACAGAAACACATTGTGAACGGACACGGATCAGTTCACAATGACCAGGAATCATGAACTTCAGGCAACCCCATCTTGCATAGCTCACTCCGTTGCACTGCCAATCAAGTGATGTTGAATCAAACAAATGTCAACAGAACACAGTGAAGCCCCTTTCAGAGTAAGCGTGACAAAGGGCTCGATCAATATTTAATGATGTCTGACTGCAACCACCTTGTGTGCCCAGTACATCGTGTTTAGATTTGAGGAGGAGATCAGGCGTAAATATAGAGTACCAAAAATGAAACGATCAACTAGTTTACGCAAAAGGTTTATTCAGGACAGTACAGTTTAAGAGCAGAACAAATAAATACAATAGTTATATTCCAACTAAGTTGAACTAGGGTACTTTTTGAGGTAGAAACAGCCTAACTCCCGCTCAGTCATTTCTTTCCAGACATTTACAAATACATGCATTGTGTGAACACAAACCAATTTCAAAATAAACAGAACAAATTAAATTGCATCGCCTCCGTGGATATAAGTAATCCAACCATCACCAACGGCAACATCCACAACCTTCAAGTTCTAGTTCCATGAACGAAGCCGAGATCAAGCCTTTTAAAAAAGGGCCAACTAGGCCTACCTGTATAAATAAAACAGTGCTTGAGTTTGGCAGTGCAGCATATTTAACCCAAAAAACAAAACAGTTAAAAGAAATGTTTCATCTCAATACCACTGGAAAATAAGTTATGCTATCATAGTCATATCATTCAGGTTAATGTAAATAAGTGTTTATGATACCCTTACCTTAGGCTACTCTTCCACAGCTCCTAGAAGTTGCCGCAGCATGTGCATGCTGTGTTTGAGCGTTTGTTGTTGAAGGACCTGGCAGGTGTGTGTGATCAGCTACGACGACATGTGGAGGGCGGGGCTATAACCGAAAGAGCATATGATTGGCTAGTGTTAGGCTACATACAAGAACCATAAAAAGGTAGAGACAAAAAAGGCCACTGGGTTATACCGGGTCATATTAAAGATATAAATACACTATCACCAAATGGGAAGACCTTTTGCAAAGGACTAGGGTTGCTAATACAAAGGATTATTAACTCTTAACACCTTGAGTTTTTCACAAATCGGCATGAAACTTGGTATATAGCATCAGTTTCTAGATCCATCACATGAATAAGGTGGCCGCCAAGTGGTTTTATACGACACACACGCACGCACACACAATGTAGAATCATCTCTGGTTTAGTGGTGTCCTTTGGAACATATGTGCCAAGTTTGGTGACGATGTGGACATGCAGATATGAATGTGTAGCATTCACTGCATCCCTAATGGTAGATTTAAATATGGCACATGGGTTTACATGGAAGATGAGATTTTCAAACTCTTAACACCTGTTGAGTTGGCCTACTTCACCAATCAATATACGTATATATATATCAATATACGTAAATATATATATATATATATATATATATCAATATATATATATATATATATCAATAAACGTAAATATATATATACACAGAAACGTCTGTATATATATATATATATAAATATATATATATTATATATATATATATATATATTAAAAAAAATATATATATATATATATATATATATACAGAAACGTCTGTATATAGATGTAGGGTTTATTCTACATATAAACGTTTCTATACATATATATCTATATAAAACATATCTATATATCCATATCTATATATATATATATCTATATATAAATAATTATAACCACAGTCTTTCAGAACAAACGGGTTCTGTTTCCGGTGCGATAGCGAGGCCAGGTTGGCCGGGCGCGGGTTCCGCCCAGACCGCGGCAGGGAAGAGATCAGTGTGAAGGTTTGACTTCCTCAGCCGTTCCGCACACCGCCGCAGCCTCCGCAGGCAGGAGATGTTAGCGATGCGATGAGAGGCGCGCTGGCAGCCGGCTGCCAACATCAGTCAGCGTCACGCCCTGAAGCCAAACCCTCGGTGGAGCGGGAGACCAGGAACGCCTTGCAAACGCCGTCCGTGCCTGCTGGTGCACGCGCAGCGCCACCCCGCACATTTACATCCACTACACCGCCGTACCCAGGGCGTCTTAGAGCTCCATGTGTGTGTGTGTGTGTGTGTGTGTGTGTGTATGTGTGAGTGTGTGTGTGTGTGTGTGTGAGTGTGTGTATGTGTGAGTGTGTGTGTGTATGTATGTATGTGTAAGTATGTGTGAGTGTGTGAGTGTGTGTATGTGTGAGTGTGTGTGTGTATGTATGTATCTGTAAGTATGTGTGAGTGTGTGAGTGTGTGTGTGTGTGTGTGAGTGTGTGTATGTGTGTGTGAGTGTGTGAGTGTGTGTGTGTGTGTATGTGTGAGTGTGTGTGTGTGTGTATGTGTGTTGTGTGTATGTGTGAGTGAGAGAGAAACAGAGAAAGAGAAAGAGAAAGAAAGAAATAGAGAGAGCGAGAAAGAGAGCGAGAGAGAGAGAGAGAGACAGACATTCACCCACCAGATTTAATGGTGGACGTTTGGATACCTGCCTTAAAAGCAACACTTAACATAAATATAGGCAAGGATCATTCAGATGGGGACTGTGTTGTATAAACATTTTAATTATATTCACTCTGTTGACACTGTTGGACTGCTGGAGTGTTAATTATACGTTATTGCACATGATTAGTCAACATGAATTAAACGACTATCACTTTTTTAGGCACCACTTAACCAAGACATTTCCAGAAGACTTGGTGCCTTACACCTGCAAAAATAAAAATACAAAAAAAGGTTTTGAAGTATAAATAAACTTTCAGTTATAAATTAAGTAAAGATGAACTTTCGGTTATTACTTTCTTTTCCGATTACACAACACCGGCAAAGGGGAGTCTGGGCTCAATAACAAAGGAACTAACAAGAAGTGGGCCCCCACCAATAAATAAAACACAAACGCAACAAAAGCACGACAAAATAAACCGGGTCTCCAGTCTTGCTAAAAGACAAAACTTTAAAACGTACTAAAATTGCAAGCATTTTGCAGCTACAAAATAAAAAAAGCTTGAATAAACAAGCAATTTTCACAAAACTGTCCTCCAATTCTGCCTCAAACAAAATTTTGATTTTTGATTTTTGGCCCCCACTGTATTAGACCACCGTTTGATTTCTAGTGCACTGCTATAAACCATATACTTTAGAATTTTCCTTGGTAAAAAACTGATTTGTCCTGTGGCGTTGGAGACAAATTCCAACTGGCGTCCATTTGGAGTCCACGGGACTGGCACTCAGGCGGCCATTTTGCGAATGTTGCTGATGAGTCTTCTGCTGTAGTCCCTGTGGCCCAGGGGCTGGATCTCCACCACGGTGGCCTTCACACGGCTCTCATCCTGGGAGAGACAAACACCTCTTAAGCATCGCTGGAATCCATACACAATGAGCTCGTGTATGGCTTCTCCACGGATTGCTCGAACCACTTTCTCTTTTCTTTTCTTTTCACACACAATGGTTAGAAAACAAGCAAAATCAATGAGCGTGCCAGTACAACACTTTAGCAGAGACACTCTCTCCTCTAACTGTCTCATTACCAGTTCATTCAATACAACAACAACAACAATACAACATTCAATGTATAAACAAGAACATTAGACTTCACTAAGACAAAGAAAGCAAAAGATAGAATCAACCCATGGTGTTTTCCAACACTTTCTTTTGGTTTTCCAAAGAAGCTGACATCTGTCTCCGGTCTGAAGCAAATTTACCCAAACCAATTATTTTGACTCGTCACATATTACGATCCAGTTACCCATAGAGGCCAGTATATTCATCCCCCACTCCCATTACCTGAACAAAACTAGTAAACGGATCCCGCTACAGGAATATTTGTTCTTCTTCCTGAGGAGGCGCAGGGGAAATGATAGCAAACAGGGGGGGGGGGGGGGGGGTTGTCAGGAAGGCGTCCCACTGGAGAGAAAAAAAAAACCCGCAGACACACGGACGGAACGCAACAGGACGTCCCGACGGATGGTGGAACAGCAGGACCAGGAATGGTCCTGCTGTTCAACACATATAGATGTTGAACATATATGCATCCATCCCGAAGTACACCTCCCTCCCTCCCATGTTATATCTCCCTCCCTCCCATGTTCACCTCCCTCCCTCCCTCCCATGTTACACCTCCCTCCCGTGTTATATCTCCCTCCCTCCCATGTTCACCTCCCTCCCTCCCTCCCTCCCTCCCTCCCTCCCTCCCATGTTACACCTCCCTCCCGTGTTATATCTCCCTCCCTCCCATGTTCACCTCCCTCCCTCCCATGTTACACCTCCCTCCCTCCCATGTTACACCTCCCTCCCATGTTACACCTCCCTCCCTCCCATGTTACACCTCCCTCCCTCCCATGTTATATCTCCCTCCCTCCCATGTTCACCTCCCTCCCTCCCATGTTACACCTCCCTCCCTCCCAAGTTATATCTCCCTCCCTCCCATGTTACACCTCCCTCCCATGTTACACCTCCCTCCCTCCCATGTTACACCTCCCTCCCTCCCAAGTTATATCTCCCTCCCTCCCAAGTTATATCTCCCTCCCTCCCATGTTACACCTCCCTCCCATGTTACACCTCCCTCCCTCCCATGTTACACCTCCCTCCCTCAGACCCATGTTACACCTCCCTCCCTCCCATGTTACACCTCCCTCCCTCCCAAGTTATATCTCCCTCCCTCCCATGTTACACCTCCCTCCCTCCCATGTTACACCTCCCTCCCCTCACAAGTTATATCTCCCTCCCTCCCATGTTACACCTCCCTCCCTCAGACCCATGTTACACCTCCCTCCCTCCCTCCCATGTTACACCTCCCTCCCTCCCTCCCATGTTACACCTCCCTCCCTCCCTCCCTCCCATGTTACACCTCCCTCCCCTCCCATTCCCCTCCCTCCCATGTTACACCTCCCTCCCTCCCTCCCATGTTACACCTCCCTCCCTCCCTCCCATGTTACACCTCCCTCCCTCCCTCCCATGTTACACCTCCCTCCCTCCCTCCCATGTTACCCCTCCCTCCCTCCCATGTTACACCTCCCTCCCTCCCTCCCATGTTACACCTCCCTCCCTCCCTCCCATGTTACACCTCCCTCCCCTCACAAGGCCTGAACTGTGTGTCTTCCATGTCCACGGGTCCCCATGACTGTGGCCACCTGTTCAGATCGCCAGCGAAGATCTTGTTTTTTTCCCCCCTTTTGACAAGGCCTTTTCTTTTCTGTTTTTTGGGGGGGGGGGGGGTGAATTGGCCCCCGACACAGAGTGACTGCTAAGTGTTTGTGCGGGGCTTTCAGGGGCCCGGTCTCCGCGTAGTGAAGGATGAAATAGCTCTCTGTCTCACACTAATGTATTCTTCCAGACAAAATCAATGCTTTCACTTCACGGTGAGACCGTGTGCACTAGCGAGCGTGCGCGCGCGCACGTGCCAAAAATACATTAAAACAAGCCACAGAGTCTCGTGCTGGACAGGATCCATCGCCTTCCACCTTCGCACCCTTCGCCTTTCAGACCCTGCCTGCACGTCCTAATGGCAGCGCAGTCAAACCAACGGCTTCCCCGCGACAGGAGAGTGTGTGAAGGGTGAATTCTCTGTGAGGATATGTTGTGCCGACAGGGGTGATACGGGACGGGTCTGTGGCCTGATTTAATGCAAGCATCGCTTCATTGGGGACGTCGGTAATAGGAAAACAGATTAACGCCCGCCTAATCCTTTGAGGAAAATAAATAGACTTTTCATGCAAGAAAATGAAGGGAAGACGTGTAACTCACCTTTAGCCGGCACTGAGTCTGCCCTGCGCTATACTGGCCACTATGCACTTTACTTTTAGGGTTATGGTAAGGGTTAACCCTATTATATTATGTGTGAATGTATTCCTTAGTTAACATGAACACCATTAGAAAAGGATTACTAGACCATACGTTAACTGTCATTAACCGTTAGTTAATGCTTATAACTGCATTACCTAATCTTCATTAATGGTTAATTATTGAAGACTGACCCTCGAGCAAAGATTATTGGCCATTAACACCCACACAAAGGTTGATTAATTTTTAAAGAGCATTTCATCCCCATGTTTCATGTCACCTGTGTTGGCTCGTACATCAAAACCTTTTTTTGTGGCCAGGATTGTATAAAGTAAGAAGAATAAAGTAGAAAGACAACCATTGTCTTTCTACTTGTCTTGTCTTTGGGGGGGGGGGGGGGGGGGGGGGGGGGGGGGGGGGGGGGGGGGGGGGGGGGGGGAGGGATGCATTATTTGAGTGACTTGTGATTGTCAGCAAACAAACCTAATTATGTACTGGACCCCGGCACCCATATCTGGCCAGTGCTGACATGGCATCAATATGACATCAGCACTGTATCCTACATCTTACTAGCTTGGGGTTTCTGTCCTTATGTGAACACACAACTGTAAATAATTCATTTTTAATAACCAGGAGCTAGCTAAGCTGTGCCTCACTTTATTTTAACTAGATAGAATCTCTTTCTTACTCTTGAATGACCTACACTTTACGCCGAAGTTATGGGGGAGAGAGGAGGCATGTGCACGACTCGTCTTTAGACGAAAATACCCTTTTATGCAAAATAATGAGGTGACGTACAATGCAGCTCTGAGTCCTTCCTGCAGACTCAATCATTGAAAACGGGAGTGTGCTAAAACCACCCTTCTATAAATACGCTACAGTGACGAATTACGAATTACGATGGCAAAAAAAACAATGAGCAACGAATGAATCACATCTTTGTGTGCATTGTATTATTATTTAGTTATTCAGCATACTGTTTTATCATCCAGCAGGCTACTTGCAGTAGAACCTTCATGTTTCCATGACAGTGGCTGCAGTACCACGCACTGTGATAATCCTTCATGTTTCCATGACAGTGGCTGCAGTACCACGCACTGTGATAATCCTTCATGTTTCCATGACAGTGGCTGCAGTACCACGCACTGTGATAATCCTTCATGTTTCCATGACAGTGGCTACAGTACCACGCACTGTGATAATCCTTCATGTTTCCATGACAGTGGCTGCAGTACCACGCACTGTGATAATCCTTCATGTTTCCATGACAGTGGCTGCAGTACCACGCACTGTGATAATCCTTCATGTTTCCATGACAGTGGCTGCAGTACCACGCACTGTGATAATCCTTCATGTTTCCATGACAGTGGCTGCAGTACCACGCACTGTGATAATCCTTCATGTTTCCATGACAGTGGCTACAGTACCACGCACTGTGATAATCCTTCATGTTTCCATGACAGTGGCTGCAGTACCACGCACTGTGATAATCCTTCATGTTTCCATGACAGTGGCTACAGTACCACGCACTGTGATAATCCTTCATGTTTCCATGACAGTGGCTACAGTACCACGCACTGTGATAATCCTTCATGTTTCCATGGGACAGCGCAGAAATACGGAAATAATCCTTTAATATGTCGGTATCAGCCCAGATCATGAGAGCCACTTATTAAATATGAATTAATGAATGAGCACAGTGTGCGGTTAATTGTCCTTTTTCTAAACAAAGCCATCCACCATTGATTAGGAAATCTGCAAGGTTACCATTCTGAAAGTTCCTCCAGACCATCAGCCACTCTTCAGTACTTATTTGGCAATCATACGTGAAATGTCAGCCCACAGGCTCCGCTAAAGGTCTGGCCAACCATCCAACCAACAAATAATTAACCAACCACTTAAGTGTGTGACATGGAAATCGAACTAACGAAGCAAGAATAAATGTTACTTTGGAGCGTACGGATAATAGCGTTTGTGGCGTGGCCATGCTAAATAAAACGCCAAACTGATTGCATCTATTTGGGCTATCTCAAGGTTTTTGTTTTCCTGAGGTAGATCTATTGAACCATTATGGCTAATGGTTGATGGTGTAATAGTGTTTGAGTCCAATAGAACGTCTGGTGGAAATGTGCGTGTGCCAGACCAAATCAATCAGAGTTAGAGGGATAGATAAACAGACACACAAAAAAACCACAACAAATTAACAGAAATAATTGTCTGGCTCTGAGGACGACCAGTGCTGTTGTTGGAGTTTGCTATAGAAGATAAACAGTAACACTCACGTTGTAGGTCTCCAGCTTGACTCTGGTCCTGAAGATGTGTGTGGTGAAGCTGGCCCTCTGGAAGACTTCATCGAACGCATTCTCATCCTAGGAACCAAGACACACACACACACACACACACGCACACGCACACACGCACACGCACACACACACACACACATGTACACGCATGCGCGCACGCGCACACACACACACACACACACATACACACACACACACACAATGCCAGAGTCAGTCAAAATAGCTTAACTTGAAGTGACATATGATTAGCTTAGAGATGGATGATTTGTCTAGTCTATTTATCATGCTGTTGGATGACACTGTGTGATCTAAACCAATTAGTATTTGGCAAAGGAGACACTTGTGGAGAAAAGTAGCCGGTTGCCCTGGCTACAGGGGGGACATCAAGCCGGGGCTGGAGAGTTTATAGCACTAAATAAAAACTTCTTCCCAAGTTTACAGAGCAGCCGTCTGTGAAGCACAGCTAGGGACTAAGAGTGTGTGCGTGTGTGTTTATGTGTGTACGTGTGTATATGTGTGTATGTGTGTGTGTGTGTGTGTGTGTGTGAATGTGTGTGTATGTGTGTGTTTATGTGTGTTTATATGTGTACATGTGTGAGTGTGTGCGAGTGTGATTGTGAATGTGTGTGCGTGTGTGTGTATAGCTGTATATGTTTGTACGTGTGCGTATATGTGTGAACATGTGTGCGAGTGTGGTGGTGAGTGTGTGTGTGTGTATGCGTGTACTTGTGTGTGTGTGTATACATGTGTATATGTGTTTACATGTGTGTGTGTGCGTATGGGAGTGTGTGTGTACGTGCATGTGCATGTGTGTGTGTGCGTATGGGAGTGTGTGTACGTGCATGTGCATATGTGTGTGTGTGTGTGTGCGTATGGGAGTGTGTGTGCGAGCATGTGTGTGTGTGTGTGTGTGTGTGTGTGGTACCGTGTCTCTGAGCTGGCCCAGAGTCTGTGCGCTGTGACCCAGAAGGACCTCGGCCGTGTCCTGGAAACAAGTCACCCAGTGGTTCTCCCCGTAGTCTGCGATGTTGACCTGCCAGACGCGCACACACGCACAATCATCGCGCGTGTTAATTTGTGTGCCAGAGCAACAAGCAAAGGTCGAAAAGTGTGAACAAACGATAAAGCAGTCGAGGGAGTCAAAAGAGAAAGAAAGTAATAAAAAATAGATATATAATGAAGAAAAGCCCAAAAGTGCCGGCTTAGCGTTAGCGCTGGACTAGCGTTAGCGTGGACTCACCGAGAGCAGGAGCCTGGGCTTGAAGTCGGGGGAGTCGCGGCTGCACTTGTCACAGCGGTACAGGCCGTTCTGCTGCTGGGTCACCTTCTTGAAGCAGTCGGCGCTGGGACAGGCCTGGTACAGGCAGTTCTCCTTGCGGATGTACACCACGGTGGCCACGCAGCTGAAGTACTCCGCCTGGCAACAGGTGACCCCGCCGCGGAGACAGGAAGTGCTCGATTAGCGGTTGGGATGCATACAGGCTCAGCAGTAATGCCCAGCGGCTAAGGCGGCGTGAACTCTATGTATTTGTATATACATTTAAATAAATAGTAGGAAATACATTTAGTGATGTGTTGAATCCAAAGTGGGTCACCAAACCATCACTACATTACAATTCTATGATCAATTATTGAGGCACACGCACAGACACGCGCACACAAACAAAAAGGTTCACATGAACGACACCTTTTCGAGTAGACTCAGGCCGTTATGAATTTCAATTAAAGAGCACACACACTCAAACAATATCTAATTAAAATGCAGCGGTGTTGTGGTAGTGTAAAGTGATATTAGCTCCTCAGGGGGGGGGTAATAGTCACACTGGCCGAGTCAACAGCTAACAAGCTAAGAAAGGCTCATTTGCTGAGGGGGCAAAGAAATGTTTATTCTCTCATCCTATGGAGAGGCGCCACAGACATGTGGGCACATGCAGCTCGAGAAGCATAAACACAAATACAAAAAACTAAACGACAAACAACAACAAAACCTCAAAGTGCTCTCGGTACTTCTTCCGCTCCAGGAGTGATTTAATCCATAGCAGGAAAAACAGAAAGGGACTTTGTTAAACCGGACACATCCCACACACGACTAGCAGCAGGCTCATTACTAACGCTGGCCCAAATGAGTCTGCATGAAGCCCTCTGATTGGCTCCTGCCAGCCTCTGTCATCAGCCCACGCCTGACCTCTCTGGGTCTGCGGCTGGGCACCCATTCACAGTTGACGCGTCATTCCAAGTTCATTTGTGCTGCTTGTGCTGGCCTTGTGGGTCTGGAAGACGCGGGCTTAACTTAACTAAAGCGATAATCATCGAGAACGAATGTTCAGGTCAACCGATTCCATTCCTTCAGCTGCTCCAATAACCACAACGATGGACGCTCTCCCCGTGTCTCTCCTGCTCGCTAGATCTTTTGGCCGGTGGCATGTTTTGATTGGCCCAGGATAATGGACCGCTCAGCAAGATATGAGTGCGGGCTTCACCAAGGTCATTCACTTAGAGAGTCCTCGAGTTCCCAAGCTGCTCGCGGCCCCCTGGTGTTCAGTATGACCTCCACCGCCCCTGTCAGTCACACTGAGACAAACCCTGGTCTGACACATCTCTCCCCACAGCTAACCACTGACTCACACACTCTGAGTCCACCCAGCCGTGCTGGAACCGGCTCTGAAACACTCATTTCCAAGGACGGGTTATAATGAGGCAAATTCATCCCGCCGGCGAGCATCATGGCTCTTCTGACAATGCGCAGTGCCTCTCCATCAGCCCCAAAGTCTTCCGCCTGCCTGCTCATATTTTGGCTCAATCAGAGATCTGAATGCTCCAGGGATGGCTAGGGTGCTTTGGTTGGTGGCCAGGGTGCTCTGAGGGTGGCTGCAGAGTGGCTTGTATAGTAGGAAAATAAAGGGGGGGAGAGGGAGCTTTTATGTTGAAGGGTCAGCTGCAGCGGCTTTTACTTTGAAGGCACGTGTTGGGGATTCTGAGGGGGTTCCGTGCCGGCACCTTGGGGCCACTGCAGCGGATCTGCCGAAGGAGCTAACCAGGAGACAGGGAGGTGCAGGGAGGAGCATGGAGGTGCAGGGAGGAGAAGGGAGGAGCAAGGAGGTGCAGGGAGGTGCAGGGAGGAGCAGGGAGGTGCAGGGAGGAGCAGGGAGGTGCAAAGAGGTGCAGGGAGGAGAAGGGCGGTGCAGGGAAGAGCAGGGAGGTGCAAGGAGGTGCAGGGAGGAGAAGGGAGGTGCAGGGAGGAGCAGGGAGGTGCAAGGAGGTGCAGGGAGGAGAAGGAAGGTGCAGGGAGGAGCAGGGAGGAGATGGGAGGTGCAGGGAGGAGAAGGGAGGTGCAGGGAGGAGCAGGGAGGTCAGCAGGCTCTGGACCGTTGAAATGCTACAACAGAGAGTAAATAAATCCTCATGTAGTCGTCACCCCCTATAACCTCGCCATCACCCCCTCCCTTCCTCCCCCACTCCCCCCCCCCCCCCCCCCCCCCCCCCCCCCCGGTTCTTCCTCCTCTGTACTCCAGTGTGTGTACAGAAGCCGTTGGCAGGATGACGACCTTAAAAACACCGGGGGGTGGGGTGGCCTGACTAATGGTTACCACAAAAATGTACGTTCCCCCCCCCCCCCCCCAACACACACACACACACACACATAAGTATGGCGCAGACACACACACACCAAGGCAATGCGCACACCCTTTATAATGAGTATAGACATGCTCGAAGCCTAATGGGAGGAAGACGCACACACACACACACACACACACACACACACACACAGTGGACACGATGGTCGCTCGTCTCGTAAGACACAGATGCGTGACGCTACTGGAAAGACACATGAATAAATACAAACAGATTCTCATCACACACACACACACACACAGGCTTGCTGAATAGTTTATATTTATCTTTATAATAATTCCTGGGTTCCATCGCCTGGCACCCAAACGCAATTAAAATATAGATCTGGGAAAGCAATAGGAGGAAAATGCAACACACACAACAAAACTGGCAATATGGCGGTACAAGCTAAGCTAAATATGTACCCCAGTACACACACACACAACCAAATACACACACAACCAAATACACACACAGATAAATCAAAATACACCCATTAACACACACACACACTCACACACACACACACACACACCCATGCACACATACAAACACACACACACAACCAAATACACACACACATAAATAAAAAATACACCCATTTACACACACACACACACACACACACACACACACACACACACACACACACACACACACACACACACACACACACACAAACAATCAAACCAGAATAATAGCAAATTGGATTCTTTTAGACTAACAGCCTGAAATGATTGTGGCTCCACGGAGCAGTCTGGAAGCAGGCTACAGTCTCAGAGTATATAACAGATAACCAGCCCAAAGCTATTCAATTACAGAGAGGGAGGAAAATAAAACATGCTTCAATTATTTACAGCGTCTCACCTGTCAACACTCCCCCCCCACCCCCACCCCCGTGAGTCTCCTTTACAGTTTCTGTCTACATGTCATTTCCCCCGTCCTCCATTTGCAGTGCTCCATCCCATTGTCAACACCGCCTCGCTTTTCCTTTGCCTGCCATTCTTTTTTTATTGTTTGTCCTCCGCCTCCCGCCCTCCTTCCCTCATTCCTTCAATCGCTTCTCTCTTCGTTCCCTTCCTGCCTCCCTTAATGCATCCCTTCCTCGCGTGTTTTTTTCTGTTCCTTCCTTCCTTCTCGCCGTCCTTCCCTCATCCCCTTGTTGCCTTCAATGGCTGGCTAGACTCTAGTCCCTCCAGGTTTCAGCCTGGTTGTATTCCACTCCTTCCTGGGACTTGTGGAGCCTCTACAGGCCTACTCTGCCTCCACCCGATAATGAGACGTTAATTAGAAACTGCTCAAGGGTTTTCTCCAAACACAGCCTCGGACCAAGGCGACTAAGTGGAAATAAAGGTACGTTTGCCGTGGCGCAAGCGGTTCCGTGCGGCGAACGAGATCCATGGAGACGCAGGCGTGTGTGAGCGGTGGGGTACAGCGACAGTGTTCCTGCGAGGCCACACCGCTCTCTGCAGAGCTACAGCGGATCAACCAGACCGCTGCCAGAGCAGCCTCTAACCCAGAGCTGACATGTGGTGCCTCGTTCTCCATGATGTGTTGATGAGGCTGGCGTGTGGTTCGCTGATGCCGTGTGAGCCGCGCTGCTAAACCGTCTTAACCTATTACTACTTAACCTCTTAACCCCTTAACCCCCAACAGGAGGCTAAATGTCTCCGATGTCCAAAAAATAAAAGGTCAACTAAATCCATGCGTGTTGAATAATGTTCAATGTTCAATGATTGCCAAAAAACTTGATAGCATCAACATTATTATTTAATCAATATTACTATTGGCAACCGTTTTCTTGTCATTTCCACAGCTTCTCCGACAAATAGCAAAAAGTATTCTTTAAGTGTATTTTCAAAATACATTCTATGGTACTTCACTTAGTTCTCTGTGTAGCTGCCCTTTAGCAAGGCATCATAGATTAAAGGCCGGGGTACATTCTATGGTACTTCACTTAGTTCTCTGTGTAGCTGCCCTTTAGCAAGGCATCATAGATTAAAGGCCGGGGTACATTCTATGGTACTTCAGTTAGTTCTCTGTGTAGCTGCCCTTTAGCAAGGCATCATAGATTAAAGGCCGGGGTACATTCTATGGTACTTCACTTAGTTCTCTGTGTAGCTGCCCTTTAGCAAGGCATCATAGATTAAAGGCCGGGGTACATTCTATGGTACTTCACTTAGTTCTCTGTGTAGCTGCCCTTTAGCAAGGCATCATAGACTAAAGGCCGGGGTAAATCTATGAGGTAATCTATGCTTCCAGACATCCCTGATGAAAGGATCTAGAACAACAATGCTTTCCTCCTACCAGTAGCATCATATTGTCTTAAGTACTTATTCGTTTATCCTAATTTGCCCTGTAACAGCTTTTGTGAGGCTGATAATAGTGTAGGTAATCTTAGCAGCGAACCCACACTGGGTGGATGCTAAATGGATGGGTGACACTTTACAATACGGGTGCATTGAGTAACCATTAATTAACATTAGTTAACGCAGTAATAAGCTTTATTATATAGCATTAGCATAGGGGTTAGGGTTACGGCTAGGGTTAGTGGGTTAGTGGGTTATCCCTAACAATGGTAATAACGCATACATGAATACCTAAGTTCCCACGAGCACCACTACCTTAGTGAACATCCTTTTAAGTAACAGTTCACTAATAGCCTTACAGTCAATCGTCAACAGGGGTTGCTAGGGAACAGTTGAAATGGGGTGTCACTTTTGAATGCCTTCGCCGCTAATGTCTGCCGCAAGAAATGCTATATGGAAAGAACCACGCCGGTCGAAGGCTTTAAGTGCTTTGATTGTTCTCCGCCTCGCTCCCGCGTCGCTCCGGATGAACGGGCGCTCTAAATGACTCAACGCAAGCGGCCGTCTCGTTTGAGTGCCAGCGCGATTGGCGCCGGCTTGTTTCAACCATCGATTCCGTTTCCAGTGTCGGTTAAGGTCGCACGGCGGGTCGAGCGTTTGATTCCCGGGGCGTCGGCCGTGCGGCCCGCGATCGACGTCCCGACGTGCCACTGGACGGCCCACTAGACGGCCCTTTTGGCGCCACCACTAGGTGCGCAGGAAGGACGTCCGACACGCAGCTTTCTATGCAGGACGAGGAAAACAACGAAAGATACGAAACGTTCTGCCTTGAACTTAAATCAGACTATGTTTGTTTGTTTTCTCCACTTCCCAGGGAGCCCGACGCGGCGACAGATCACTAGAGTAGACTAATAGGGATCCAACCTGGGCAGCACGCTCCTGTCATTGTTCGTGTCATCTTTCCACATGTTTTCACTGTGGAATATCAGTCAAGGTAATAGCATGACTAATAATATCACTTAATGGCGAAATCCTATGCGACCAAGCGACTACAAAAGCGAGGGGAGGGAAGTTAGCGTTGTGTGTGCATATGTGTGTGTGTGTGTGTGTGCGGCACAGGTCCATGTTGTGACGTGCGTACCTTCTCTCCCTGTCCAATGTGTCCATTCTTCAAGTCGCTCAGTGTTCTCCAGGAGACTGTGGCTCCGCCCCCTGCTGTGGTCAGGGACTGGCTGTCAAGACGATAACCCTCGTGGTCAAACCTGCAGACACACACACACACACACACACACACACACACACACACGGATACACAGACACCCACACACATACAAGCAGACACACACACACACACATACACACACACACACACACACACACGGATACACAGACACCCACACACGTGCACACATACAAGCACACACACACACACACACACACACACACACACACACACGGATACACAGACACCCACACACGTGCACACATACAAACACACATGCGCACACACACACACACAAGCACACACACAACGACACACAGTTAACAACAGAATAGGTGGGGCAGCATACCGTGGTGTGGTTAGGGTGTTACACTCCCAGCTAAAAGGCACTCGGTTCGATCCCCGTGTGCGTGAACTGCGTGAGCCGGTGCAAAACCAAAAATGTTGCCCGTCGTGCACCCGTCTGAAATTCTGAAGCTCCGCAAGCAGACGTTTCGACCACAGCAACGTCACCAGGCGCGTGCGTGGACTGTCCACACACTATACGAATGGCGCACCACTGTGACTATGAATTCAGCTTAACTCTCCCTACCGGCTCATTAATGACTCACTGGACCATGGAGAAAAGCGTCTGCTAAACGATTCAGTGGTAAGCAGTAGAGTAAAGGAAGGTGAAGGTGCAGTCAAGGATAATACAGAATATATTGTCGGTGGGAACTACTGTTGTTGAACTATGGAGTATGTGTATACGATACATTCAATTGAGTAGATGAATTTATTAATGGCAATTGATCTGAATCCACAGGTGTGATGTCCTGAACACAGAAATGAGAAATGCCTCATAACAACAAATTCTGCCTTTGGACAAAATAGTTATTTCTGTATGCATACAACAGAACACAATAGGGGAAAAAAGCATGGTTCTGTAGCAAACTTTGTCAGCATTATACACACGTACACACACAACACACACAACCACACAAGGTCGCAAAGTGAGTAGGGAGAGGGAATTGTCAAGGTAAATTGGAAACACAAACATGGTTTCCATCAGGACACAGCTAATGATTCCTGGACACTGAGGTAATTATACTACACGGGCGTAACCATCAATAATAGTTTTATGAGCATGTGTGTGTGATTGTGTGATTGTGTGTGTTTGACGTACGTTGGTGGGTGTGTGCATGCGTGTGTGTGGATTTGTGTGAGGAATGTCAATGTCCTCCTACGTACGGCTGTGCACACACGTGTGTTCTGTGCACGCGCGTGTGAAGCGTGAGCGGACAGGGAGAGAGCAGTGTGAGGCTACGCAGAGCAGCGGGGAGCGTCGCGCTACGTGAAGATACTATCAAAAACACCCCCTAGTGCCGTGCTCTACGCTGGGACTGCGCTCCGCGGGGCGAGGGATAGCCTTTATTCATCCACAGGAAGGCATCAACACCATCACACAGTCCGATAGATGCCCTTCCTGCGGTCGATCCTCATCGCGCTCCCATCACATCCGTCTCTCCATCCATCCATACACACAGTCTCTCTATCTGTCCGTACACACAGTCTCTCTATCTGTCCGTACACACAGTCTCTCTATCTGTCCGTACACACAGTCTCTCTATCTGTCCGTACACACATCCACGACATTATCTATCTGTCTATCTATCTATCTATCTATCTATCTATCTATCTATCTATCTATCTATCTATCCATCCATCCATCCATACATGCATAAACTATCTATCTATCTCTCCATACATACACACATCCATATATGAATGATCTATCTATCTATCATCCATCCATACATACATAGTCTATCTATCTATCTATCTATCTATCTATCTATCTATCTATCTATCTATCCTTCCATACATACATACACACATCCATATAAAAACTATCTATCATCCGTCCATCCATCCATCCATACATAGTCTATCTATCTATCTATTTATACATGCATACATAATCTAGCTATCAATAGATAATCAATCTATCTATCTATCTATCTATCTATCTATCTATCTAACCAAACACATAATCTATCTATCTATCTATCTATCTATCTATCTATCTATCTATCTATCTATCTATCTAACCAAACACATATCCACACATAATCTATCTATCTATCTATCTATCTATCTATCTATCTATCTATCTATCCACACATACTCTATGACTCATCCATCAGGGTGCTTACCATGAAACATAAGACTCTGTAATGTAATCATTACAGTGTTGTATTACACGTATTGCATTCTACGTGGAGCACTCTAATGCACTGCTAGGTGCTGCCACACGATTAATGCAAACCCAATATGGCGCAGACTGACTCCCTGTGTATGAGGTAGAGAGGCCCTGCTCATACAGTCCTAACACGTTCTGGGACGCGCACACGTTGCGGCACCATGGCCACCCAGAAACCCCCCCCCCCCGCTCACTCGGTGGTGACACCATGATGAGACGCTTACGTGTTTGTCCGCGCCAGGCTCCGGTACGAGACCTGGCCAAGCGGATGAAAACATCACCAACACATCGTTTGCCTTCATTACGTGTTCCTGCTATTTTTGTTTTTCGTTTCAATTGTGTTCAGCGGGACGCAAGAATCCCACAATGCAACGCTTCGGCAGTGGACTCTTAGTGGCACAAAAGTGAAAGCACTGCTCTAATTAGACATTACCTGTTTGTCTTTTTTTTCCTCCTCGTGTATTCAATTACCGCTCATAGCGTGCGCCAATCAGAACCGGAGAGAAACATGAAGGAGGCGTGCAGAGGGGCTGGGGACTGTGGGAGGAAGGAGGGAGGGGAGGGAGGAGGGAGGGGAGGGAGGGGAGGGAGGAGGGAGGTGAAGAGAATAGAGTGCAGAGGAAGAGCTTCTTTGTTTCCTGTAGCCGTTAGAATGTCAAAAGTAGATGAGATGCCGTATTGACCAGAGACTGATAATGCAGAGATGAACTCCTTCTCTCTACCAGCACACACACACACACACACACACACACACACACACACAAACACACACATTATACAAGCTTTCTAAATGATCCCCGGAGGGGGAAATAAACAAGGTCCAAGTTAACTGCAGTCACACCTGGAAGCTGTAAGCACTCGTTCTCTTGTCACACGCCATCATGGATCAACCAAATATGCATTCATCCATCAGCAAGGGCGAGCATGCTGATTCACTCCCTCATTATAGCAGTGTGCCTGACTCAGAGTCATATCATTCCCATGTCTTTGTGTGTGTGTGTGTGTGTGTGTGTGTGTGTGTGGATTTAGTGTATGCGCACGTGTCGGTTATAAAATGTGAGGGCGCACACACACGTTTTATTTTATCGAGGGGCCCATGAATATGAGTGTGATATATGAGTAATACTTGGATGGATGGCTGCGTGTTTGTGTTGTGGATGCAAATGGTAGCTGTGTGTGTGTGTGTGTGTGTGCGCATACATGTGCGTGTGTATGCTTATGTAAGTGCACTTGTATCTGTGTGTGTGTATATGTGTGTCTGCTTATGCAAGTGTGTGTGTATGTGGGCATGTGTGCAGCACGTATGTGTAAATGTGTGTCTGCTTATATAAGTGCACGTGTGCGTATATGTGTATATGCGTGTGTGCTTATGTAAGTGCACGTGTATGTGTGCGTGTGTGTATATGCATGTGTGCTGATGTAAGTGCAAGTGTGCGTGCGTGTGTGCGTGTATGTGCATATGCGTGTGCTTATGAAAGTGCTTGTGTGTGCCTGTGTGTGTGTGTGCGTGTATGTGTATATGCGTGTGTGCTTATGAAAGTGCTTGTATGTGCCTGTGTGCATGTATGTGTATATGTGTGTGTGCTTAGGTAAGTGCACGTGTGTGTGTGTGTGTGTGTGTATATGCGTGTGTGCTGTAAGTCCCCTGTGTGCGTGTGTCTCACCAGGCCCTCAGCCTGATGGCCTCAGGTATATCTGGGTTGACCAGGAGCGTGGAGCTGAACACAGTGGAGAGAGACCGGCCCCCGAAGTCTGACAGGCGGGCCCCTCTGATGGCCAGCACGGGCTGCCTGGAACCGTCAAACCTCTCCGCCTGGAGGAGGAGGAGGAGGAGGAAGAGGAGGAGGAGAAGGAGGAGGAAGAGGAGGATGAAGAGAAAGAGGAAAAAAAGGAAGAATAACAAAAGGAAGAGGAGGAGGAAGAGGAGAAGGAAGAAGAGGAGGAAGAGGAGGAGTAGGAAGAGGAAGAAAATAAAGAAGAGGAAAAGGAAGTGGAGGAACATAAGGACAAGGAGGAAGAGGAGGGCGAGGAGTAGGAAGAGGAAGAAACGGAGGAAGAGGAAAAAGATGAGGAGGAAGAGGAGGGAGATGAGGAAGATGAGGACGAGAAGGACGTGGAGTAGGAAGAGGAAGAAACGGAGGAAGAGGAAAAGGAGGAGGAGGAAGAGGAGGGGATGAGGAAGAGGAGGAGGGAAAGGAGGACGTGGAGAAGGAACAAGAGGAGGATGAAGAGATACAGAGTGAAGAGCCGCTCAATATATATTGGGGAGTCTGGAGTTCCAGCTCTGCCTGTAGCTAGAGTATTAAAAACAAACCACAGACTACATACAGAGTACCCCAGCGATACCTGTGGCCCCTGGTAGGCCGTGGGGTCCGCGGGGGGTACCCACAGTACGCAGTATTTAGAAAAAGAAAGTTAATAATTCAACATTTTTATAAAAACAATGTTACCGGACATTTTCTGATCAGATGAACACTAGACGATGTCCGTCCTCTGCACTCGTATCCGGGTTTTTTTTGGGAACTCAACTACGTCAGTTGCGTCGGTATTTATGGTATCGTATTGTCGTGCTTGTATACTTTGATCGTTCCGAGCGATCACTTGGAACTCACTGTGGATAAAAGCGTCTGCTGCATGGGCTAAATGTTTCATGGGGTAAATATTTATTTGGAGTGGAGCTGGAAGACAGCTCCATATCTGTTGTGGCTCTTGCTCTTGCTGTTGTACGAGGCCAAAATTAATATTTAAAAAGTGCTTCGTATATGGTCTAAATAAACAGTCTGAGGAGATATTACCGAAGAAGTGTCATAGTATGGGGGTTTGAATATTCAATCGTAGAAATAACAAGAAAAGGCCATTTCTGAAGAAATTGCGGTGTGACTGCTGGCTGATGAAAGACTGATAATAAACTGGAGTGCTGGCTATAAATTAGTTTTAGCATTTTAAGGGTTGAATGGAGTTTAAACGTGAGTTCAAAAGTTTAAAGTCTGAATGAAGTTAGTGAAACTATAAACATGGGAGCGTCTTTTGGAGGGGACCCATTGTAAGATAAACGAGGGTCGTCACACATAAACACCCGATGCTCAACAAGTATAATTCCAATCGCTGAATTATTGAAACACCAGTAAAACAAGATCCACCGTAACGCATTAAGCTTTTACATTGTGTTTTTCTGTGAAATATTGACTAATGAACCCGTATCAAAGAGTTTCAAAAATCTGCCTAAAGATCCTAATGTGATGATTTGTTAAATGTTCGAACGAAGTATAAAGGTTAAGAATTCACAGAGTTGTGAAGTCTGAAGTAGTGGATATCTCACAGAAATGGCCAGCTGCCCATTGACTTTCATTACAAAATGTAAAAGCTGAATATTTTAAAAAGCATATAATATTTTTAATAGAAAAGTAGTAGCCGTGGGTCCCAATGCAAGCTGAACATTTTAAAATGTGTGAGTCTCTAGGTGAAAAACTGTGGAAGGTCCAAAAAAAGTGGCAGAAAGACTTTTGCTGAATATCGTATGTTGTGATTGCTTCCAGCGTTCACACCAATAAAGGTTTTGATGAAAACCATATGCTGTGAATGCCTCCAGCATTCACACCTTTAATAGCACACCGCACTTATTTGGGGATTGTTTAACATCCTGTTCACAATATAACAGGATATATGGAGATATGGATATGCGCATATATATCAATGTTTAGTACAATTCCCTATTCTAATGTCTCCCTCGTTAATCAGTCAAGCACGCTGAGCTTCACAGAGCGTTCGTTCATAATTGGACGGGCTAGAACTAATAGGAGAGCTATTTTGAGATTTTTGGCTAAGGAGAAAAAGGATTATCCCTGGCATACAGAATGAGGCCAGAGAGGAGCTGTGCTCTTTATGACCGTTTCCAGCTTTAGTCCTCATCCTGCCTGGCATCTACTTTGGCCTGAAACACTGCGGGCGGGTCATAGGGTTGAGTGGAGTGTCTCCAATTTTACAGCCCAGAAAGCCCAATCCAAGGTCTGCAGCGCATGAGTGCACGGCTGGACACATGCACAGACTTATGCACCGACTATGATGGACCGTCGCAAGTGCATGCACAGGCATCTGCCGCTGTGTGTGTGTGTGTGTGTGTGTGTGTGTGCGTATCTGTGCATGTGTGTGTGTGCATGTGCGCGTGTGTGTATGTGCGTGCATGTGTGCATGCCTGTGTGTGTGTGCATGCATGTGTGTGTGCGTGAGTGCGTGTATGTGTATGCATGTGTGTGTGTGTGTGTGTTTGCGCATATTGTGCGTATCTGTGCATGTGTGCATGCATGTGTGTGTGTGCGTATGTGCGTGCATGTGTGCGTGACTGCGTGCGTGTGTGTGTGCGTGCGTGCGTGCACGTCGGAACAGACAGGAGGACGGATATTACCTCTTCGCCCCACAGTGTGACAGTCACCACTTTGCCGCTGGTGTCCATTAGGTCCAGGGCTCTCTTGGAGACCTCCTTGCCCATCCTGGTGGTGACACAGGACACCTCGCTGGCGCTCTTACACACACCAATCACATCTGCCGAAACACACACAGACCCAGTACTTTTTAAATCGACTGGTCTCATCGTGGTACGAAACAGTGAAAACCAGGCCCCTGGCTCTGTGCATAACATGAGGTGAATGGGAATCAGAGTGGAGGCAGCGAGGATCCAAAGTGACAGTGGGTTGACGCCTCTTTCATAATGTCAGGGCGTAGGATTGGAGGCCGGGTGACAGAAGCTTCCAGAACAGGGCGGGGCCTGGAGCTGATCCCACGGCCCCGAACGACAAACAAAGGCCCTGGTTCATCTTTGATGTCATGGTCGAAGAGCTGAAACACTTCAGCTGGGGTCAATGTACTGTCACCACGACCCTGTGAGAAGCTCAAGAACCTGACTGACTAAAGCTTTCTCAGGCGGGGAAAAAAACAACGCACAAATAATAAAATAAAAGTACAAAATAGCAACTCCAAACTAATTGAATTGCAAAGCTATACCGATCTGTTTTGGTGGGCAACCCATTCAGGCATACGGTAAACAAAGTAAAACAATCATGTAAAAAAAGAAAGAAATTCAGATTAATTTAGTATCCAAACCCTTTTCTTCTGTTTCTCTTCTCTAATACCAAACCTACCCCTCCCCCCCCCCCCCCCCCCCCCCCCCCGACTGCCTGCCCCCCTTAATTCCATTATGATTGAGACGATGTTATCCACCTCTGAACTCCATTATCGCCACGGGAACAGGCAGACAGCTCTCATTACCATGTTATAATCCGCTGTTTAACAAAACAGCGGCAAGAGACAGAATCTAGTGGGACGGAGAGAGAGAGAGAGACAAAGAGAGAGAGAGAGAGAGAGAGAGCGAGAGAGAGAGACAGAGAGAGCGAGAGAGAGAGAGAGAGAGACAGAGAGACAGAGAGAGAGACAGAGAGACAGAGACAGAGAGAGAGAGAGAGAGACATTCTGCTCCAACTCTTTAGTCTCCCCTTATCGCTCTTGAATCTGGTGTTCATGGACAAAGGGCTAGCTATCATTAGCATTCTGGCCTGTGTCAATGTAATTATGCCACGTCATTGCTTGGCATGTAAAACCGTTAGGCAACTAGATAATCAATTATCTAATTAGGCATTGTAGTATCATTAGTTGAGCCTTATGGACATCCTTTATGGACATGCAACATAAATGCTGCTTTTTCTGTGCATTTTATTTGCATATTAACTTGAGTGTACACATGTTCTTAGTATACCTTACCCTTTTTTTGTAATTCCATGTCACAAAACTTGGATTGTTAAAAGTGTTGATTATTTGACATAATTTCCTTTAATGAACACATTGCAAACCTCATCCGTCTGACTCCATCATACTCTTTATTCATTACCACTTAATAGGTGAACAGAAGACTTGGTCAAGAAACCTTTAAGTAACAAAGTAGTTAAAACTATAGACGGGACGGAGCAATTACAGCAACGATTACAACTCCATTGCCCTCCCTGACCACACACGCATTCAGGAACATTAGCAGGCTGGCCGATGTCACGCACGTTCATTATCTCCCTAATAAGGCCAAGCGACAGTGACCGCAAATCCACACCAAGTAGCCCGTTCCAACCAAGGCCTTTCCAATTTACATGGCACGAAATGAGCCGTTGATGGGATGTGGGGAAGGGGGCGGTTGGGGGGGCGCAGCGGGGGGGGGGGGTCTCATAAACGCTTTCGCGTACCCTCACCCCCGCCGTCTCCCTACGATACTAAACATTGGAATTAGCTTTAGCTCTGAACCCCTGTAATAATGTGCCATTCTGGGTCGCCCCAGTAAATGACTGGCTGGCGTAAGCCTGTCAACTCTCCTTAATTCAATTCTGTCAATACCCATGTGCTCCGAACTAATGGGGGTTGGGGGGTTATCTGGTGGTTTTTGCTGGGACTTGTACCCAAATCTAAAAGGCCCGTTAATGGCCATTTTTCGAACCCATTTCTGTCACAGGCACTGTATTTTAGTCTACCAACGCGAGGCACGTGACGAGCTAATGCGAGATAAGCCTGACGCCTAATTGAGCAAGACACGAGATGTCGGAGACTTGTCAGGTTATGCCTGATTTAACACAAACTTCTGTGTTTTCAGTTGCAGTTTATATTTGTGAACGTTTGTCAGACATTGTCAGCATATTGAATTCGTCTTTAAAAGAGTCAGGTTTCCAAAAAAAATAAGCGAACTGATTGAAGAAGAAAATATGCTGAAAGTATTCGCAGCGTGATTGATGTAAAAAAGATCTTGTCCCTGAACCCTGATACATAAAATGTCAACATCAAGCTTTGCTTTTCACTTCCTGTTCCCACTATCGTTAAAGGCTGCATCCCAATAGTGGTTCTAAAGTGATTCCACTCTGCCTCGCTTCCTAAATTTAAGTATGTCCTCCTCCATCTCCATTGTACCCACTGTCCCAATAGGCGGTAAGCTAGAGAAGCAACTGGATGATATTTGGCTACATCATTGGGCAACCACCCCTAAAGATCCTCAACACACAGCAAACAACACCTTTAATATAATTAAAGGTGATTCATAATCCCTGCTATTGCTCATCTCCACTCGGGTAAAGGGAACGAGTGAAAAGCAAGCTGGACGTAGGAAACAGTTATGGGACACTTCCGCACACACACTCTCTCCCCCCCCCCCCCCCCCCTGGGTTCCGCTCCTTACCAATGACGTCGTCCTTCTCTCTGTTCTCCAGCTCGGCGATGGGTACGAAGTCACAGCGTAACGTGGGGACGCCCTCTCCGTCCTCACAAGGCACGATGGTGGTGTGGGCGTGCAGGCTCATCTCGTAGTCATTGTTGAGCGTGGAGAACTTCTTGTTGGCCATCTTGATGGTGGCCTTGGAGATGCAGTACACCTGTGCAGAGAACGACACGCTTGCAAAGTGTCTGCTTTGGTACCAGCACATACACACTCATGGAACAGTTTCTGTGGCAGAAAGCCTTGTTAAGACCGATTTTAAAACCCCTATAGAATTTCACCCTGAGAATGTTTTCATTCGGGTTGATTCCATCTGTGAAGCATGACTATGGCTGTGCAGATTGTTTTATGCGCAGAACTTGTTTAACGAGCATAATGTCACACTGCTCCACTAATTAGGGAGCGCTTATCTGTTGAAGGCTGAAATCTGACTGGAAGATATGCCCGTAGGAGTTCTCAACCAAGCACTGTTCGACGTGCAAAATAATTGTCAAAGTGAGTGCGAAAAAAATAATTGCCAGGTGCACCTCTAGAGTGAAGGAGTGGGAGTGGGAGAGCATGTGTGCAAGACTGATGCAGCCCCCCATCACCTATCCTCCCACATGTTAATAGAGGAAGAAAATCATAGCGGCCCTATGCAGTCCTGTTGTCAAAGTCAGTTGGTATTGACTCTCAAAATGACTAGAAGATGGGAGCCGGGTTGGCAAGCAGCAGGCAAAGAGACTTCGATTCAAACCCCAATCTGCAATGCACACTGCATTATTTACTCACTCCTACTACTCATCTCTTTAACATCGGCTTTCGCCTCCCTCTGCTCCTCTCTCTCTTCTGTGGCTCACTCAGAAGCTCCGCTGGGTGACCTCCTCACCCAACCAGCAGATAGAAGTAATCTCTCCCCCTCCATCTCTCTCTCTCTCAGGCTGGTCCCATTTCTCAGACACACACACACACACACACACACTGATTTGTGTGTGCAAACTATTGTGATGAAGCATTCGGTCCACATTAGGCCATGATTCTAACACCCCAGTCAATACCCTGCACAGCACGGCCCAGACACACCGCTCAAACTCAGCCTCCGGTCCTTTATTATGGCCCGATGGGGCCATATGGCCTGGGCATCAAGTTTCCACAGTGGGTGGTGGTTGATTCCTGAGCCAAGTTTTTTTGTTGTTTTTGTTGCGCATCCCTAAAGGGCAGTCAGGATAGTCTGGTGCAGTGGTTCAGCGGACAAATCCTTTCCTTTGAGTCGTTTCAGTCCCTCAATGTTTCAATGCATCGCACTCGAGCTATTAAAAGACCATCCCGGTTGCTGCTCCCATTCATCTCGTCAACTCGCAACCAGCAAAGCGTTTAGTCTCCTCTCTTTTTTCTATAGAATTGACCGCGTCACCGTGACGCGCAGATTGCTAAGCGCGCGGGGCGCTCCACGCACGGCCACGGCGTTTAGAGGCGCCGTTTCACCCTCACACTGTGGACACGTGAATCGTGGACACGGTTCACAGGGCGAGTTGAGATGAAATGCTGAAACTCCTCTGAGTACTCCTCCTCTGCTTAAGGAGTTTCAACGTTTCAGGGCTGTGGATCCATCCTCCTTGGTTAACGCCGGCTCACGGGGTTCACGCACCGGCGACTGTAACGTTTGGCACTTCGTTGCACACGCCCGGGCAATCCTTCATTTACTGCTCTCGAGTGTGCAACCTGCTTCTGATTGTTCGTTCCGCCTGTGCTTTGCTTTCTTTGGACGGTGTGCGATTGAGCTTTTTCCCCCCACCCCCTCACTGCCAATACATCAAATGATCCCTCCCGTCTCCCCTGCGCCCCGCCTGCGCTATCCCACTTTGGGAAACACTGGTCTAGTGGTTAGGGTGTATGACTCCCAGGGCAGATCGGACTTCCCTTCAGGAGCCCATGTGTTAGTAACCAGGGGCTTAGCGCCGTGTTGTCATAGAGAACCTCCTGTCTGTGTTCCTCTGGTCGATGGATTGACATTAGGCATCGGCTGTTTGTTACTCAAGACATAATATAAAACTCAAATTCTAACCATTCTATCTAATGGGATTGTGATTGTGGGAATTGTGATGGGACTAACAAGAAAAGGTGCTCGATTGAGGTGGGCCTGAACGTGGGGAGCCAATTGGCTGCTCTGAGCGGAGTCTGACGACACCCCACAAGGGCACCTTTAGAGATGTCCAAGAAAACAGGAAGTGGGCGGGGCTTGGGGAGGCCACCCAACAATCAATTGTTGGTGGTGTTTGCAGTTATGCACCTTTTTGTCACGGCCATGCCCCCTTTCAGCTGATTGGCATAAAAAGTGAACCACTTCTTCATTTGGCACGTGTCAAAACTACCCGACACATTTGGTGCAAATCCGTGCTCAGCTTTTGGAGACATCCCACACACAGACACACAGACACGCAGACACGCAGACAGGCGGACACGCAGACACACAGACCCATGGACACGCATACACACAGACACGCAGACAGGGGCGCGAACACGACCTCCTTGGCTGTGGGTAATTACACCCCACACTTCAAACCATGGCTGTATTTAAGCGCTAAATGCTTTTCGAAAAACAATATTCCCACGTGAATCGCTCTCCGACGGTCGTCCAACAAAATGCAACCAGACCCCGCTGAAGGGCCCCACAGTGGCCCGGTTGCCCCCACTGTGGGGCCCTTCAGCGGGGGGAAAACGGTCCGACCAGCTCACCTTGTCTTTCTCCACCAGCGGGAAGAATCTCTCCGCCTCGTTGTTGAAGGCCGTGATCTTGATCTCGCCCTGTGGGGACGACACAGCACAGCACAGCACAGCACAACAGCGTTTAAAGGGACGCGGTGCCCGCAAGGTTCCCGGGAACAGGCACGGTCGCGGGCGTTCCCGCCGGAGGCCGCGCACCAACGGGGCCAACGGGCCTCGCGTACTCACGCTCTCGTCGACGACGTCCAGGGAGAACAGCTTGCCGTCGCCCCTGGAGTTGCTCCAGGTGCGGATCTGGGTCTTGTTGGTGACGCGGGCCTTGATGGTCCACCTGGCCGCCGGTCATCAGGGGGGGAAGAGCGGTTAACTGTTATGTAATGTCTATACCAGTCCTGCGAATCGGGCCCCGGGCCAGTCGTGTTTGTTTGCGGGCGGGTATCTGTAAGAGCATCGTTGGCTAACAGCGAACACAAACCAGGCATGCGGGGGGGGGGGGGGGGGGGAAAGTAAGCTGTAAAGGTTTTAAAATCAACACTGTGTAGACTGGCCACTGTAGAAACACACGTATTAAAATCCCTTTCCGAAAGCTTCAGAAAGGGGACATCAGAAGCTTCGGCTACTCGGAAGAATGTGTTTCTCTTCGGTGGAATTTCTCGGGAAACAAAAAGTATCTGAGAGATGTTTATACAGGCGACTCTACACTCCCGTTCCCTCATCTGTACTGGATATGTGTAGAACGGTGTGTAGGCAGGGCATTGGTGGCTGTGGTGGCTGTGCCATGTAAGGGGCAGGATAGGGGAGTGGCTTAGGTGTTCAACTCTCAGCTGAAAGGTACTGGCTTTGATCCCCCAAAGATGCCTGTCCCTGTCCATGTTCCATAATGACCTGCATCTGACTTGGGATAAAATAGTCTCCTTAATAGTAAAATATAATCGTATCTGATTTAACATGGCAGTAGGTAATTGAAAGACATGCTGATGTAAAGAGGCTCCTGGAAAAATCCATTACCCCCAAACCAACACCACGCACACTTCAACAACCCATTTGATTATCTACATTACATTCTGTATTTTGCACAGATTTTATTTATTTATTTATGTTTTGCACTACCACCGTGGCTGGTACCACTTCCACTTGAACACATTGTTGTATTGATGTTGCTACTTATTATTATTATTATTACTACATACTTTGTTATTGATCTTGTATTGATGCTGCTATGTGACTGTGAAAGAATTTTACTCTTGCGTACTTGTACGTTAAGATGTAATAAAAGCAACTCTGATTCCGAGTCTGAGTCTGATGGCGGTAATACGCAGAGATGTTGCTATACTGCATTTCCTGTGGAACAGGTGTCTTCCTTGGTTGACCCCTCAACATCCCCTAGGGACCAAAGGCCCGTCGTTCTCCCGTACTCCCTCGAGTCGAGCTGCGGTGCAGCAAGCCCGCAGTGACCGAAGAGCTGACAGCGTAACGGTCCCTGGGGGGGGGGGGGGGGGGGTCAACGACGCTGCAGGACCCTGGCTCGCTGCTCCAGAACAACACCCGCAGACGAGATGAGCCCGGTCACGCCGACCGACAGTCGTAGCGTCTGTCGCGCCGCGGAACGCCCCAAACCCCCCCCCCCCCCCCAAAAGGGTGTTCAGGGGTTCTTTAAAGTTCAAAGGAGGGATGCGAACAAAAAGACGTCGTTTCAATCTTCAAAATAAAACAAAAAAATAAATAAAAAAGGGTTGTGTTGGCTGCCGCGCAACTGGATGCGTTTACAACGTGCGTCTTGTTCTGACACAACTATCAGCCACGAAACAGGTTCTGCAGCGAGAGCAGTGCCTTTTCAACGCATTGATAACTGTGCTACGGGGGGATATTCATACCATAAGTTTGCCAGCAATTAAATCCCCTATCATGAGAACAGCTGCTGGCCCAGGGTGAACCCCAGTCCCTGCTCGGGTGGATAAGACTGCTACACCCAGCTTTATGGCAGCTAAAAGCCAATTACCGTCTCCTCTCCATGATATTACTTAACAGCAGCAGAAAAGGATGAGAGGGCCATACCAATAGTCGTTCATAAAGGAGCACACAGGCATTGTGTGCTCATACACCGCCATTGAAATTCATGTTCTCTCTCTCTCTCTCTCTCTCTCTCTCTCTCTCTCTCTCTCTCTCTCTCTCTCTCTCTCTCTCTCTCTCTCTCTCTCTCTCTCTCTCTCTCTCTCTCTCTCTCTCTCTCCCCTCTCTCCCCCTCTCTCCCCCTCTCTCACCACGCCCCATCCCGTCCACTCTTTATTTTTCCAGCCAAAGTCAAGAGAAAGACGCCCAGTTGCTGAAGTCATCTGTTTCCTGTGTCGGCAGGTACGCCCCTAACTTCAAACTCATCAAGTTATTACAGCACCTAGAGGCACGGTTATCTTTTACAGCTTCGCCATTTCAGCCTTGACCACGTTATCTGGAGCTGAAAATGCAGAACGCCAGACAAACAGAACACCTCTGCCCCCCCCCCCCCCCCCTCCCCTCCCCGCACACTGGGCTCATGTCACCATTTGGCGGTTGGAAAAAGGTCAAAGAGACAGAAGCAGAGCTAATAAAACGATGAACTGCAATGCGATGCAAATAAATAATAAATACTGGTGGTGGAATGGACCCTTTGGATAAGGGTGAGGTTGTGAGCGAGGAAGTTGGACCCAAACTCCCGCAGGGGCTGAATAGCAGAATCAAACTCTTTGGCGGCAGACCATAAAGACCCAGCGGTACCTGTCGTTAATGGCGGACATTCAAAAGCCAGCGGCATTCGTCATTAAAAGCAGGACACTTTTTTTCCCTCCCAGGCAGAAGCGGCCATTTCATTTCCATGCAAATGCAGAGCGACTTAGACGCACACTCAGAAAGCACACACAAGACTCACACAAGCAGGCGGCCTAAATCTGCGCACGCTTGTACACACACACACACACACACACAAAAACATACACACACAGACACACACACACAATAATAGGCACTTGTGTTATACAACCACATAATTGTGTTATAAGAAACACGCACGCACACGCAAATGCACACGCACACACACACACACACACACAAACTGGTGGTCAGGGACCATAATTGGAGGGCAGCAGTCAAGTCAAGATAGAGACACTTAAAATCAAAATACTACATCAAATCAAACTGGCCTATAGGATCATGCATGACAATTATGTTCATTGCATTTCTTTTCTTATTTTACAGAATACGGGACATTTTCTGAATGTTTTATTTGTTCAATCAAAACAACGGATTACTCATGAAGGGCTTGTTGTGCTCAGTATTCAAGCCACAATCACCAGAAGGACTTTTGCACAAAGAGAAGTTGTTCAAAAGACCTCAATACGTGTGTTTTTTTATCTTTTCTTGGGAGTGTTCCTATATTCCTCTGTTTTTTTCTTCATTTTAAGCAGCGTGTCACTCAAAGATACCTTTCCGTTTTCGAACAATCAGCTTTTGTTACAGTTTTTTACGCACAGACCCATCAGCTCCTATCTTGGCATGTGCCAGATACATTCACCCTCCAAAAGCGACAACTGCATCTCTGGGTAGCTAAATCGAAAAAAACAACAAACCAATAAAATATGTTTCAGCTTTTAGACTGCTCCAGCTAAAGAAAATTAACAACGATTAGTCCTCCGCGATAATCACCGTCTCAAATTATATTTTGAGCTCGGTGCGGTGAAGTGAGTTAATGCTAACAACTTAAGTATTCTCCAATTATTGATAATGGGACACTGGGTGAAATGTTGGGAGAGACACAGCGTTTTGGGGGTTGAAGCTGGCTTTTGGGACCACTTTGGTGGATTGTGGGCGAGTTCAATGACAATTGTGTTTTTGTGAGACAAACAACATCACTTACTTATTCTGGTAGGGGTTGAGGCTGGCGATAGGGACCACTTTCACCGGAGAGGCCTGTGGAGTCTTAGCCGGAGAGTGTGTCGGCGCCTTGGCAGGAGAATTTGACGGGTTCTTCTTAACGAAAGCTCCCCCCGTTCCATGTCCTGAAGAGTGGGCTGCTGGAAAACAAACATGGGCTTCTTAGAACAGAACTCTGTTCTCCTCTTAGAACAGAACCTCGCTTCTCAGAACAGAACTCTGTTCTCTTCTTGGAACAGAACCTCGCTTCTTAGAACAGAACTCTGTTCTCTTCTTGGAACAGAACCTCGCTTCTTAGAACAGAACTCTGTTCTCTTCTTAGAACAAAACCTCACATCTTAGAACAGAACCGTGTTCTCTTCTTAGAACAAAACCTCACATCTTAGAACAGAACCGTGTTCTCTTCTTAGAACAAAACCTCACATCTTAGAACAGAACTCTGTTCCCGGCTCTCCCTGAACACAGAGGCAAACCACAGGAGCCAACACTGTTCAAAACCCGATGCCGGTCCAAGTCCAGAGAGGAAACCTTGTTTTCCGATGTGCACATTTGGTACATGAATTGCGGTGCACTCCAAATATCACAATTAGTCATGTAGAGAAAATGAAATAAAGCTTTTGCTGTTGCTGCAAGCTCAACCCAATAACCAAAAAGCTTCCAGACACTGCGTTGTGTTCTTATGATTGTAAGAATTCAAACTGACGCCAGCCGATGCATTACAATATGACTGCCGACTTGAAATTGTACACACTGATGTTTCAGCATATAAACATTGACTTGTGTGTAACGAAACCTACGAATGGAATCCTTTTCTATTCATCTGACATTGTTTGAGGCTATTCCCTGAAAAAGAACAAGATAATAGTAAGAGGTGGACATCGTCTGGATTAGGTATGCAGCCGTATTTGTTGAATATCCTCTTGAATTGCTTTGTCATTAAACAGCAGCGGAACAATGAATGCAATAAAAGTACAAAAGTTTGGCCGGAAATAGGTTTTCTTAAATATGGTAACCTCAATGAATACTCGGCAGAGGAAAAACACTATTTATATCTATCATTCTCAATACCAAAGCGGTACTTTAGACTTTTGTGTAGGTATCTTAAGCCTTTTAAGTAATAAAGCTAGGTGCCTCTTCCTCCCCCCAGCTAACCTATACTGAGCCAAGTAGAGATAAGTCATGCTAGCAAAGTTAATAGTGTCAATGTATTTTACACAATGACACTGTTTTACATTGATAACGTGTGTGTGTGTGTGTGTGTGTGTGTGTGTGTGATGTATAAACGTCTTCAGGGAAATCACAGAAAGTTATTTGCAGGCAACGGCTAATTCAAATTAATATTGTCACACACACACACAAACACACACTCACAGTTCAGAAGCAGGGGATGAATGGTCATATTATAAAACAGACAAAATGTGATTGAAGCAAAAAAGAGAACAAAACAATAAAAATGAAGCCCTATTAGGGAAAACTGTTTTCCTGCGATAAAAAACCCTGTTATCAATACCAATTACATATTTAAAGGAAACTTAAACCTGTGATTAACAAAGGACTAGGTTCATTTGGGTCTTGTTAGTGTTGCTCAAAGAATGGTCTTGTCAATAGATCTCCAATTCAACACTTCAACAACTGGGCTTGTACATCACAATGCATCATGGGATTTCTTGTTGGCGATACTCTGCCATAATTGAGAGGACTCAAGAGAGTTGTAGGACTGTAAAATCCTAAATTAATGTAAATATACCATAAGCTAGGCTACTGAAAACTTTGTTTTGCCACGTCTCACATGAGAAACACTATGGAAGTTTCAAACAAAACAATGTCTCCCGATAATGACAAATCATTTCACGATGAATTACTAAATGATCAAAAAAACATTAGTACCAACATAACATCGACCATTCCAATGCTCCTATGCTTCCCAAATTTTGCGGCGGTCATTGCGATGTGACTTCACGATGTACAAACCCTATCTTCCCATCCTTGAATGTGTTCATGTGTTGATATGAATTGGCCAGCATTATGTCAGTGAACAAAGCTGAACCTGTAAGCTTAACCCTCCCAGCATTAGGTACAGACAAAGCTTGCTAATTACAGCATTACAGCCAGCCCAGGGGCTGTACTTTATCATGGTACATTGTATTTATTTCCCTGCATACCTCAGTGGATGCTTTGTAAGAACTTGAACTTGAGAATTATTACTTCATTTAATGATTTGATTTAATGTTCCCAGAGCGAGGCAAGCGAGGGTGCGCATGCGAGAGAGAGAGAGAGCGAGCGAGGTCATTCTGCAGATAATATGTCTCTCTCATTCTTACGCACTTCTAGGCTTTGAAAAAGCAGGTTTGTGGCCCAACGTCCCGTGTGCTACATCCGATCATATCCTCGTCCAGTAGCACGTGAATAGAGTCATCCACCTGGATGGGTTTCCCACACAGGTAGCTCAGATGCTAGTAAGCTCAGAGCGAATCTTTGTACCGCTAGTTTTCCTGTTCAGGTGGCTTACTAGCAGGCGTGAGACGTGACCTCTCTACAGCGGAAGGTCTTCAAAATGGCGTTCCCTGTGCAGACCTGCACATAAAACAACCTGCAAAGTCGCCGAAAGCAACACCGCCGGTGGGGATCTGACCAGAGAGAGAGCAGGCTTTCCCCGTGGCGCGGCCCTCTAATGCAGAGCAGCTTGATATTTTCCCAGTCCGCCCACTGCCTGTCCGTCGTTTGGCTTTTCCTCTCCCATTCCTTTAAAAAAGGGATTCGACCCGCTGCCGAATATTCATGAGGTCATGAACTAAGGAAACAAGCATTCCGGCCGGCACCGCTTCCCCTTCATTGAAGACCCACACACACACACACGCACACACACCCACACACACATAAACACACACACACATAAACACACACACACACACACAGACCCACACACACACACACACACTCACAAACACAAACAGAGCCACACTCACACACACACACTCACACACACACAAACAGATCCACACACACAAACAGACCCACGCACACACACAAACAGACCCACACACACACACACTCACACACACACACAAACAGACACACACACGCATCCCCAAAGTGCTCATCATGCACCCAGCGCATGTCTTCACCACAGTTCTACTGAGGATGTTTCTGGCACGAAGCAAAATCAATGTTTGACTTCTGAGTAATTGACTGTACAGAGCAACAGACTGAAACTAAGGTCATGATAAGGATTTTATATGTATATATATATATATACTCCTGGTTAATTTAGAAATTATATACATGCCATTGGTCTTTTGGACAGGTAACCAACCAGGATTTGAAGGTCCCATTGCATTGTAAAAGTCTGTTGAAATAGTAGAAAATGATGGAAATGATGGAAATGCCAGTGGGCACAGATGTTATTTCCTGATTCAATAACAGGCTTCCTTCCCTAAAAGCCTAGCCGTAAATTCACCAGATCTTTATGATATTGATTAGACGATATGAACTAGCCACAGGCAGTGTGCTCTTCACAGGATTAACAGAGAGAAAGCAGACCCTTTCTCTACCTTCCAATCTACAGATGGATACATCAACTATGGTTTTAGTGATAAAATATAGATATTAATATAGATAAGAAATAACATTCTGGTCTGTTGGTATCAATAGAGCGGAAGTATATCAAATATCCAAAACAAGTCGCTGCGGAACAATGATTGCAAAGTGCGGCCCTGTTTCTTATGGATGTTTGTCTCCCTCTGGTGGCTATGAATTGCAAACCCCAGACTTCACAGTCTACACCAGAGTCCTGACTGAAACACTGAGTCATGTAATCCTATGGTACTACCCAGAATTGTACGCATCGTTTCAATGTAATGTCAGGTATTTTGATTGCAATATATCCAAGCTTTGCACTTTGTGCATCTGCTTGAAAAGTGCAATACAAATAAAGTGTATTATCATGATTATTATGATTATTATCATGAATGAATAAGACGGAGGGGGACTCACGGCTGCTCTGGACCCTGGAGGGGCCTGGCTGCGCGTCAAGGGGAGAGGACGACAACGCAGGGGAACTGGGAGACGGTCGCTGGGGGGATTCCAGCTGAGTCTTAGCGCCTGGTTTCAACGGCCTGGGAGCTCCGATCTTCTCGCCTGCGTCCTCAGCCGATGTCACGATCTCCATGTCGATGACAATCACCACATGCCTGGAACACACACGGAGACGCAGGATGAGGAGGACATGTTACATGGGGCCGAATATCACGGTAAGGGGGGGGAGGGGGATGAAAGAAAGAAAGAAAGAGGGGAAAAAAGGTAGGGATGCACCAATTGTGTAATACTGAGCCGATACCAACACCGATGTTTAAAATAACTATTTTCAATCCAATACCAATGTTTATTTTTTGTTATTTATCCCCCCTTTTGTGCCCAGGAAACAAAGAAATCTTCATTATAAACAATAACTGAACTGTTTTAAAGTCTTTCAGCCTTTCATCACACTATCTTTTAATAGTTAATCACACACCTTTATGAAACAACCTTTAATATAACATTCTTTCACATGACAAATAATCGTATTGTGAAAAATAACTTCCAAAATGTATGCGACACAACAGAACAACATCGGCCACTGCCATTGGTGAAAGTCATCTTTACTGCCGATAGGTAATAATAATAATAATAATAATAAAATCGGCAGATACCGATGTAAATCAACGCATCCCTAAAATAAGGAGTACCTTCCATCCCCCAGTTCATTCATGATGGTCTTCTTTAGCTTACACACGCAGAACGGCACCAAACGGTTCTCCTCAACCAGAGTGTTGAGCTGGGTGGAAAGCAGGAAGGCTGAAGATATTCACACACAGACAGAAATCAGCTACTGTACATAACGAAACACTGGCAATGCGACTCCACGTTCTGTTCCGTGTATTTTTCAATGCAAAATCCCCATGTCACACGGGGGGGGGGGGGGGGGGGGGGGGGGGGGGGGGACGGGGGGGGGGGGGGGACGGGGGGGACGTTTGACATGTCTCATACGTCATCGGACTACCCCAGCAGTGGCGGGGTCAGTTGACTAAGTGGACCGCATTGATCAGCACAACCGGAAGCCAGAACCCGGACCACAGAACCGTGTCTTGTCTGATGAGGTACTCACTGGACAGGGAGTGTCGCCCGTCACTCATCATGAGCCGGAACCTGGGCAGTCCGGCTTTAGTGTCAACCGGGCAGATGTTCTGAGAAACAGGGCCAGAGTGGTCGTTACAAACAGATCCAGCCCCATCCCTAGCTAGGCAATCATTCTTAATTTGAATGTGTCTTGGCTCTGATACAACCAATAACAAGTTTACATTTAAAGGAACCAGAGATGTTGATGAATTCGCTGTATTCTCACTTACCAACAACTGGAGAACAGGGTTCTTGACCCCTAAGTCATTGTACAGGGCCTGGAGAACATTCAGTATTTGTCATTAATTTACAATCTTGAGCCATGAGTACAACTGTTACCTATTGAAAAGCTTCAGCAATGGTATCAATGTGAATATTGCGTGAGCATTATTATTATAGACATGTCACTCAAGAGCAATACAAATATGTCAAGGAAGCTCAGTGGAGTCAATACAGTCAGCCGTCTTTAAGTAGTTATTACACCAAGCGCACTTAACATTACTGTGCAGCTGCAAAATGAAAGCAAAGTGAAATAACAACAGACTAAAATAGAATAGAAGTCCATACGCATATAAAATAAAATACATACTTCAATTGCCCCCGCTGTAAGTTCGACGCTCATGGTTTTTCCAGCAACGGAACGAAAGCGTGTGTTTATGTTTTGGTTTGTTTTGATACGTTTTCAAGCCCGAACATTTCTTTAGCTGAAGCTAACAGGAGTAAAACTACATTTCCGGGATGAAAGAAATGGTTTTTCAAAGTAAAGGTAGTTAGAAGAAGTAAGTTTAGACTTGTTTGTTGAACATGACGAGGTTTAAGATAAAGTGGCTTTTACTCTGAAGACAAAAGTCATAACCGGAACATGTATTTATCTATGGTTCTTCTACATTAGTTTGACGGCTGTCGCGATAAACAAATATACGCGAGACTGTAAATCGAAGTCACTTCCTGATATAACACGTGACGCTTTCACTACCTATGTTACTACCTAGAAGTTACTAATGGAGTAGTTCATTATAAGGGCTTATAAAGGTATTATAAAACGCTGAGCTCTGCCTGACAGTGTGCATTACCGCTTCATGATGGACCTTCCGCATCTTCCATGGCAAGAGTATGTTGCACAGAAGTGGAGCGGACTCTCCCCAGAGTTTAAACAGAGGTTTAAATCCTTGCAGGACATTGATGCTGTCTTCAAGTTTGCTGCTGAACAGACAACGTGAGTGGGGCAAATGGGATGTGATGAGGATGTATGTCATCACTGCTTCTATGCAACAGTGTCATTATCTATTTAGTGGCTAGGAAGGTTACATTCACATCGGTTAAAGTGCAAATAACTAAAAGTGTATACTTTACTGTATAGTATGTACGGTATGAAGTAGTTATATACAGTGACGATATGCATTGACAGTATTTCGATTTGCAATCAAACATATAATACTGTCAATTCTATATAGAGCTATGTATATAGGTACCTTTAATTACCATTAGTCCTGATGGCAACAAACCAGAAGCAGATGGCTTCACCCACTTGTAGTGGTTTGGGGATGCAATGGAGGGGCTATTTCCTGAATGCTTTTAATGGTTTCTGCTTCTATCCATCAGTGAAGAAGATGTGGATTTTCTGCATGGTGTCGCCAAGGGTTACCCTGTGCAGAAGGACACAGCGCGAGCAGCCCTTTGCAGGGAGCATGGAAACGGTAGCTTTAAGATCAGCGACTACACCGCCGCAACGCTGCACTATTCACAGGTGAAACTGTTTTTTTCTGTGATGAGCGCACATGTGCACACACGTGTTAAATGCTGCAGGAGTAAAATCCCATTCACATTATTTTATTGCCAACATTGTATTGCCATTCGAATTGTTTATGAGGACCACATGAGGACTGATTTGGATTTGATTGACAGGGGAGGCAGAGGGAAAAGAAAGAAGCACTATTATTGTTCTACTTCCTGACAGTGTGGGAAAAAAACACTATTGTTGTTCTGTTTCCAGACCTAAATGCGACTCTAACCGTTCACTGTCTGCCTGTGGTTCTCTCTCTCTGCTTGGTGTTGCAGGGTGTGTGCTTTTCCCCCCGGAGCTCAGAGCAACTCTCTCTGTGCTACGCCAACCGCTCTGCCTCCCTCTACCGTCTGCAGCGATACCAGGTCAGCCCCCGAACCCCTGGACCAGCCCTGAATGATGCCGTTATCGAAGACTCACTGAGCTTTTGTCTGTTTGTTAGGGTGTTCAGCGCCTGCACATAATACAGGCACACATGTACAGTTATGTATCAGTCAGTGTATTTACAATGTTTTGCACGTGTTTATTAAGATGTCCATTAATGAAATGTATTTCAATAGTAATTAGTACTTTTCTGGATTTCTTTTTCTGCTAAGCAAATGCATCGATATGGTCATTAAAAAAAGTAAAACAAAATTGTATTTCAAATTTAGGCTAATCGTCATTTAAAAGTTACTTTGAAACACTTATTGGGTGTAGAACGATTGCAATGCATTGTAAAGGATGGCTCCTTATTTGTTTTTCATCAGATGTCCATCTGGCTCCGCTGGTTCATCTCCTTTTTAGATTAGTCTTATGATTCGTACTTATTTTTCTCTCTCTCTCTCTCTCTCTCTCTCTCTCTCTCTCTCTCTCTCTCTCTCTCTCTCTCTCTCTCTCTCTCTCTCTCTCTCTCTCTCTCTCTCTCTCTCTCTCTCTCTCTCTCTCTCTCTCTCTCTCTCTCTCTCTCTCTCTCTCTCTCCCAGGAATCCCTCGGCGACATCGCCAGCGCCCTGCAGCACGGCTATCCCCCTCATCTGCAACACAAACTGGAGGAACGTCGCAAGCAGTGTCTCAGCCGACTGTCTGTGGGGCAGCGGGAGAAAGCAAACCCTAAAGATTCAGAAGAGAAAGGTGGCTCCAATGCTGAACCTTCTTCTGCACACGTCCACAGTGTTGCCGAACCCACTGCTCGGATCTCACCTTGCGTGTCTGTCTGCTTCCACCGAGAAAAAGGTCGACACCTGGTGGCCACGGAAGGGATTGCAGCAGGGGGCTTGATAATGGTAGACAGGCCGTACAGCTGCGTCCTTATACCCGGCACAGAGGAACTTAAAGGGAAGCCGGGGAGGAAGAAGGAGGTGAAGGTCGCGTCCTTCGGGACGGAGGAGCAGCGTTGTCACGGGTGTTTGTGTGAGACGGTGAGCCCCGTTCCCTGCGAGGGGTGCTGCCACGTCCGCTACTGCTCGGACGCGTGTCGCCGGATTGCCTGGGAGGAGCACCACCGCTGGGAGTGTCCAATCGGAGCGGAACTCACGGTGACGGGTGTGATGTCACAGCTGGCGCTCAGGGTGGCGCTAAAGGCGGGATGGGAAAATGTCCAAAGGGCACGAGAGTCGATCAGGTGTTCGGATGGCGACTCCGATGATGCTCCACCCGCCACGGATAACGGCCATCCTTCTGCGCCGCACGCCGGTGACAACTACGTCAGCGTCTACAGCTTGCTCCATCACCTGGGTCGCCAGAGCCCAGAGCTACGCTTCCTGTGCGCGGTCACCATAGCAACCCTCTTCCTGAAGCTGAGACGGGCAGGGCCGCCGCCGGCATCTTGGGACCGCGCCGGATCCACGTTGACCAACCACAGCCAATCAAACCCAAGCCCGGAGGATGGGGGAGAATGCGCGGGCTGGGACCCAGAACACTGGCTGCTGGGAAGTGTAGTTCTGAGGCACATGCTGCAGCTGAGGTGTAATGCGCAGGCAGTCAGCGTCCTCCAAGATGCAGGTAATTCACCGAGTGGCACAAAATAAATCTTTAACTTGGTCTTTCAGAATGATCACTTTACCTCTTTAACTGTGGTGTTGGTTGAATTCAATACTACGTTGAGTCGTTGGAAACTAGGTTCAAGATGGTGTGAGGGAACACTGTTTGACATCGTCACACCTTTTCAAAGGGCCAGTGCATTCAAAGGAGTCTGTCTTTTCTTCAGTCTTTCTGTCCTCTTCTCCTCATCCACGCCGCAGGTCTGAGTGACTCCAGGGTTCAGGCCACACAGGAGATCCGCATCGCCAGCGCTCTGTTCCCCACTCTCAGCCTCCTCAACCACTCCTGCCGTCCCAACACCAGCCTGGTGTTCACCCCCCCTCACCCTGGCCCAGCGGGGTGGGCGGCGGGCGGGCCCCCCCGCGGTGTCACCCTGTCTGTCAGAGCGGCCGATGACATCGCGGCTGGCCAGGAGATCCTGCATTGCTATGGTGAGAGATGGGGCGGGGGGGGGGGGGGGGGGGGCTGGAGATGGGGGAAGGAGGTATTGATCCATGTTGGAATCATTAAACATTAGGGCTTAATGATGTGGAGGAAATATTGTTTGACCCGTAAAATAACCGTGATCAGTGTTGCGTAGCGTGATTGCAGCATGAGATCAATATGCCACAATATCTGCTGATTCATTAAAAATGCCAGTTCTTATTGTTTTACATATTGTCTCATAATTCATTTTTGACTTCAACCATCCATTACAACATGAAGGAAAAATACAAACAAAACTCATTAGACGTGAGCCTAACGATGCAAGAGCCGCAGAAGATTCTCGCACAATAAAAAGTGTATTCAGACTCCAGGCCTGAACAAGACGTGAACACATAACTAATATGAAAGTATTAACGTTGTTTTTTCTTCTTCAGGTCCTCACAGCGGCAGAATGCCGACCGTGGAGCGGCAGCGCCTCCTGCTGGCCCAATACTATTTCCGGTGTCAGTGTGCCGCCTGCTCCCAGCAGCAGAAGCCCAGCCCGTCTGAAAGCCCGGACCTCGAGGGACTCCAGTGTGATGAATGCAGAAGCCCTCTGGAGGTTTGGTGTTTTACTTATGAACTCCTTCATAACAAATACAGACACTTCACATGTATATGGGAAGTGGGATCATATGTGGTATGAGAGGTTTTGTATTCTAAATGAAAAGAAATTCTTAACCTTTGAACATCCCTTCTTTCAGCCATCATTTAGTCACATTTCTTTTCATTTCTGTACCCAGTATATATATATATATATTTTTATTTCTTTCTTTTTTTCACTTTACACACAAGATATGAACGCAACCACGAATGCAACCTTGTGGTAGCTTTTATGTGCATATATTTGAACTGTATATGTGTATATGTATCTATATGAAATCAAATGGCTCATACATATTAATATTGTATTGTCTACATGTGACACTATTTTATTAAACAGTATCCAAGCATGCATCATGCATGCATCGTCATGTGTATTGTGTAAGGTGTCAAACAGTTCCAGGCTTCAGAATCAGGGAACCTTTCCTTTCACTCTCTTCTCAGAGATGTACGGATGGAAGGACGGGATTCATTTGTGGGCAGCCGTCCTGTGGTCGCTGGGTCTGTTCTTCTGAAGTAAGCCTCAGACTACAGGAGGTCAGAGGGCATCTGGAGAAGGCTGTGGAGCTCCTGGAGAGAGACAGGCCAGGTGAAGGTCCACCCAGGCCCACGTTCACTGTCTTTTTGTCCACTTCGGTCGCCTCTTTGGCTATCAACCAATCAGCAGATCCAGAGAGTTGAAGCTAAATTCTGGGGGGAGCTTTATGATTCCTCCTGAGCCTGGAATGTGCAACCCGTGCCTTTTGTCGCCCTCTTGTTTTGTATGAATGTGTTGTGTTCGTATGACCTCTAATTTGGGTACGTTCTCCTCAGACGAGGCCCTGCTGTTGCTGAAGAGAGCCGCCTCGCACGGTGGAGCGATGCTCTCTGAGAGCCACCCACTGCAGGGCGAGCTGACCGACGCCCTGGCCAGGGCCTACGCAACCCTGGGTCAGAACACCCGGATGCGCTTTTATACTCACCTTTTTAACATTAGAGACCTTTACCTTGAAGGGGCAATGTGGTGGACACATGCACAAGACATTTGTATGTCATTGTTTGTATATGCATTCTCTTTTTAAAACTGATTAAAAAGAGAAAAAGGGTCATTGTTACAACCTTAAAATGTTAAGAAATACTATTGTGAGCTTTTAATACGATTATAGTAGAATTATTGTACTGCATCTTGTGTTGGTAAAATTACTGCAGTGTGAATATGCAACACATTGGTTTATACACAGCCTCTGACAGTATGGTTTCTTTGGAACAGTTACATTGCCTATCCACAAGAGGGCAGACACAGATCTGCTATGACTTGTTAGCTACAGCACAGCTGCTTCAGGTCATTCTCTCACATACAGTATGGTACCGGACATCATGGCTGCCTTGCAACCTAGCTCAGCAGTCTTTTAAAAAATGTCAACCCTTGTTGTGCTTTCCCCTGCCCTCCCGCTGCAGGTGATTGGAGGAGAGCAGCGGGCCAGCTGAAGCGGAGTACGGTGGCCATCAGGGCTCAGTACGGAGAGCAGAGCGTGGAGCTGGGACGCCAACTCTTCAAACTGGCCCAGCTCCACTTCAACGGGTGAGGGTCACCTTTCATTGCCCATCTGTTTCCTTTTATACAAATTGCTTGTATAATTGACTGTCAAAGGACTTGGAGACCTCTGTCTTCTTTTGAAGTTGATCCTGTGTCTGAATGGCATCTCTATTCCAAAATATTTAATATTAAGTTATTTATCTGACATTTTTACCCAAAGTGTTCAGATAAATGTCATTATGGAGCAGTGATAGTGGGGCGAGGCATCTTGCTCGAGGATGCCTGACTAGCGTGGACATTGGGATTCCAGTGCAGAGTCTTTATATCTTACGGCTGGCATGTCTGTGACCTCTTCCTTCTTGTCGTGCACCAGAGGTGACCCTGCAGAAGCCCTGGCTGTGATCCCCAGAGCTAAGAGACTGCTGCACCTGCACTGTGGTCCTCAGTGTCCTGAAATACACCAACTGCAAGCCATGGAGGACTGTATCGCAGGATAACACATGCATGCATACGTACGTTTAGTAATTGTGAAATGTGTCTGTTGTTTTACTGTTACATATTGCAATTGAATAAATAGTATTCATAGAACTTTGCATAAAAAATAAATAAAGGTTTTCTATGACTCAAATTGCCGTTTATGATTTGGATACAATTCATAAAAAACATAATATATTTATAGTATATATTAGATTGTCATTATGGAAGTGAGCTGCAGAACAGGTGTACAGACAGGCGCGCTAGCTGTCTGGCTAGCTGTCTGGCTAGCTGACGTCAGAAGGCAGCATTTACCCATGGACTAATCACCTCTGTGCTTAGAAGAAAACGAGTCCTGGATCCATGTGGTTGTCCATGTGGAGCATTCCTCCATGATCCCTCATACGCACGGCTCTCCGCCGAACTGTTTGGAAACGTTCCGATCTCTAGAATCAGCGAACAACACGAAGATAGAGCCGCTCCCGGGAGTCCGGTGAGGCCGTAGAGGTCGTCCAGCGAGCAGCGGAACGGAGGAGCGAGGACGCCGGGGAGAGCTTCTGTAAGGGGGGGGGGGGGGGGGGGGGGGGGGGGGGGGGCTCCTCACACGGGCCCGCCAGGGGGGAGGAGTCATCGGGAACATGGACACCGGCCAATTAGACGGCGATGATGACGAAGGGCACCAACATGGAGTGAAGGTCGGAGGCAAAATTAGAGTCGTTTCAGAGCACTTCAGGAGCCGCAGCTGAGGATACGGGAGGGGGTACACGCCAAGGGGGAGGGGGTATACGCCAAGGGGGAGGGGAGCTTTAGGTTTAGAGGAGAAAAGGATGGTGGGAGCGCTGTTACAGCTGGAGAGAGAGAGAGAGAGAGAGAGAGAGAGAGAGAGAGAGAGAGAGAGAGAGAGAGAGAGAGAGAGAGAGAGAGAGAGAGAGAGAGAGAGAGAGCATTTCAGAGCGAGCGAGCTCCGACATGACAGCAGGTAACACCTGCTCTGCCTGTACCACGGTGCGAACCTTCCAATAAACGAACGTGTGACACATAAACCTGCGTCCCGTGTGTGAGCCCAGCAGAGCCACTTCGGTGGCGTGCGTCAGGGTCGACCTCCACACCATACAGTAAGTAACAGATCTCATGGACGGACGACCCTGGAGGAGTAGTAGAAATCAGTAGGACGAAAGCGAAATCCCAGTTAACCATGGCCAGACACGCCTGTGTGCGGAAATACTACATCAAACATGTTCCCCCTCTGGGGGCCCTCCTCTGGCGGCGCAAAGAGAGCGTCACCAGCGCCGAGACTCTGCCACGTCATCGTCAGCGCTAACGCAGAGAGACAACGTGGCTCCTTTACTGTCACTCACGACAACCATGTACACTCCATGAATGATTCACCAACAAAACAGTCGCCGTGACAACAAAGTCTGACCTCTTGAGGAGAAAGGGCGCGGCTTGACGGGTAAGTTGAGTCAAAACAACGCACACACACACGGACACGCACACAGACACACACACACACACACACACAACACCATCCAAGCCTCCTTCTCAGACAGGCTTTGTGGGGTTATTGGACTGACAGGAGTGAGGTCGCCATACAGTAACGGTGGGAAGGCGGCACTAAGGAACATTGCTTCCTGTCAGCTCCAATCTATCAACAGCTCCTAGGATTCCTGCGTACTGATGACCCCCTTGATGGGTACATCTCTAGTTCAGAGATCCAGCCATAGCACACTATACATGCGTCTCTCGGATACCCTGATACTTATAGCCCTATAGGCCCTTTCCCTCGCACTCACTTAATCACTCACTCACTCACCAACACACTCACCTTTGCGCTATAAACTTGCAACCCTTCTCTCTCTCTCTTTTCTCACAATGTTTTTCATTCTCTCACCCCCACCCCCACCCGCACACACACACACACATCTCTCACTTGAGCCCCTAATCCCCCATAAGATCTCTGGTGTCATGGACTGCACCTCTTCTACGGCTCTCTAAGAGGATTATTCTCTTGCTTATTCTCCTGAAATGCTCCATCTTTCAACACCCCCTATCTCTCTCTCTGTTTCTCCGTCTCTCTGTCTCTCCATCTCTCTCTCTCTCTCTCTCTCTCTCTCTCTCTCTCTCTCTCTTAGAGGACATGTGATACATGATGCAGACGACGGTAACGCAGCCCTTGCTCATGTAAAAATAAAGTCCCAATCGCTCTCTCTCTCTGTCTCTCTCTTTCTCTTTCTCTCTCTCTCTCTCTCTCTCTCTCTCTCTCTCGCTCTCTCGCTCTCTGTCTCTCCCACACGCGAGGATATTAGCATCATTACCGCAACGTCTATGACACTAAATCATGGCCGTTAATGTCTGAAAGTTTAATAAGAACATTAAAATATGATGGCGCTTTCAAATATTCTTCAGGACTTTTAGAACTATTTTCAGGAAGTTTCAGGAAGTTAAAAAGTGATGTTCAAAGAAAACGTAGACTTTATCTTGGATTTTTGGATCTAAATGTTTTTCTAGAATGAGAGAGAAATAAGTAGTTCACTGTCTGCATCTGCTGAACTGATGCAACCTCTTCCATTGAAATATGAGGAAGGAAGGAAGGAAGGGGGAGAATTCTGCATGAATATGAGGTTAATTACAACAAACAAGTTGACATTTGGGTCAACTTGTGAGGACACTGCTTCATAAACATAGGAGATATTTCATCACATTGCATCCCATTTGGAACCTTATGTAAGACAGTGTGAGAATCCGACCTTTCTTGATATTCCCCAACAATCCTGCTGGCAATATTCCAGTGGATGGAACAATAACCCCGATTCAAATTCAGCTGAACTCAAAAAGCGAATAAACCATATTGAGGAAAATCTCTTGAGGCACTTGATATTATATATATATATATATATGTATATATATATTATATTCTTGATATTATTTTGTGTCAGAATTTTTCTTTATTCATGTTTTGTCTACTTAGCCTTGGGAAACCAGGAATATAAAAATACAAAACGATAAAGGGATTGCTTTCTACAATCTGCAGTCAGCAGAATCCTGGCTCTCGCTTTGTGGGACGGAAGAAGCTAAGAGCTAGCTTCGGCAGTGCCATGGTTAAAACAGACTCATTTAAATACTGTATATCTGTCATCTCATACAGCCATAGGGTGATGCCTAAGAATAGACCTCCCATCCTGTCTCTCCCTCTTTCTGTCCCCAGATATAAAATAATGACCTCTCCTTTTTTTTTGATTTACTCTGACATAATAAATGTACGACAATCAGTCCTCCATCTTTGACCGTCGATGTACACCTTTTTCTTTGTCTCTCCAAGTCCTGCGTCAAGGTTTCCCATCTCTGTGGTAGAATGATGTAGGGTACATGGACAACGAAGACTTTTAAATGCTTTGTCTTTGGATTGTCCTCATTCTGAAGATTTTCATTAGTGGCAGCGGCTATCATTATGAAGTCATTACTAAGTGCATGTCCACCTGGGTGGACCTTTACTTTTTACAACTTTGACACAATCGTTTTGTTTAATCTAGCTAATACAACTTTGGGGTGTGGGTTTGTGTGAATGATAATAATGGGGTTTTAATTAACCCTTTTTCAGTGACACTTAAGCCTGCATGCTAATGCTAATGAACTAGCCACCAGTAGCCTCACATGGCACTAACTCTTAACTCCCTCAGAAACCACACACACACACACACACACACACACACACACACACACACACACACACACACACACACACACATACACATTCATCTTTCAGCAGAGGGGAGACACAGGCCTATCTATATCTACAACATCAGTTCTTCTCCCACGCACTCTGCAAAGAGTTTACTCTTTAATGTGTGTGTGTGCGTGTGTGTGTGTATGTGTGTGGATATGTTATTGTGAGAGTGTGTGTGTGTGTGTATGTGTGTGTGTATGTGTGCGGGTGTGTTTATGTGAGAGTGTCTGTGGGTGGGTGTTTGTGTGTGTGCATGTGTGTTCGTGTGTGTGTGTGTGTGCATGTGGGAGTGTGAAAGGAAGGCAAGAGCGATGACATGACACCCTCACCTCTGATGGATAGGAAATACTGTTTCCAAGGTCCTTGAAAGACCTAAATATGTTCAAATTTTTCTGGTTCCCTAAGGACACACAGGGCTGTTGTGACAGCATCAAGGTTTACAGAGAGGTGGGGACGGAGCCCCCCCCCCCCCCCCCCCACACACACACACACACATATACACAAACACATACACATAAACACACACACACACACACACACATATACACAAACACACACACACACATATACACAAACACACACATACATACACACACACACTCACAACCTGCTTTTGCAAGCTTTCTTGCTTGGTTAAAGGTTTACCGGGACTTTACAATGTCTGTATCACAGGTTATTACGACTATTATTACGACATACAGTGAATGCGTCTGTAGAGAGCGGGTAGGGGTTAGGGATGTTTCTCAAGAATGCCTGCAGGTCGTCTGTAGACGACGACGATCGAACCCTCTAACATTTCAGTTGAGAGTCGATCGGCCAACCCACGAGACGTTCCTGTATCAAGGATGAGCCCTGGCTTCTCTTATTAACCCTAGTAGCACTGCAGGCCAGTATAGTTCCCCTGAAAGACTAACCGCCCCTCTTACAGTTACACCCAAAAATCAAAGGTTTATCTCCCAATCTCAAAGCACCTCCGCTTACCCGGCCAAATCGGTTCTTTCTTTCCCCTGAGCAGCATTGTTGAGTCACAAAACGTGGAGCGGTGTTTCACCACCACCAGTGGTATCAACATGATCCCTCGCTGCCGATGGTGTTGGCAGCGCGCCAGTCTGGGAACGATGGGCGCCAGCGACCGCGCCCCCCCCCCCCCCCCCGCGCGCCGCGTCTGGACTTTGTTTTTTTTTCCGAGGCGTTACTGATACGCTTCACCTCTCGACTGAGGCGTGTCTGCCTGCCGCGTGGCGTGTTCCGCTGACTCTCCGGACCGCTTCGGCGGGAAGGACAAGCCAGCGGTCACTCTCCCGTCAGATATCATCTGTTGTGGAACCCAACACAAACTGCCCTCCCGCAGCGAGTCAAGTGTCCATATCGATTGATTGTTACATGATCGTAATGCGGCGCGGAGAGAGAGAGAGAGCTAAGTGGGATCGTATTATGGTCGCACACAATCAAATCTCAAGGGCACTCTTTGTGAAGTATGAAATACTTTTTATATTGCTACCACTAGGCCTACTGCTACTACTACTAGTACTACTACTACTACTACTTTGACTATTACTACTACTACTATACTACTACTATGACTATTACTACTACTACTATACTATTACTACTATACTACCACTACAACTACTACTACTATACTACTACTAATATACTACTACTACACTACTACTACTATACTACTGCTACTACTACTACTATTACTACTAATACTACTATACTACCACTAAAACTACTACTACTATACTACTACTATACTACTACTATACTACCACTACAACAACTACTACTAAAACACTAATAATAATAATAATATACTAACACTACAACTACTACTACTATACTACTACTACTACTATACTACCACTGCGACTACTGCTACAGATAAGTGTACTATTGCTATTATTTCTACTATTCCTACAACTGCTACTTATGATAGTGATAATAATAACAATACAAATGAAAATGGACTCAATAAAAACAGCCCATATGCTGGCCTCTAATTGCTTATTGATTCGATTCAAGGCTTTTAAAATATCCACATTGATTGGATTTATTTTTACATAATCACAAGAAGCTTGGTCTTCATGATCGCCTTTATGGAGGAGGAGATCCTTAAGAGCTTTCCTGCTAAGACGTTCGGTTATAATCAACTGAAGAACATAAATATCTTAATGTAGGTACTGTATGTTATGCATCAGCCCACACAATGAAATAACATGTTACTGTCCGCATGCGTGCTCATTCCTTCCTTAAGAACTATTCATTCACCTGAAGCCAAACACCGCTCAAGACGATCACCTTATTAATCATGACCCTATTGATCAGTTGGTTCACTCTATTGATCCACTGCTAGGGGTTGGCCCCCGGGGGCCCCGTGCCAGTGATCTGCAGTTCGGGTCCCCTCCTCTGATGGAGTGGCCCACATGACTCCGCCGGGCCTGCCTGCGTCTGTCTGGTGGGGGCTCGCTCCATTACAACTCTAAATGACTAATTGATGGTCCTGCAGACAGGTGACACCAACGCCTCGGGATACATTTACAGTCCGACGGGTCTCCATCCCACCCACACTGGCGGTGTGTCTCCACGCCCCCCCCCCGCCCCCATCACCCTTAATCTCTCCCCTGTCCCCTATGCCTTCTATCCCCAGTCTCATCTTTTATTCATTGTTTAAGGAGCAGTAGTCACTGAAGAGGTAGATGGATGGATGGATGGATTTATAATGGGCGGATGGATGGATGGATTTATAATGGATGGATGGATGGATGGATGGATTTATAATGGGCGGATGGATGGATGGATTTATAATGGATGGATGTATGGATGGATGGATTTATAATGGATGGATGGATGGATGGATGGATGGATTTATGGACAACAAGCCCTGGTTTACCTTCGTAATCCTGGCTTAAGTCTCCACTAAGGTAGGTGTTTATCGCGTTTAGGAAACCAAGTTACAAATATTATGTTTTTTTTGGCAAGGCACACTTGACACGATGAGCACACAAAACCTTCTTATTTGAAAAATATGAAGGGTACTGGGGAGCAGGCCAGCGTCTCTGCTGCCCGCTCTAATGTTTTGTTACAAACGGATGCCCTAAGGAGTTCAAAACATGTTATAGTGCGTGTGTGCATCTGTTTGTGTGTGCGCCTGTGTGTGTGTGTGTGTGTGCATGTGTGTGTGTGCATGCGCCTGTGAGCGCACTTGTGTGTGCGTGTGTGTGTGTGTGTATGCGTGTGTGTGCGTGGGTATGTGTGTGTGTACGTGTGTGTGCGTGGGTATGTGTGTTTGTGTGTGTATCTCTGTATCTGGCCATCTGTGTGTCTCTCTATTCAGGGTTTGTTGCTTGTTTTTTCCATGGAGACCTAGCTGGTGAGTAGAGCACATTGTGTTTTTGCTGTAATCAAATATTGTGTTATTTGAAGCAACAGTGAGAACTATATTTGGGGAGCATGTGGACCACATACAGACAATGTTTTACTATTTTTAGTCATTTTCTTAAGCAGACACCCAAGTCACTTACAGTAAATCAGGGACACCTACAGCGAGGTTTGAAGCCAGAACATTGCAGCTGGGAGTCAGACACTAAACTATCCTAACTCCTACACACACACACACACACACACACACACACGCGCGCACGCACACGCACAGACACACGCGGAGGCACACACAAACACACACACACACACACGCACACAAACACGCACATGCACACACGCACACAAACACACACATGCACACACACACATACACACGCGGAGGCACACACAAACACACACACACATACTGTAACCAGCGGACTCAAATGGGCAGTCTCGGGTAAATCAATTACAAGGTTGAATGTGAATGTGCAGCCCATTAGAAGTGCGTCATGGCAGAATCCCGGTCAGAAGCTGTGCATGGGAGGCCCCCAAACAGAGAGCCCTGGCTGGGCCGATAGGGCAGCTGCCCATGGAAGTAGCACAGGAGGTCCCAGGAGGAGGAGGAGGAGGAGGAGAGGGGTGGAGAGGAGGAGAGGGGTGGAGAGGAGGAGGAGTGGAGCAGATGTCCTTGTGTGATTGCCAGAGGAGAGGAGCCACCATCGTCGACCGTTGGTTCTGGATGCTCATGAGAACCCCTCCGTTGGGTTTCATCAGGAGGGAGCGGCTGAACCGTCTGTGGTTCTTTCGGCTGCTCTGTTTGGACCGCACACCGTTTAAACATACACACACACACACACACACATACATACATACATACATACATACATACATACACACACACACACACACACACATACATACACACACACATACATACATACACACACACACACACATACATACATACATACACAGACACACACACATACATACGCAGACAGACACACACACACATACAGACACACACACAAACACACACACACACACAAACATTCATTCCCCAGGATCGCACATTCTTGTGTCAATATTTAACTGTCCCAACACACTGGCTACAGTGACACACAGGTGTGTACACAGACACACAAACACACACACACACACATATACACACGCATACACACATTGTGGGTGTGTGTCCCGGAGACATGAAAATGAAAATGAATGAAATTATAGTGATACAAATCTGGAAAGATAATTTGTTCTTTCATCTTCATTTCATCATTTTCATTTTTGCTGCCCGGAAAGTAAAGACCATTTCAGAACAATTTATAATCAAATAAGTAATAATCAGCATCAAACAAGGCGGAACCTGCCGGAAACCTCTGATGACCAAGATTAGAACTTGCGTCTGAGTGTTCCGTGTGCTGAAGACAAACACCAATGCTTACATTAGCGCTATGGAGCTAGCAGCAGTGTCTGTCGTAGCTAAGCACCTTACATTGTAACACACACACACACACACACACACACACACACACACACACACACACACACGTTTCGGTGGGCTCTTCTCTGTCCCGTTTCATTTGTAGCTTCAAGGAATGGAAGCGTGGGTAATATGGACGCTGTCCGTGGTGCTGAACTGTGTAGACTGTAATTGAGTAAACTATTGCTCACTGGGCTATCGCCACCGTTTGTTAGATCATCACACGCACATTCTGCGTCCGCTAATGCCATGTCACACACTCACCATCAATCTGACCACCAGATTCATCACCATTGAAGGGTGATGGAGTACAATGATCTGCAACTGTTGGCCACCAGAGAATGGAGAATCAAGTTGAATGTATAATTTTGTTTCGTGTACAACAATAAAAGTATGACCTTTGTAAAATTCTAATCCAAGCTTAAAGGAGTATGAATAAAAAGCTCTGCGGAGGATTTGTTGCAGCGGAGTGTCTCCGGGTCTTCAACCAACCGTTTCTCTTCATTTCACTCCAATGGCTTCCAGTGTCAATTTCAAATCCTCGACACTGGGCTTCAGGGCAGCCACTGGAACCGCACGCGCACACACACGCACACACACGCACACACACACACACACACACACACACACACACACACACACACACACACACACACACACACACACACACACACACACACACACACACACACACACACACACACGTTACACACATACACGTTACACACACACGAGGTGGGGTGTGGGGGTGTATCTTAACCTGCCTTTCATACGTCTGCTGTAGGCAGCACTACAGTGTAGTCGATGTTGATGCACTGCTCTATCAGCACGGATATACCATCGATTCACCTTTTCTTTTCTTCTTCTGACCACTTTGAATCTGGGGGCTGAATCATTGCTGATTCATGTATTCATATATATATACTTTATATATATATATATACATATATATTATTTATTTATATATATTTATACATTGCATATTTATATATAGTGACAGCAACGTCAATTGCTGCCACAAAATATTGTTTATAGGGTACTACAAATAGAGAGACATTAAGACAAGGATGGAAGGAAGTCTCTCTAGCTTCGTTGTTCTTGCCCACTTAGCAAACCACAGACACACACTTTATATATCGTTCCTCATCCACAATGTTGGGATGAAAAAGCATTCAAAGACACTCATCTGAACTCAGCATGTAAATACACTTACACAAAGCCTTCCCACCCCCATGTGCGGTGTTATCACTAGAAAATGGGTGTTGTGAATGTTACGATTCCTCAAGTCAAACACCCCACAAACTGTCAAACACCCCACAAACTGTCAAACACCCCACAAACACATAGAAGCACAAATACGTCTATGGACATTTGCAAACACACACACACACACACACACACACACACACACACACACGGACACACACACACATCCACACACACATGCACAAACACAAAAGCACCCCCCCCACACACACACACCAACAAACCCACACAAACGCACAAACACAAAAGCACACACACATACACAAACGCACATACACACACACACACACACACACACACACACACACACACACACACACACACATACATACATGCGACTAGACCTATCGGCATGGAAAGCAGGAAGCATGTAACAGTATCCTGTGTGGAATAAGCGTTTTTGCTCTCAGTGTGGGACGTGAGGGCAAACGCTCACTCAGCCACATGGAGCTATCACATACCCGCCGAGACGGAGTGTAACGTGATGAAGGAGAAACGTTTTTGGGCGGTCCATTTCTGTTCCTTTTCCGTTTTGAGGCCAAAGGAAAAGGAAGGTTATGTTTGGCGCTGTCCGTGGTGCTGAATCTTCTAAACCGTTAACGAGTTGGCTGAAGGAAACTTGTCCTTGCTGATATCATTCACGAGTTTGAAATCGCATATTTGATTTGATCTCTTTCTTGCCAGGGCCATGGGCTCCGTTTTGAAATGACTTCATCTATTAGCGGCCACATTGATTTGATGGCCGGCTGCTCTGGAGACGTGGGGATTCATTCGACAACTTTTCCAAACAGACTTTGTGTTCCCCAGAGAGATCGATGCCGCCAGCCTTGTACCAGCGCCCACTAGACAGACCTGGGTGGACAGTGTAATTAAGACCCTTGATTTGCAACAAACAACGGGGTGGAAATGCACACTGTGATAATCGAAGCATGATTTCAATATAAATGACGGCCGCTTCAGGCCCCCTCCCTGAAGTGCACGCCCCTGATGGATTGGAGTCTGCAGCGTGAAAGCCCGGGCATTGCTCACAGAGACAGTGGCTCTGCTTTAAGTAATTAGATTTCACACAACAGTGAGTGCTTTTGCGCAAGGTAAGACAGCTATCGTGATTCCGGTCTTCCCAGCTGTAAATGATGAATGAGCCGGGACCTAACTTCCTTCGCCATCTACTTTGCCAACTGTAAGGGCCACCCTGTAACGCCTTACTCAGTTACAGTTATACTATAGAGGGATTCATCACATTTACTGTCCAACATGGATTTAAATTAAGTTCGGATTTTTTTTGCCGCCAGCCCCCTAAATCTTATAGAAAACGTGTTTAATTTGCTGCTACGTCAACAGCTACATTTATGTAATGATGTCATAAAGAAACATGTTCATCAAAGAACATAAAGAAACTTGTTCTTTGTATTTTGTTACCCCCCCCCCCCCCCCCCCCACACACACACACACACACACACACAACCCCCCACGATGCAAGAATGTCTCTCTCCCCCCTCAACTCTCTCTCTCCCCCCTCATCTCTCTCTCTCTCTCTCTCTCTCTCACTCGCTGTCTCTTCGTAGACCTCGTATCTTGATGAGGGACCCTGCTGCCTCTGTCTGTTATATCTGTCTGTCAACGCATAAAACATATACAGCACCGGGGGACCGCGAATCAGTGATGATCTGCTTGGCCCAATCGCCACCTTCCGAACAACCCTGAATCTTCCTCCGGTGATCCGAGGCTGAGACGCGGCGGAAATTCGGAGGTTTCGGTCATCGGAGTTAACCTCCCGATGCCGGCATGAGGGGATAACTGGCCGTGTCTACATTCTGATGGGACAGACAGGAGGACATTCCACAAAGGACTTCCGTCATTCGGGGATTACGGTGTAACGGTTGAGGACACAGCGGCGTGTTTTTGAAGTGTGTCGAGGATAATAATGGGGGGACGCCTATGGATATTGTACACTGTGTTTCTGAACCAGCCGCTCGTCTGTTTAGCGGTGGCCGTGCTGTTTTTCCCCGTCAAAGCGGACGAATACTGTCCTCCGTCCTGCCTCTGTGCCAGAGAGTCCGGGACCGTCACCTGTCGCGACGGCGAGGACACCGAGATGCCAGGGGACATACCGGAGTGGGCATCCACTTTTATACTCCGGGGAAACAACATGACAACTTTACAGCGCGGCGCGTTCTCTCCCAACGGCACGGAGCGGCCGCTGGTGACGTTGTCACTCTCGCACAACGGAATACGAGTGATCGAGCCGTACGCCTTCCAGGGACTCTGTCATTTGCATTTGTTGGATTTGAGTCACAACCGACTGGTGTCTATCTCACCGGGGTCGTTTTACGGTTTACTGGCACTACGTTCGCTTAACTTCAACCAGTCTATCGTGCCGCCCGCCGCGGCGCAACTTTTGAACGCGCTCAGCGGCGCCGAACATTTGCGCAGCCTTCATCGACTCGACCTGGCGGGCAACCATCTGAAGTCCGTACCGCTGATGAGACTCGACATGTCGAACCTGCACACTTTGGTGCTGACAAACAACTCAATAGAGACCATCGGGAGGGACAACGTGGCCAGTCTTTACCAGCGCAAACGCATGCGCATTTACTTGTCCTTGAACCCTTTCCGATGTAACTGTGAGTTGGAGGCGTTCTACTACTGGCTGAGGAACTCGTCCCAGTGTCCCGACTCGGGAAGCCTGGTGTGCAGCGAGCCGGAGGCCAGGAGGGGGGTCCCGCTGGGGAACCTCCGCGAGGAGGAGGTGGACTGTGCGAACGAGAACCTGGAAGCGGTTTCGTACGTCTTCCTCGGTCTAGTGTTAGCCCTGATCGGGGTGGTGTTTCTGATGGTGCTGTATCTCAACCGAGGGGGCATCAAACGGTGGCTGAACAACATCAGAGAGGCGTGCAGGGACCAGATGGAGGTGTATCATTACCGCTACGAGCAGGACTCCGACCCGAGGCTGGCCAATGTCGCCGTGTAGGAACCTCGCACCGGAAGAGGGGCTGATGAAGAACTCTCTCTCTCTCTCTCTCTCTCTCTCTCTCTCTCTCTCTCTCTCTCTCTCTCTCTCTCTCTCTCTCTCTCTCTCTCTCTCTCTCTCTCTCTCTCTCTCTCTCTCTCTCTCTCTCTCTCTCTCTCTCTCTCTCTCTCTCTCTCTCTCTCTCTCTCTCTCTCTCAGAGCTACTTAAAGTCACGGCAGACCTAGACATCTGGTTTGTTATTATGACGAATGTGATTATTCTATCATAACAACTTCCCCCTGGACTGCAGCCAGCGCACCCCCCCCCTCCCCCACACACACACACACCCCCAAGAGGACTTAGCGCTTTGCTTGCCAGATGAACAATTAAATGTGTATATTTTGTACATTTTATTACATACAATGTCATTAACTTACTAACACAGGTTGTGTGTTTTATCATTGACTTGTGGACAATATGTTACACCCCCCCCCCCCCCCCCCGAACTAATTTAGCACCGTGAGACTATTACATACAGAACTCTTCTGCCGCTAAAAAGTGCAACACAAGTACATTGTGTTGAATGGCGCCCGTCCCATACCGTTGACGGTCGCGTTTGGTGGAGTGTACATTTTATACCGTGTGTGAACGGACTTCACATTGAATGAAACCCAGTGACGTGAAAAGGACATTCCATGACGTATGTCAGTGGGACGGGGTGTTTTTCAGAGTGCCATCACGAAGGTTTGAACCGGTGTCTGTGGAAAAACAAAGTATTCGTTTATTATTTGTTTACAACCAACCGACCCCATTTTGGATTCTGTCATTCTCCCGTTCCCACGTTCAGTATGTTGTTACTCTGTTTGTTTTACTATTTCAAGTCATCGGTGGACTCAACCAACAGGGAATTAAAGAGCAATAGTCCTCATTTAGACATGCATGTGAATGTTCTAGAGGGTGGAGAAATATTAATAATTAAAAACAATTCTAATTAAAAAAGGTGCAACTGAAATAATAAAGATTGTTTTTTTCCTCTCGCAAAGTCAAGCGAATGTTTCGTAAACTTAACAAAATACATTATGTTATGTGATTAGGGTTTAGGTTTGTTTTAGTTCAGTTATTTTTTTTCAAAACCAAAACCCTGATGAATTCTGTCAAGGTTGTGATCCCGGATCCTGTACCACTAATCTTAGAAGTCCTCAATCATCTCCTTCGTCCCATTTAGCACTGGACTCCGCTCAGCTGAACCCCCCGGGTACGGAGCCAGGACGCCTGGGGGGGGGGGGGGGGGGGGGGGGGGGCGCACCAAGGCATCACTAATCCCATCAGAGCTGTGACTAATAATCCAGGGTGAATGGTGATTGACAGACTGAAATGAAACCACCGCTGCTCTTGTTGGCTGACTGCAGGGCCTGTAGCAAACACCCTCTTCATTAGCCATATCTCTGCCTTTTTTTCTTTTTTTTGGTGGCCAAGGTCACACAAGCCTGAGCTATTGGTGTCATGCTGTATAAGGGGATTCAGAAGCAGAAAGGAAACATTGCAGACATTCGGGAATATTGCATGCAATAAAACTAAACTAATAGAATTAACAGTGGAACTTCCCCACTGGAATGTCAAACCAGGAGCCGTAAAATGGCGAACATCTTCTTTAAAGGTGTCCTGTGTACCTGCACCCTTTAATGAAAAAGATCAACCTACCTCTTCGCATGTATCCCAGTGTGTCAGATCAAATAATGATGGATCCTAGGGATTAGTGTATGAATATGTGACTTCAAATCTTAAAACTCGCCCAGGTCTTTACACATTGAACCCCGCGAGTCTCTCCCCAATTAATTTGGACGTATTTGTGACGTACATCACAAATTATCCGCTACATGGATCTAGCATTAAATAGTTCACAGCTTGCAGCATTACGCATGACTATGGCTTGGACAAAGTGTGACAATGTCACTTTGGGTGGCAGGCGTGACACTGTCATGTTGTGTAAGCAAACTGTGTGGAGGACGTCATCGCTAAGACAGTAGCCTAGCTCGCAAGGCAAAGTGTGTGCATGATTCACTTTGACAGATCACGTTTATGCCACATCCTCGTGCATCAATCTATATAGAAACAGTGACCATTGATTAATACATGTATATCTTTCACAGCCACATCAAACATATTAGCTTTGTCAAAGCAAAGCCTTTGCTAGCTTACCTGCAAGAAGAGGATGTTTGATAAGCCTCGAGGACAAAAAAAGACGAGATAATTCCTCAAAGCCTTAGGTGTGTGTGAGTGTGTGTGTGTGTGTGTGTGTGTGTGTGTGTGTGTGTGTGTGTGTGTGTGTATGTGTGTGTGAATATTTATGGAATAAATAGGTTCTTTCTTTACAGAGCTGGATGATTTGCTTCTGTAACGACAACAACAACAACAACAACAGTATTTCTTGGGGACAAAAACGAAAGAAATGCAGGACAGATTGTAACGGCTCATGAATATTTCTCCTACTCTGGAGCCATTCTCTCCATAGTGTCCAACCACTCGTACTTTCCCAAACCCCTTATTTACCATCATTCAAGTTGTCAGAGACACCTCTATCTACGTCTCTATTGCATATCTTTCTTCTTTTGGATAATGCCACACCAGCGTTGCCATTTTAGAAAGAACATAGAAAAACTAAACGTATTGGATGTGGGCCGATTATGGCTACTCTGCTTTGTCCTCTCCTTGGCATTTCCTCAGTGACTCGAATGTCTGAGTTATCGTATCACGATAATGGAAAAGTAAACCTCACTACAGTTGTCTTATTTACTCTGTATAAGAAATGGATTTGGCTCTTGGCATTATTTCAAATTCCCCCTCTCACACCATCCAGTCCTTTCTCCGGTTCTCCTCACAGCTTTATCTCCTCTGTCCTCATTCCTTCCTCTCCTTCTACTTATTATAAATCATTTCTCAGGACTAATCTCTCACCCCCCACTCACTCTCTCTCACACACACACACACACACACACACACACACACACACACACACACACACACACACACACACACACACACACACACACACACACACACACACACACACACACACACACACAATCACCACCACTACCCCACTGTCTCTCACTCACTTTCTTACTCTCACTCACTCTCTCTCTCTCTCTCTCTCTCTCTCTCTCTCTCTCTCTCTCTCTCTCTCTCTCTCTCTCTCTCTCTCTCTCTCTCTCTCTCTCTCTCTCTCTCTCTCTCTCTCTCTCTCTCTCTCTCTCTCTCTCACTCTCACTCTCACTCTCACTCTCACTCCTCTTCATCCAGGTAAATGACTTTGTCCACATGAGTGACTTTCCAAGGGGCCATCGGCCAACGTTTAAGCTGAGACTAGCACAAAAAAAGAGAGATGGAAAGAAAAAATGAAAGATATAGAAAGGGGGACAGAAGAGTTTCAAAAAGATGAATTATCTCTTCACACACTGCCCACTCGGAAATACTATATAATATATAAACTATATTAAAAAAAGATATACATGTTCATCTACATATATATTTGTCTTACTTTCCCTGACCTTGACATATTCATTAACATACATTTGATGTTTTCAAGGACAGTAATTTCGGTATTTTCCCGAGCGGATTTCCAAGGATGCTGCAGCCAATGATGAAACGCGTGGTACCTTTTCAAAACACACTCACGTGTTTGAAGGTATCAGCGGAGTAATTACCTAAATATTTGTGGATGTAGGAACAAAAACAGAGGCCTATTAGCTGCACAGAAGCTCTGTAGTTATACGTAAACAGTGGCGGCGCTGTATCCAGTAGCTGTATCCCAAGTGGTAACAATTAGCCACGGGTTAATACAGAGAAACTCTTACGGTTGGCTGTAACACGTGACGGCTTCCCCAGGGGCAGAATAAACAACACTTTCCTTCAGAAATGTCATCAGTGGGGGTTGGAGTTGGTGTAGGTTTATGTGGAAGGAAAATAAACATATACATTTACACCTCTCACCCCAACACACCCTCAAATGTGTCTACAGAGATGAACCCTAGGCGATTTGCCAACAAGTAGGGCTTCCTTTACCCTTTCAACTGTAACTTTTCCAGTTCTTAAACACTGGCGTAATATATTGCCCAGTGTTAAGTAGCTGTGAACCAAAGGGGGTTATAATGGAGACATTTGAGATCAATTAGGCTAACAGGGGAACATGAATAGGTTTGTTTGTTTACTGGCAAGGTCATTAGCTCAGCGTTCCCTGGTGATGGCATCCCAAATATGGCCTCATTAGAGGTGTTCCCAGGCGGGGGAGATTAGCCGGGGAGAGATGTTTCTTATCTTGGGTCACCTCGTCCTGCCTCTGGATTTCTGGCCGTGCGGGGATTATTGGAAGTGCCATTCAGCTAGCATGGTTCAACACTGGATTTCTTCCTATTTTCTATCATGAAATATATGACGATTGTTTTTGGCATACACATTTGCATAATTGTCCACCCCAGTCTGTATTGATAAGGGTAGAAGGTATCTGACCTTCGGACTGGTTACTGATATTGCTTCAATAACTATAGATACTGTATACTAACTATAAAATATAATAAGGTTTATCCACATCGACATTACAATCATGTGTAATCTTTTTTAATGTTCGGTTTTCTTCGTTTTTTTGGTTTATTGCGACTAAATAATGTAGTGGATGTGACATGAGGAGAGAAATTGTGATGCATTATGTATGTCATAATAACCTCAAACCACAAACCGCAGATGTGGCATCTGTATCACAGATGCCACATCTGCGGTGTCGCAAAACATTAGCCAAACCTTATGTTTTAACCTGGGCAAGCTGACAGCCAGAGACAATGTTTGAGATTACAGTGACATCCCAATCTTCATGGGAATAGCCGCTGAACGTCCTTTTTTCATGACTTCATAACCGTTCATGCTTACTGAAACAATATGAATGGATGGCAGATACCTGTACTTCAAGAGTAGGACTCTGTGAAAATCTGTACAGGAAGTGATATATTTATATCACAGTACTTCTCAGTATGTAGTAATAAAACCTCATATGTAAAGATCAAGGTTCCCCTAGTCTCAGTTGTCACGTTAACATGGCATGTGTTTACAAAGTTGAAATCACAGTTCACTTCTCAGTGTTACCTCTCCCCAAGCATTGTGGGTTCCAGCCAGTCTCTATTGTTCATGAGCATCACATGTACTGCTAGTGTGCCTGAGCAACCAGTCATGCAGAGAAGCTAGCTGTTATCATTTACATGATCCTTTCCCACTTGCAGTTAAGAATATTACAATATAGACCATCAAGTCCCACAACACCCTCTACATATTTGAGTCGATCATCCATGTTAGAAAGTCCTTTAAGCCTCAGACATTGTCCCTTTAAAATGTCCATTTACTATGTATTTATTCCCCAGAATGCTGCATGGTGTCTTGCTGTGCGATGAAGCCTGGGAACCAATGACAAGACCTGGGCCTGACCTATGGCGTGAACGCTGGTAAACCCCAGACCCTGGAGGACGTCTTCACTACCAGACCTGTGTCTTCCCACCGGGATTAACCCGGCACATTCTGGGCTTCGAATGATCTAGACCCTGAATGCGGAAAGGTGAGACTAATCGATAGGCCAAAGAAGGGCCTCCATTATAACAAGTGTGTGTGTGTGTGTGTGCGTGCATGCGTGTGTGTGGATGCATGTGTGTATGTGTGAGAGTCGTCTGACCTTCAGAGGCTGAACATTTAGTTACTACCAATTACAATAATAAAAACATAATTTTCATTAGCGTGTGTTCATTAGCCTTCAACCTCTCTAACCACTTGAAGCGTTAGGCTCCCTGTTGTGGCCAACTAGCCATTAGTGTCCTGCCTGTCTGAGCAGCCTGTGCAATGCACTGGTCAGCCACTCATTCATAAAGCAGGGGGAGGGGAAAAGGGCTGCTTCAGCAGTTTGAATATTTAACGCTGTAGATAAATAAAAAGAAATAAAAAGTGTGTGTGTGTGTGTGTGTGTGTGTGTGTGTGTGTGTGTGTGTGTGTGTGTGTGTGTGTGTGTGTGTGTGTGTGCACGAATGTGTGTGTGTGCCAGTGTGTGTATGTGTGTTGTGTCATCATCAAATCAATGATGGAATGAAACGTGGAGGGGGTGATTGCACACAGAATAACATTGAGTATAATACAGAAGTAAAGTCCTTCTACAGGTCAAGGGTCAGATTAAGTTCTTTATCCTCGTCATCCCGAGAGGAGCCTTTTCCACCTCCATCCCCTTTTCCCATCATGTAAACACAAACTATATATCATGTGAATGCTGAGACCCCACTGATTTCAACAGTACCATGTCAGGCTGGGACCTAAACTCAACTAAATAGAGGCCCAAAACCATCAGGAACAAACGACGATTTTTCTAGTTACAACCACAAAGGATGTCTTACCTTTGTTGTTTTTGCGTTTACAAACATGTATAGAAGCTCTGAGAGAGGGTTTCACGTAGGAAAGTAAATTGCCTTCAATCAGAACTAGCTTTCTTACCATCTTGTGGCCGTATGATGCCATTGCGATGGTTTGGCTTCACTCTGGTATTCACGCTAAAGCATGAGATTTATTATAGGTGGAAAGGGAACCTTCCATTTTTGCTGTGTTGCAGCTTCACTCACTCTGACCCAGTAGCATTCACAACAATCCCACAGGTGTTATCTTTCTTTTGGTACCAAGATAACATATTATAACCCTTGTCGTAGTGGAGATTTACTCTATTCCATGCGGCTGTCTTTTTCTGGAAAGACCTGAGCCAGAGGCCCAGTGATAAAGAGGAATCAAACAGACCTTGAAGGATCCATTGTGTGGCCCCTCATTCGGGGACCAGGTGAGGCCTCTGTCCTCCAGAAGCTCAACATTGAGTTACTACTAATAACAATAATACAATTGTTTATTTTGTGTCCATGCTTTCCTTATCATGGACTAATTGGGCATTGCTCCCCAGTGGATAGTCAAGGATAGTGCAATTCACTATACTTGTTTTTCTTCAGATTCAAAATGTTTATTACGAATGGTTTGCATCGTCTCTTGAGATCACTAAAAAGGGATATATAGTCACTAAATACAATAGACCAAGCTGTGGGCATTAGTGGGTCCACAAGGAAGAAGAATCCCATTGGATCTCAAGGCAAATGCATCCTTCTTGTATTAGAATTTCTTCAGTGGATGTTTTAGCTGGTTTAATCCAGAGATGCCTTGTACATTGCAGAGCCTAGTGCATTTGTAAATAGACAAATGTAAACGTTCTTCTTGTTTTTTAATCACTTTTTTGTGACCTTTTGCTAGAAAACATTTATTTTGCTTTTTGGGTCTTTGTCTAGTGAGCCAAAGGGCCAGAGCTGAATCATGACGCTTCGTGGGACATTCGGAAACAACTCTGGTCTTATCCATCCACCAGGCTTCTATGTAGTCGGATTTAAAATGCCCTACGCACATTTCTACGTTATTTTTCTCGCATTTGTCTATGTAGTTACGGTTACGTTTAATATTTTGGTGATTTACGTGATTGCTGTGACCCAAAGTCTACACACTCCGCAGTTTATGGCCGTTTGCAACCTGGCTGTGATTGATTTAGTTCTGAACACGTCTGTTATTCCTGGTGCGTTAAAGGCATTTGTTCTTAAGGACGATTTTGTTCCCTTTGGTTTGTGTTTGGTACAAATGTTCTTTTACTACGCTTTCTTACCACTCGAGTCCTACGCGCTTGCAGTGCTCGCCTACGACCGCTTGATCGCGATATGCTTCCCCCTGCATCAACACTTGTTGAACAATCTCCCCGTCATGGCTGTCTTAGTTGGGCTGACTTGGTTCTACTGTGTCACAATATCAGCGTATTCGGTGGTGATAATAAGGAGACTGTCTTTTTGCAATTCGGTCAAAGTGTTCAGCTACTTCTGCGACTACGCGCCCGTGTTCAGACTTGCGTGCAACGACTACTCGCTGCAATGGGCCTTATCCTCCACCTTCAGTATGGTGAACATGTTTGGCCCCTTGGCCCTTGTTGTCCTGTCCTACACCAGCATCATCGTGGCCATTGTCCGGATGAAATCGGTCGACGGTCGATGGAAGGCGCTGACCACGTGCTTTGAGCATTTCATCCTGGTCGCTATGTTTTACGTTCCCATCATTGTTATTTTCACCATCGGCCTGTACGTGCGCTCCATTGACCACAACCAAAGAGTACTGAGTTTGTCGCTGGCGTCTTGCATTCCGCCCTGCCTCAACCCGATCGTTTACTCCCTGAAAACACAAGCCATTAAAAAGAGATGTCTGGCTTTGCTGAGGAAAATCAAAGTTAACTATATAGGCAATTGAGACAATTGTTTGTAAAGTATAACCATTTTGATTTTTTTAAGCGTCAGCGAAACCTGAATTGAATGTTGAATTATATAGTAAAGCATACATGTGGAGGAACTATAATGATGTTATTGACAGGCAAGATGGATTCCCGGATCCTGATTGGTCATAAATGAGCTAGGAGCTGTCAATCTAAGTGGTCAGATAACAGAGGCAGGCGGAACCAGAATAGATATTCTCACCGAATATTTCACCCACTAATAAAGGACAGATGGCTGTGTTATTCATAACAAATTACACTCAACTTACAGCTCTTGAATCTTATGTAATTTTTTACATTTAATTATATTAAATGTATAATTACTCATTTTGAATGTTTTCTTGTGTGTGTTATGTGTTTGTCTATTATAGGTTTGTCTTTTGCAATAGACATTTTATACACATTGTTACCATGCTTTTTTTGTTACCATTTCTTATCTCCGATGATCTTTGCTTTGATCGTCTTGACCGATGATAAGTCAATTGGTAAAGTATGATCCAATGAATACAGCCTACAATCTAACATGATGATGTAATACAAGTGCCTGAATACAAATAATGAAAATGTTTGCAGGACCTGGTGTCCTAATGCCTTGTTTCTTATGAGTTGTAACATTTTCAGATCATATATTTATGCTTTCTCGTTTTTTTTGTTAAGTGTAAACACAATCATTTACTGAGCTGTGAAGCTGTTTTGCATGATCTAGCGTGAACACTGTTGTTGTTTGTGTCTTGATAAAGGTAATTTTTACTCTTCATAAAATGAAGAGTAATGTCTGATATACATTACAAACATGAATTATTATTATTATTCCGTGGGTTCATTTAAGTTACAGGAGCCAGTTTTGGGGGCAGAATCATGTGCGCATTCAGGAAAATAACACTATGCCATACATATTAGTAGTACAATTTTTACAGCATATCTCTCCCACTCTCACAGTAGCTTGGGCCACATGCTGGATTTATCTTCCAATACAACATGTTTGGCATTTAATCAATCAACAAAAAATCGGGGTAATAGTTGCTAATATCATCAAATATAATAATGTTCATTACGGATAGTAACTATTTTCAATTTGATTGTATTAATTTCTGTGAGTGACAAAGGACACGTCTCACATCACCCAGGAAGAACTGAAGTTGTCCAACACTGCCCTCTTGAGGTAGTTCTCCCTCAATGCAGAAAGATGCCTAGATACATTGGAGTGTCTTTCATTCGCTCAGATTGAACTAGTTCACTGAAAAGGTCCACAATTCCTTAGACGCCATCCCTAAACATCATTAGCGCATAAGTGAGTGTGGGTTTGTAAAAGGGGATAAGTGTAATTAGTCTTATTGCCAACATCCATTATAAGATGAGCAAATGCAACAGCGTTTTTTTTCCTGGTCAAGTCTGTACGAGCAAACTTAAAATAAACACTTTTCAAGACTTTCTTTTTCTTTCTCCTCCTGTGCAAATGTACAGAAAATGTATTATGATTGGCTCGAGTCACGAATTGATTCCTTAAAATTTTAAATAAAAAATAAAAGGCACCAGAACAGAAAATAAATGATACTGTGACATATTGAGATGTCCCCGTGGTTCAGTTAATAGGGCTACCACACAGGACACCGTGCCCTCCGATGAAGCAACCCTCTTCCACGAGGGCTCTAGGGAGGCCCGCTGATGGCTCCCATGTGTGATGTCAGCACCAGGGAATTGGGGGATAATGACCTTGCTTGCAAACAAACAAAGGTACTGCTAGGAACTTACGCTAATTGGTATTTTTCAACATTGATTACAATTGGAAAAGAATAACTAAACAAAGAATCTGATGTTACAATGTCGGTATTATTATATAATGATGCATTCAATAAAAAGAGCAAATAACGGAAGTTCTTGCAGGAAACACATTGTATTTGGAATATATTATGGGAGACCATTCCACAAGGAAATAATAATAATGTATAAACTTACTTTGATTATGTAGAAACCTTGTCTTTACACATATCAGAAATGTTGTAGAATAAGAGTATATGGTAAGTAAACTACAGCAACCGAGCTTGGATATTACATCTAAGTATCAGTTTATTATTATTTGTATGGTTTCATTTTATTTTGGTTTTTGTTATATTATATTTATTTTTACTATTGTGTGTTATGAAAATCAGTTTGTATGTATACATGGGTATGCATAACATAAATAATGATTGTTTGAATGCCTATGTTGTGAAGAATAAAAAAAATACTGAACAAAAGTATTGTGTACACAATACTGCTTGCAAACATCGCGGATAATGTTACACATTGTTTATCAGTTTTAGTTTAACATCTGTTTTAAAAAGTAGTAGCCTACAATTGTTTCCAAGCCCATTCCAAGCTTGACTGGAATACAAGGTACAAAGGTAAACCTGAAGCACAATTAAGATAAGTAAGAAGTGCACAACATAATTAACAACCTAATTATCTTTTAAAACTCTAATTGGATACTTGGATTATGAACAAATAAGCCTCCATGGAATATCTCACAGTAATTGCTCTTTCTTCCTCCTTTTCCCCTTTCCAGTTTTCCAGGCGTTTCTATCCTATTAAGGGGATGGCCCTTTGTGTCTCTGTGGAGCAATATAAGGTCTATTTTATCACTGGGTAGGGGATCAGGGGCCGGTTATTCAGTCACTGCTGCTGAGCATCCATCAGTTCACAATACAAACACACCCGTACTTCCCTCAACATATACTGGTAAGCAGGGTTATAGATGTGGAGCAGGCCCATTGAAGCCTGAGAGCACAGCGACTGTTTGTCCATTGTAAAGCAGTATTTGACTACTAGGTTGGAGTAATTTGTTTCTTATTTGTTTGCCTCTGAATGTTTATTTATCAACTGAATGGGAGACATAAAGTAAGGCCTTAAAAGGAAGACAAAGATATATTTATACTGTTAAGATACATCATGTTTATGTACAGTGTGGCCGTATTTGGCACAAGTGATTTTTAAATGGAATGTGTTACTTTTCTCCTTGTCTCTTTTTTTCAGATTGCCATCCATTCTAAAAACCAGCAGCCTCCCAGATGCCTGAAGTTCAACTATGGCTTTCTTTGGGAAGGGCCTGAACGTCTCCGTTCTCATCCACCCCAAGGGTTTCTATTTAATCGCATTCGAGAAGTTCACTTCTATCAATATTTACTTCATCTTTCTGTCTTTCGTTTACATCATCACTGTGCTGTTCAATCTTCTACTGATCTATGTGATCGCTTCCAGCCACACTTTACACTCTGCCAAATTCGTCGCCGTTGGCAACCTGGCCGTCGTCGACGTGGTGCTGAACTCCTGCACCATCCCTGGCATGATCAAGTCGTTCCTGGTGAAAGACAACTTCATCCCCTTCGACGTGTGCCTGGTGCAGATGTTCACCTACTACACCTTTCTGTCGCTCGAGTCGTTCGCGTTGGCGATCCTCGCCTACGACCGGTTGATCGCTATATGCTTCCCGCTGCGTCAGCACTCGATCAACACAATACGCAGCATGTCGTGCGTCGTGGCACTCACGTGGTCGTACGCGATAGGGGCCGTGGCGTTCGCCATCGCAATCATCAAAAGACTGTCCTTTTGCAACTCCGTCCGAGTGTTCAGCTACTTCTGCGATTACGCGCCCGTGTTCAGACTTGCGTGCAACGACTACTCGCTGCAATGGTCCGTTGCGTCTTTCCTCAGCATGACCATCGTGATCGGTCCCTTCGTCTTCATCCTCCTGTCGTACACCAGCATCCTGGCCACCGTGTTCAGGATGAAGTCGGTGGGCAGCCGCGGGAAAGCGATGGCCACGTGCGTCGAACACCTCATACTCGTCGCTGTGTTTTATATTCCCATTTTAACCATTTTCACGATAGGCTTCTTTTCGAGCCTGATCGATCCGGACCAGCGGGTGCTGTGTCTGTCGCTGTCCTCCTGCATCCCGCCGTGTCTCAATCCCATCATTTACTCTTTTAAAACCAAAGAGATCAGGCTCAGGGCTCTGGCGCTGTTCGGACGCGTCCCAGTCACACCGGCTGGGAGAACTGCAAAGCAGTGACGGTCTGCAGGCCACAATCAATACACTGTTCTATTGCCAAGTCAACCTAAAACAACCCTTTGTCCCAACATGACTGAATGTTACATATGAACGAAACGTTCTTTGTTTGTTTTATGACATCATGGCCAATTGATAAGGGGTCATGTTCATTGAATTAGAATTCATAAATAATATTACATTTGGTGCACCACATGATAGTTTAATGTATTATAAATCAGATTTCTTTCAACTTTGTTGTTTATTTCCTTTAATTTGTGTATTACTTAAAATGATGTAATCATTTGGTTTTCTTACCCAACTTTACCTGAAACCAATTGTTTAATTTATTCATTATTTTTTGTTCCATGCAGGCCTAGGTCTTAGTTAGTGCTTAAGACTATATGACCGTAAATAATGATGCATATAAAGAGATATTTGTATTATTTACATAATCTACAATCACCTATATTATTAGACATGTATGTATTCATATTATTGTCCACTATCTTTGTCGTTAATACAGCATTCAGTCTACATGTCCTCTTTCTCTCCCTCTCTGTTCACACACAGACAGACAGGATGTTGTTACTGTTTAGAATGGACCCACCCTCACGACTCCATAAATGTATGCTCCAATCATAACGCCCCTGTCCAATCCTTGAACGACTACCATTTACTTATGAAAATGCAAACTGTCATTGAAAACACATCCTGTGGGCTCAAAGTGGTACGAAAGTCACTGCGGCTGTGTCTTAGTGACCAGTTTAGGTTACTTCTTACAAATAGGCCTTTTTGACATTTCAATAATTTTCAACATTGTGTGTGTGTGTGTGTGTTGTGTGTGTGTGTGTGTGTGTGTGTGTGTGTGTGTGTGTGTGTGTGTGTGCGGTAACAGTAGACCCACATACAGAACAGGGGACTATACGGCCCTAATGTGCACAATGAAAGGTGGAAAAAATGAAAGAAGTAAGAAGAGACAGGTGATGATCAGGTGCCACAATAAACGGATAACAAAGTCAAAGGCAAAAGTGTAACATCAAGACATGTGCGGTAGAACATGGTCATTCAGTGCATCGACGTTCTTACGACAGGGCAAGGGTCATCCGCGTAGTACAAAAACACACATTGTAGTGATGATTCACTTTAAGAAAGTATCAACAGTACAAGGATAAGGTAGCAAGTAGCAACGGTAAAACAGTTTTGCAGGAACACAGAACACTCGCTCATCGCCATGGGCGTTGTGACATCCGAGTACGGGGACGCAAGTCCAGTGTACAAAGAAATGAATTGAATTTAAATTCACATTCATAATACTTCTCAACGGGGGTAAAGATGCAGTATGATTTGTCTACTGGGGAGTGGGAACTGACTGATTTTCATTCATACATTTTGATTCCATGTTGTGTACCATCGTCACTGCACAGTAGAAGCTAAATGCACGGGTATTATTTGTATTGGAATTTGAATGTATTTTCATTCTTTGCCAACTAACTTTCTAACTCCGATCACAATCAGAGTTGCTTTTATTACATCTTAACATGCAAGTACGCAAGAGTAAAATTCTTAGGCTTGGATCCTCAACAGTCACATAGCAGCATCAATACAAGATCACAATAACAAAGTAAGTAATAATAAATAATAATACTAAGTAGCAACATCAATACAAGTGTTCAAGTGGTAGTGGTACAATGCGACCCATACTTTGCTACGTTTGGGTAACACTTACGTCAGTTGTTTACTGCGCGCTCGGCAAAGCGAGATTATTCTCCATGGTGTGAGATCCTGCGTGTACGATGTCATCATTCTGTAGGAACAGTATCAACAAAAAGCTCGTTAACGCCCTCATTAGAGTCTCTCTGCACGTCCCCCAGCGGAGCTGAGATTACAGTACACAGTTCATTAACTTTGTACATAGTAAGGAGTTGATGTTTTTCAAGAGTTCAGGAATTGACAAATACAGAAAGAATAAAATGACAAAGAAAAGGCAGCACTTTACAATAAGTTTAATTTAACACGAATTAAAATGAGTTAATGCAGTAATAAGCATTATTACATAGCATGAGCATAGGGGTTAGGGGTAGTGGGTTAAGGTTGGGGTTAACTCTAACCTTATTAAATATATAAATTAAAATACAGCTACAGAATAACACTATATGACCTGACCTGTTGACCTTTAAAGAGATAGTGAACCCAGAACCGTTCTTTTTCTTGTTTTACGTGTGGTAATGTCAACATAGTAAAATATGCCATTTTGTCAATGTTACTAAAATAAGACTGTAATTTAGAGAAAACAGGAGTAAAATCATATGTTTTTGCCAGTCTCTGCCAAACAGTTTGTTCCACTCTGCTCCCAACGCAGTAGGACTTCTTTTTGTGAGGACAAATTTCCATTGAGTATACTCCGGGACACCGGCGTGTGTGTGGATGTGTGGAGCTCTGGCTGGGCAGCGGTTGATGTTGGTTGCGGCGTCCGAGAGAGGGTTAGGTTTCTCGGACACTTATAGGATAACACCATGTTGTGTGAGCATTTCAAACATCTTTCATTATAACGCTCATACACAACAACAGGACTAAAAAAAAAAAGTATCACAAAGCTGCCAAGGGTCCTAACCATAGGGATAAGAGGCCCCCCTCCTTCCTAGCACTTTCAGCCCATAGCGCAATTTTTTTTTAACTCATATTGTTCAAATTCGAGCTGAAACAGGGGGTTTCAGCGTGTTCATTACTCACACTTTACACTTCGAGCTGAAACAGGGGAACATCCTACTTTTCCTCCAAACTACAGAAGAAGTTGTTCGTATATTTCGTCCAAAACTACCCATATGAACGTTTGAGCCCCCTATCGACTGTTCGAAAAAACAGCACTACGTCACGGGTGTCAATGTTCTGTCTGCCAAAACAAAATGGATGACATTCGTTATATTCTCACTGGAAAAAGCCACATTTTAAGATAGTTTCGGCATTAAAATGCGCTTTGATAACATTTCTAGCGATAAATGTGCATTTATTTTTCGGAATCGTCAGTCAGTGATTGTATATGATGTTTAGTTTGTTATATAATGCAGGTTTTATATTGTCGCCATGCTTATTCATATAGACGCTGCTATCCCTGAAACCGCTCAGCTTGCGTGTTGATTGAATCCTTGTCTTTGCGTTGTGTAACGTTAGTCGTCTGAGCTGCTATGTAATGTGTTATTTTATGTAACAGCTGATGTTCCTTCAATAAAAACTTAGATTTTCGAACAACCCAGGGAAATTTCTTCTTCTTTGGGACGGACTAGGACGACCTGTTTCTGTGGCGCACAACGGAAGTTTATGTTCGCTTTGCTTCCGCCCGAAAAATGCATTCGAAAGGTTCATTTTATAAATCTATTTAGTTTAACAAGATAATCAGGAAAATTAATACCGCTGTTCGATTTTTTTTCTTAGATAAAAACGTAGATTTTCGAGTGACCCACTGGTGCATCACAACAACATGTCGTCCTAATCTGTCCCAAAGTAATAAAGGTCATCCATAGGTCACTCAAATGTATTTTATTTGAAAGAATATCATCAGTTACATAAAATAGCATGGAGCACAACAGCTCAGATGACTACACAACCCAAAGACATTGATTCAAACAACATGCAAGCTGAGTTCATATGAATCACCATGGCAACGATCGCAAACAGTGCATTAACTAATATACTTTACATCATATTCAATCACTGACTGAAGAGTAAGAAAAAAAACATTTATTGCAAGAAATGTTGTCAAAACGCATTTTAATGCTGAAACTGTCCCAAAATTTCGCATTTTCCACTGAGAATGAAACGAATGTCATCCATTTTGTTTTGGCCGACAGAACCTTGACACCCTAAAACGTTCACATGGTCCGTGTTGGACGACCTATTAAAAAAAATATTCTGTCGTTTAGGTTTAAGGACAGGCTGTGAAATTTATACGAACAACAGAATCGGAAGTAGTAAAAACGACACCAATAAAACAACTAATATGAAGAAGGCTTTTTTTGGGGGGTGGGGGTATTTGAGGCAGAGGAGTACCTTAGCCAATGAGGGCAAAGGGGCAGGAGCCTGGGCCCCTGAGGCCCCCCTCCTGCGCACGTGTCTGCTCCTGAGGCTGTATCTGGTGATGATGACAATGTACTGTCAGAGTGAGCCATAAAACTGCTGGCCCCACACATCACCCCGGAGAGAGGGAGAGGGAGAGAAAGAAAGAGATAGAAATACATAAAGAGAGGTGGTTGTCAAGGGCTATAACATCATTTGGACATCAAACAATGGACATTAACATGACTAGTGTGAGACCAGCATACTTCATTATCAGTGGCTTTTCAAGCATCCCTCATGTTAACTACTACTATTTATTTTTACTGGTGCTGTACATCATGTCAGTGGTAGAAAACGGGGTAGTGATGGCCTTGATATGCTTAGACCCGAGTCTCAAGACTCCAAAGTATATTGCTGTGTTTAACTTGGCGTTTGTAGATGTGGTCGGCAACTCCGCTCTGGTGCCCAAGGTTATTGACACGTTCTGGTTCGACCACAAGTACATCACGTACAGCAACTGCTTAACCTACGAGTTTTTTAATTTCATGAGCCTCACCATGCAGTCTCTTAATCTGGTTGTACTCTCCTTTGACAGGCTAGTGGCGATCACCTTTCCATTACGTTATCTGATCATTGTGAGTCTGAAGACCATGTCCTTACTGGTGGCCTCTTTCTGGATTATCGCCATCCTTCTCAACTTGATAGCTGTAGGGCTTCTAACACGACTGTCCTACTGCAGGTCTGTTGTTATCAAAAGCTATTTCTGTGACCATGGGCCGCTCTATCGACTAGCCTGCAATGACAATTGGCCTAATGATTTACTTGCCCACATCTTGACAGCTTTAATTATTTGGGTTCCATTGCTGTTTGTCTTGATCACTTACATGTGCATTGGCGCAGCTTTAGCTAAAATAGCCAAAGCCCAGGATAGAATGAAGGCTCTTAAAACATGCAGTGCTCATTTAATGTTGGTGGCTATTTATTACTTACCTATTCTAATCACCTTTTCTTTTGCTGCTAAAATGCCTCCAAATGTCAGAATAATCAATATGTCTCTTACAGCTGTCCTACCTCCAGCGTTGAACCCACTCATTTATGTTCTACAGACTCAGGAAATCAAACAGTCTCTGAAAAAGGTGTTCACAAGAATGAAGCAATTAAAAATGTAGGTGTAATGGAATATCAATATGTGATAATAATTTAGGATATTTTATTCTAGTGTACATCCTTTGATTGGTTTATTGTTACATTTTTGGATTGAACGTGTAATTTACATGGAAGTACGTAAATGTAATCAACTTCTACAATATTAATTTATCTTGGTTATAAATATTCACTCCTTCCTGAGAGTACTCGAATTGTAAGGTAAAAAATGTGTAATAGTAGTCATTGCAATAATCAGAAGATTGTTGGCTTTAGGTATTAAAAAACACTGTGATTTGTGTTCTAAGTGATTATTTCTTTCTTTTGCAAGTGAAGAAACTTCAATCTTAACCCATTTAATTATGAGAAAGGAATCCATTGTATTTTCGTGTGATCTATATGACCAAAAGTTTAAATATGATCTTAAATGACAGTCTATTGTTATGCTGAACATGGTGTGAGCTCATCACTCAGTTCATTCACATTTTGACAACAATACCATGCTCACTGTTACATGTGTTCTAGTGACGAGTTTCAAGAGACCTCAACGATATAAGATAATAAATAAGATAATGCATCATTATCTGTAATCTTTCCATGATATAATATAGTACTTCATTAATACTCAATGTACTTAATGATTAAAAGTATGTGGACCCTGCAAATTAACAAGATGACAATAACCAATTTCCTTTTGGATCATTAACCTTCCTAACTGTACCTTTATGTTTTGACTGTTTTAGCGTCATGTCACTTTAGGAACTCTATCCATGTGCCACCTTTAATATTCATGAATTTTGCAGTTGCAGGCATAGATATATCAATATATTGGCAAAGTTGTTTATGAATAGGGTTCTTTGCTTAACTGTTTTGATGATTTTTCATATTCAATGTGTCTTGTTTACATTTGAAACAGGATGGCACGCCAGTGCAATACTGTGCAAAAACACAAATAAACCAAGTTAAGTGAAAAATTGTTGTCATGTGCTACTGTTTATGAGATGGTCAGAAGTTGGTGCACACAATATCCTTATCTTAGGCTCAATAGCCTTTCTTTACAAAACCCATTTAGGTTTCCTCCTAGGATGGCGAAGCCCCTACTCTGCCTCTGATTGTCTTAGTTTTTGGTGTTCTATTGTCTTTGACAAATTAACTAAAATGTCTTCTTAATGCAGTCCATTTGGTCAAATATGTACAACCTAGTTGTGGAGGGTGAGCAATTAATTTTTTATCAAAAAGTATTTGTTGGCTAAACCTTACCAAGTAGTTGTGTTGCTTGATCCTATCAAGGTAGTTGTGTTGTTTACTACTTGGCCTAACCAATTAGTAAATAATGTTTTTTTATGCTAATATTAAGTAAACTAAGTCTAAAAATAATATGGGACATGTACCTCAGTCTCCTGGTTGGAAGTGTTTAATCATCCATCCAATGTATGGATGGAATAGGGCCTTGGCTCAAACATTAGAACTCTTTAGAGTGGGATGCCCATGGAATCCCTCCTGAGCAGGGCCGTGCACAGACATTGTGGGGGTGCAGAACGAGGACAAGAACCCCCTGTTATAATGATGACAGAATGATAATGATTCAGTTCAATCTGATATATTTACAATGAAATGTATCTAAAAAACAATCTGCTGCAGTAAAAATAACAACAATAATACAACTTATTAAATCCAAAACAATAAAAAATGTAAAAAAACATAAATATGGGGAGGTTTTGGGCCAGAGGAGAACTTAAGCCAATGAGGGCAAAGGGGCAGGAGCCTGGGCCCCTGAGGCCCCCCTCCTGTGCACGTGTCTGCTCCTGAGGCTGTATCTGGTGACGATGACAATGTACTGTCAGAGTGAGCCATAAAACTGCTGGCCCCACACATCACCCTGGAGAGAGGGAGAGGGGAGAGAAAGAGAGAGATATAAATACATGAAGAGAGGAGCTTGTCAAGGTCTATAACATCACTTGGACATCAAACAATGGACTCTAACATGACTATTGTGAGACCAGCATACTTCATTATCAGTGGCTTTTCAAGCATCCCTCATGTTAACTACTACTATTTATTTTTACTGGTGCTGTACATCATGTCAGTGGTGGAAAACGGGGTAGTGATGGCCTTGATATGCTTAGACCCGAGTCTCAAGACTCCAAAGTATATTGCTGTGTTTAACTTGGCGTTTGTAGATGTGGTCGGCAACTCCGTCCTGGTGCCCAAGGTTATTGACACGTTCTGGTTCGACCACAAGTACATTAAGTACAGCAACTGCTTAACCTATGAGTTTTTTAATTTCATGAGCCTCACCATGCAGTCTCTTAATCTGGTTGTGCTCTCCTTTGACAGGCTAGTGGCGATCACCTTTCCATTACGTTATCAGATCATTGTGAGCCTGAAGACCATGTTCTCACTGGTGGCCTCTTTCTGGATTATCGCCATCCTTCTCAACTTGATAGCTGTAGGGCTTCTAACACGACTGTCCTACTGCAGGTCTGTTGTTATCAACAGCTATTTCTGTGACCATGGGCCGCTCTATCGACTAGCCTGCAATGACAATCGGCCTAATGCTTTACTTGCTCAAATGTTGATAGCTTTAATTCTTTGGGTTCCATTGCTGTTTGTCTTGATCACTTACATGTGCATTGGCGCAGCTTTAGCTAAAATAGCCAAAGCCCAGGATAGAATGAAGGCTCTTAAAACATGCAGTGCTCATTTAATGTTGGTGGCTATTTATTACGTACCTATTCTAATCACTTTTTCTTTTGCTGCTAAAATGCCTCCAAATTACAGAATAATTAATATGTCTCTTACAGCTGTCCTACCTCCAGCGTTGAACCCACTCATTTATGTTCTACAGACTCAGGAAATCAAACAGTCTCTGAAAAAGGTGTTCACAAGAATGAAGCAATTAAAAATGTAGGTGTAATGGAATATCAATATGTGATAATAATTTAGGATATTTTATACTAGTGTACATCCTTTGATTGGTTTATTGTTACATTTTTGGATTGAACGTGTAATTTACATGAAAGTACGTAAATATAATCGACTTCTACAATATTAATTTATCTTGGTTATAAATATTAACTCCTTCCTGAGAGTACTTTAATTGTAAGGTAAAACATTTGTAATAGTCATTGCAATAATCAGAAGATTGTTGGCTTTTGGTATTAAAAAACACTGATTTGTGTTCTAAGTGATTTTTTCTTTCTTTTGCGAGTGAAGAAACTTCAATCTTAACCCATTTAATTATGAGAAATGACTCCATTGTATTTTAGTGTGATCTATATGACCAAAAGTTTAAATATGATCTTAAATGACAGTCTATTGTTATGCTGAACATGGTGTGAGCTCATCACTCAGTTCATTCACATTTTGACAACAATACCATGCTCACTGTTACATGTGTTCTAGTGACGAGTTTCAAGAGACCTCAATGATATAAGATAATAAATAAGATAATACATCATTATCTGTAATCTTTCCATGATATAATATAGTACTTCATTAATACTCAATGTACTTAATGATTACAAGTAGGTGGACCCTGCAAATTAACAAGATGACAATAACCAATTACCTTTTGGATCATTAACCTTCCTAACCGTACCTTTATGTTTTGACTGTTTTAGCTTCATGTCACTTTAGGAACTCTATCCATGTGCCACCTTTAATATTCATGAATTTTGCAGTTGCAGGCATAGATATATCAATATATTGGCAAAGTTGTTTATGAATAGGGTTCTTTGCTTAACTGTTTTGATCATTTTTCACATTCAATGTGTCTTGTTTACATTTGAAACAGGATGGCACGCCAGTGCAATACTGTGCAAAAACACAAATAAACCAAGTTAAGCGAAAAATAGTTGTCATGTGCTACTGTTTATGAGATTGTCAGAAGTTGGTACACACAATATCCTTATCTTAGGCTCAATAGCCTTTCTTAACAAAACCCATTTAGGTTTCCTCCTAGGATGGCGAAGGTCCTACTTTGCCTCTGATTGTCTTAGGTTTCGGTGTTCTACTGTCTTTGACAAATTAACTAAAATGTCTTCTTAATGCAGTCCATTTGGTCAAATATGTACAACCTAGTTGTGGAGGGTGAGCAATTAATTTTTTATCAAAAAGTATTTGTTGGCTAAACCTTACCAAGTAGTTGTGTTGCTTGATCCTATCAAGGTAGTTGTGTTGTTTATTACTTGGCCTAACCAATTAGTAAATAATATAATTTTTTTAATGCAAATATTAAGTAAACTAAGTCTAAAAATAATATGGGACATGTACCCCAGTCTCCTGGTTGGAAGTGTTTAATCCTCCATCCAATGCATGGATGGAATAGGGCCTTGGCTCAAACATCAGAAGTCTTTAGAGTGGGATGCCCATGGGATCCCTCCTGAGCAGGGCCGTGCACAGACATTGTGGGGGTGCAGAACGAGGACGACAACCCCCCGTTATGATGACAGCGTGATAATGATTCAGTTCGATCTGATGTATTTACAAGTAAATGTATCTAAAAAACAATCTGCCGCAGTAAAAACGAAAACAATTAAACAACTTATTAAATCCTAAAAACCAAAAAAATAAAATACAAATAATATGGGGGGGGGGGGGGGGGGTTTGGGCCAGAGGAAAACTTTAGCTAATGAGGGCAAAGGGGCAGGAGCCTGGGCCCCTGAGGCCCCCTCCTGCGCACGTGTCTGCTCCTGAGGCTGTATCTGGTGATGATGATAATGTACTGTCAGAGTGAGCCATAAAACTGCTTGCCCCACACATCACCCTGGAGAGAGGGAGAGGGAGAGAAAGAGAGAGATAGAAATACATAAAGAGAGGAGCTTGTCAAGGTCTATAATATCACTTGGACATCAAACAATGGACTCTAACATGACGATTGTGAGACCAGCATACTTCATTATCAGTGGCTTTTCAGGCATCCCTCATATGAACTACTACTATTTATTTTTACTGGTGCTGTACATCATGTCAGTGGTGGAAAACGGGGTAGTGATGGCCTTGATATGCTTAGACCAGAGTCTCAAGACTCCAAAGTATGTTGCTGTGTTTAACTTGGCGTTTGTAGACGTGGTCGGCAACTCCGTCCTGGTGCCCAAGGTTATTGACACGTTCTGGTTCGACCACAAGTACATCACGTACAGCAACTGCTTAACCTATGAGTTTTTTAACTACTTGAGCCTCACCATGCAGTCTCTTAATTTGGTTGTACTCTCCTTTGACAGGCTAGTGGCGATCACCTTTCCATTACGTTATCAGATCATTGTGAGTCTGAAGACCATGTTCTCACTGGTGGCCTCTTTCTGGATTATCGCCATCCTTCTCAACTTGATCACTGTAGGGCTTCTAACACGACTGTCCTACTGCAGATCTGTTGTTATCAAAAGCTATTTCTGTGACCATGCACCACTTTATCGACTAGCCTGCAATGACAATATGCCTAATTTTATACTTGCCAAAGTGTTATCAGCTATTATTCTTTGGGTTCCATTGCTGTTTGTCTTGATCACTTACATGTGCATTGGTTCTGCTTTGGCTAAAATTGCTGGAGCCCAAGATAGACTGAAGGCTTTTAAAACATGCAGTGCTCACATGATGTTGGTGGCTATTTATTACTTACCGGTTCTATTCACTTTGACTTTGGATGCTAAAATGCCTCCAAATGTCAGGATCATTAGTTTGTCTCTTACTGCTGTCCTCCCTCCAGCGTTGAACCCACTCATTTATGTTCTACAGACTCAGGAAATCAAACAGTCTCTGAAAAAGGTGTTCAAAAGAATAAAACAATCAAAAATTGCTGTGAAATAGAAGAACCAAATTCGATATTTAATTTAACGTATTGTGTTGTAGTGTACATCTTTTGATACGTTTATTGTTAAATTACTGGATTGAGCAAGTGATGGATTACATGCGAGTATGAAATGTGATTGACTCCTGCAATATTAAAGTCGCAATGTGTTAGATTGAGCCCCTCCCAGTAAGTAGGCGAGAGACTTTCAGAATAAAAAAAGAAAAAGCTCAATATCAGTGTTCTGTCCACTCTAACTGGCTGTGCAGCTGTGTGACGTGAACTAGCGTAGCTCGGCTGGCTGGGTGGCGTGAGTGGGAGGGGTTTAGGGTGAGTATGAGGGGTTAGGGGTTAGGGACTGTTGATAGGAAGTGTCTTGTAAAGAAAGAAAGAGGTATGGGCTGGCCAGCATTTTTGATTTGTAGACTATATTGGTTATCTGATGCTATTGTTTACATTATTGAAATCACTATCAATCAGCATTGACTATGGATATGTCAAAGTTTCTTTAAGCTACAAGCTCGCTGAAAATGTAACATTGCGATTTAAATGGATTTTATGTTGGTTATATTATCCCCTTCTTCCTGACGATAAAATGTTTGGATTCAGCAGAATGACCAAATTATTAGTTCAATATCATCACATTTTGCACATTGAATGTGTCTTGTTTACATTAAAAACAGGCTGGCACATGATTCTGTTTGTACAATACTGTGTAAAGAAACAATTTTAAAATAACCCGGAGCATTTAATATGTGTAAATAAATCAAATAAAGTGAAATATAAAAAAGGTAAAAGGCTTTTCTTCTTTTAAATGAAAAGAGTTGTCTTGTGTTACTGTGTACATAAGATTGTCTGAAGTTTGTACATACAATATCTTTGTCTATCTTAATCTTATGTTAGGCTTACTAAAGTCTTTCTAAACAGAAAGACTTGGCTCTAAAAGTGACAAGAATACCCTAGTTACTGAGGGTCAACGTGCAGCAACATATTCAACCTAATGATACACTTTGGCCTTCGATGTTTCATAACTGCATCATTTTATCCACCTGCACATTTTGAACTATGTCACAAAGAAATGTTTCAATGCAATTATGTTTATGTTTCTTATGTTTATGGAATTAGTCCACAATATAAAATGAAATTAAGATGAACACTAAATTTTCTATCAATTACATCAGTGACCTTTTAAATCTCAAATGTGTGGGACAAAGCTATTTGACACTAAAAGAGAAGAATAACGTATATGGATTTATATGGAAAAAGTCTTCCACGTACACAATTGCAATGAGTTTACGCTGTGTAGGGATGCTAATAAGACAATGTAAATAAAAAACAACCAAGGTGTGCACATATTCAAAGCCTTGAAACTAATACTAGTCACATCTTATCCCTCATCAGGAAAAATCTATGAATATGAAACCGCCATTATATCCCAACAATCCCTTTTTCTCTTGACTAAATCTGTGAAATCGTTTCGACAATCAGGACTTATTAGACAAGTGCGTCAAAGAGCTGGTAGACCTCCTTCCACAACAATTCCCCCAATGCCCCTCTCTCATTGGAGGACGTAGGGCACCAGATTAGCCGGTGTAAGCCAGGCAAGGCCCCGGGGCCTGACGGCGTCCCCCCAAAGGGTGCAGAAAACCTGCGCCTTGGAACTATAACCGATTCTGTACAGACTCTTTAGCGAATTCTACCAGTCTACCACAACACCCACCCTCTGGAAAACCGCAACTTTAAATCCAGTGCCCAAAAAACCCTGACACCCCCGAATTCAACTATGACCGCCCCATTGCCCTCACATCCAGAATAATGAAGGGCCTGGAGAATCTGCTGCTACAGGCCATGCTGCCAATTGTTACCAACAACTGGACCCCCTCTTATTTGCCTGTACGGCCAGAAGGGGCACAGAGGATGCTGCTGCCGGCCTGCTACACCTCCTCCTCCTCCATCACCTGGATTCCATAGGCACCTTTGCCAGGATCCTCTTCTTGGATTTCAGCTCTCCTTTGAATTCCATCCAAATGCTAGCCTGACCTCGCCAGACCAATTCACAAATGCATATTAGTCTGGAACCTCTCAGTTCATTTTCGATTTCCGAGGGGCATTATCAAGGGGGGCAGACCAAAATGCCTCTTTGACGCAATCGGATAGACCTTCAACCAATCAGAGCATGAAATGTGTGACACATCAGCGGCAGCCATCAACGTTGTTCATGAAAATGCCTGAACTGCACTACCATAGGGCGCTCCTCTGTACAGTCATTGTATTAAACCAGTATATAAACGGATGTGACTGGCCGGACCCAGGCCAGGTCTGCTTGAAATCTGTCTGAACGTGAGCGGGGCAAGACGCATATGCCAGAGCAAATGAAACATGAGCTCACAGATTTGTCTGGTTCCCAGGCTAAACAAAGGAACCTGTTGATCTGGAAGCTACACTAACTCAACACTCCCCCCCCCCCCCCCCCCTCCCTCCCCCCTCCCCAATCTGATCCACGTCCTTCACAACTTCCTCAGTGACAGACAGCAAGCTGTTCGGGTAAGGCACAACAACATCACCTTAACTCACCGCCAACACCGGAGCACCGCAGGGTTGTGTGCTGAGCCTGTTCCTCTACAGGCTGTTCATCAAGGACACCATCAGAGCCTCCATCACCACCGCGTACCTCAAATACTCTGACGACACTGCCAATACCGCTCTTCTCACAGATAACCATTCTGTTTGGGAATATCATAACACTGTTGCACACTTCACCCAGTGTTGTGAGCGTAACGACCTGCAACTCAAAGTCAGGAAAACAAGTAAGCAGTATTAGGTGCCACTTCACCCCAGCATCCAACCCTCATCAATAACCGAACCGTTGAAATAGTTCACAGCTTCAAAATATTTCAGATCTCGGCTTTCTGCCAGATTTGGTGCCAAAAGGTATTTGATTATCCTATAACAGTGTGTTTGTCAATGTACTCACTAACTGGGGTAGTTTATTGTGGTCACTTTTAGAGTAATGGATTCTGTTAAGAAAGACTTTATTGAGCTTAATATGATAATATTATGTGTACCAACTTCAGACAATCTAATATACAGAAACTCGTGGTTTAGGTATTGCACTTTAGTTGTTACTTTCCTAAATGCCTCAGAGTATGACGCCTTGTTCAGTATTTACACCCTTTGAACTTCTATTGCTTGTTTCTGAACTTTGCATCCTCCATAGGCTCCAAGGCATGCTCTCCTCCACACCTGACACATATTATTTGCCTTCCCAGACATTGCTGAGCTGTATTTGACGTTTGAATTATCTCAGTGGTTTCAGGATCAACTCTAGCATTGTCGCTTGAAAGGAAGGTATTTCCTGTCTGTTTGAGGGATTGTCCATTACAATTTTTTTAACATTAGCGTCTGTTTGCATGTTTTTGTAGAAGGGCGTGTGTATGCAAGTATGAATTTGTAGAGAGATGGGCTTATGTGTTCATTAACACTTCAATGTGCTAAGAAAATACCAAATTCAATTCAAGCAACTCCCACATGTTGCTAGATTCAATAACAAATGAATAAAGAGTTTAAATCAGAGCAATTCCCATGTCTTATACAAGTCTGAGGAGCTTCCTATACATGTACGATTGGTCTTGACCTATGAGCACCTCAATTGCACATGATGCCAGCACTGACACTAAAGCTAATGAATGCATGGATGGAATAGGGCGTTGGCTCACACATCAGAACTCTTTAGAGCGGGATGCCCATGAGAATCCCTCCTGAGCAGGGCCGTGCACAGACATTGTGGGGGGCAGTAGGAGGACAACAACCCCCCGTAATAATGATAACCGATAAAGTCCGATCTGATTTATTTACAATGATACTGATATCAACAACAGAATCTGAAGTAGTAAAAACTACAACAATTAAAAAACAACTATTATGAAAAAGTTAAAACAACTTTAGGGAGGTTTTTTGGGCAAGGGGAGAACTTTAGCCAATGAGGGCAAAGGGGCAGGAGCCTGGGCCCCTAAGGCCCCCCTCCTGTGCACGTGTCTGCTCCTGAGGCTGTATCTGGTGATGATGACAATGTACAGTCAGAGTGAGCCATAAAACTGCTGGCCCCACACATCACCCTGGAGAGAGGGAGAGGGAGAGAAAGAGAGAGATAGAAATACATAAAGAGAAGAGCTTGTCAAGCTCTATAATATCACTTGGACATCAAACAATGGACTCTAACATGACTATTGTGAGACCAGCATACTTCATTATCAGTGGCTTTTCAGGCATCCCTTATATGAACTACTACTATTTATTTTTACTGGTGCTGTACATCATGTCAGTGGTGGAAAACGGAGTAGTGATGGCCTTGATATGCTTAGACCAGAGTCTCAAGACTCCAAAGTATATTGCTGTGTTTAACTTGGCGTTTGTAGATGTGGTCGGCAACTCCGTCCTGGTGCCCAAGGTTATTGACACGTTCTGGTTCGACCACAAGTACATCACGTACAGCAACTGCTTAACCTATGAGTTTTTTAACTACTTGAGCCTCACAATGCAGTCTCTTAATCTGGTTGTACTCTCCTTTGACAGGCTAGTGGCGATCACCTTTCCATTACGTTATCAGATCATTGTGAGCCTGAAGACCATGTTCTCACTGGTGGCCTCTTTCTGGATTATCGCCATTCTTGTCAACTTGATAGCTGTAGGGCTTTTAACACGACTGTCCTACTGTAGGTCTGTTGTTATCAACAGCTATTTCTGTGACCATGCACCACTTTATCGACTAGCCTGCAATGACAATATGCCTAATTTTATACTTGCCAAAGTGTTACCAGCTATTATTCTTTGGGTTCCATTGCTGTTTGTCTTGATCACTTACATGTGCATTGGTTCTGCTTTGGCTAAAATTGCTGGAGCCCAGCATAGAATGAAGGCTTTTAAAACATGCAGTGCTCACATGATGTTGGTGGCTATTTATTACTTACCTGTTCTATTCACTTTGACTTTGGATGCTAAAATGCCTCCAAATGTCAGGATCATTAGTCTGTCTCTTACTGCTGTCCTACCTCCAGTGTTGAACCCACTCATTTATGTTCTACAGACTCAGGAAATCAAACAGTCTCTGAAAAAGGTGTTCAAAAGAATAAAACAATCAACAATTGCTGTGAAATAGACGATCCAAATTCAATATTTAATTTAACATATTGTGTTTTAGTGTACATCCTTTGATACGTTTATTGTTGAATGTCTGGATTGAGCAAGTGATGGATTACATGCGAGTATGTAAATGTGATTGACTCCTGCAATATTAAAGTCGCAATGTGTTAGATTGAGCCCCTCCCAGTAAGTAGGCGAGAGACTTTCAGAATAAAAAAAGAAAAAGCTCAATATCAGTGTTCTGTCCACTCTAACTGGCTGTGCAGCTGTGTGACGTGAACTAGCGTAGCTCGGCTGGCTGGGTGGCGTGAGTGGGAGGGGTTTAGGGTGAGTATGAGGGGTTAGGGGTTAGGGACTGTTGATAGGAAGTGTCTTGTAAAGAAAGAAAGAGGTATGGGCTGGCCAGCATTTTTGATTTGTAGACTATATTGGTTATCTGATGCTATTGTTTACATTATTGAAATCACTATCAATCAGCATTGACTATGGATATGTCAAAGTTTCTTTAAGCTACAAGCTCGCTGAAAATGTAACATTGCGATTTAAATGGAATTTATGTTGGTTATATTATCCCCTTCTTCCTGACGATAAAATGTTTGGATTCAGCAGAATGACCAAATTATTTGTTCAATATCATTACATTTTGCACATTGAATGTGTCTTGTTTACATTAAAAACAGGCTGGCACATGATTCTGTTTGTGCAATACTGTGTAAAGAAACTATTTTAAAATAACCAGGAGCATTTAATATGTGTAAATAAATCAAATAAAGTTAAATATAAAAAAGGTAAAAGGCTTTTCTTCTTTTAAATTAAAAGAGTTGTCTTGTGTTACTGTGTACATAAGATTGTCTGAAGTTTGTACATACAATATCTTTGTCTATCCTAATCTTATGTTAGGCTTAATAAAGTCTTTCTAAACAGAAAGACTTGGCTCTAAAAGTGACAAGAATTAAGTACCCTAGTACAATTACAAACACATTGTTATAGGATAATCAAATATACTTAATGGCAGCAACTGTTACTTCGATGGCAGGAAGCTCTGCCTTTGCCAATGAATTAAAGGTTGCTGAGTAAAGACAGTTTGCTTAATCAATAGACTTCTTAATAGATTCACACATTCACTAAAATGATGCCTTGTACATTTTGGTGTATTTGCTCAGTGGTAGATTGATACAGAGAAGGTTTATTTTGGCCTATGGGTGTGGCTGAAAGGGGTGTCTCAACGTGCAGCAACATATTCAACCTAATGATACACTTTGGCCTTCGATGTTTCATAACTGCATCATTTTATCCACCTGCACATTTTGAACTATGTCATAAAGAAATGTTTCAATGCAATTATTGACTTTCTTATGTATATGGAATTAGTCCACAATATACAATGAAATGAACACTCAATATTCTATCAATTACATCAGTGACCTTTTAAATCTCAAATGTGGGGGACAAAGCTATTTGACACTAAAAGAAGAGAACGTATATGGACTTATATGGAAAAAGTCTTCCACGTACACAATTGCAATGAGTTTACGCTGTGTAGGGATGCTAATAAGACAATGTAAATAAAAAACAACCAAGGTGTGCACATATTCAAAGCCTTGAAATTAATACTAGCTACATCTTATCCCTCATCAGGAAAAATCTATGAATATGAAACCGCCATTATATCCCAACAATCCCTTTTTCTCTTGACTAAATCTGTGAAATCGTTTCGACAATCAGGACTTATTAGACAGGTGCGTCAAAGAGCTGGTAGACCACCTTCCACAACAATTCCCCCAATGCCCGTCTCTCATTGGAGGACGTAGGGCACCAGATTAGCCAGTGTAAGCCAGGCAAGGCCCCGGGGCCTGACGGCGTCCCCCCAAAGGGTGCAGAAAACCTGCGCCTTGGAACTATAACCGATTCTGTACAGACCCTTTAGCGAATCCTACCAGTCTACCACAACACCCATCCTCTGGAAAACCGCAACATTAAATCCAGTGCCCAAAAAACTCTGACACACAGAACTCATCTATGACCGCCCCATTGCCCTCACATCCAGAATAATGAAGGGCCTGGAGAATCTGCTGCTACAGGCCATGCTGCCAATTGTTACCAACAACTGGACCCCCTCTTATTTGCCTATACGGCCAGAAGGGGCACAGGGGATGCTGCTGCCGGCCTGCTACACCTCCTCCTCCTCCATCACCTGGATTCCATAGGCACCTTTGCCAGGATCCTCTTCTTGGATTTCAGCTCTCCTTTGAATTCCTTCCAAATGCTAGCCTGACCTCGCCAGACCAATTCACAAATGCATATTAGTCTGGAACCTCTCAGTTCATTTTCGATTTCCAAGGGGCATTATCAAGGGGGGCAGACCAAAATGCCTCTTTGACGCAATCGGATAGACCTTCAACCAATCAGAGCATGAAATGTGTGACACATCAGCGGCAGCCATCAACGTTGTTCATGAAAATTCCTGAACTGCACAACCATAGGGCGCTCCTCTGTACAGTCATTGTATTAAACCAGTATATAAACGGATGTGATTGGCCGGACCCAGGCCAGGTCTGCTTGAAATCTGTCTGAACGTGAGCGGGGCAAGACGCATATGCCAGAGCAAATGAAACATGAGCTCACAGATTTGTCTGGTTCCCAGGCTAAACAAAGGAACCTGTTGATCTGGAAGCTACACTAACTCAACACTCCCCCCCCCCCCCCCCCCCCCCCCCCTCCCCAATCTGATCCACGTCCTTCACAACTTCCTCAGTGACAGATGGCAAACTGTTCGGGTAAGGCACAACAACATCACCTTAACTCACCGCCAACATCGGAGCACCGCAGGGTTGTGTGCTGAGCCTGTTCCTCTACAGGCTGTTCATCAATGACACCATCAGACCCTCCATCACCACCGCGTACCTCAAATACTCTGACGACACTGCCAATACCGCTCTTCTCACAGATAACCATTCTGTTTGGGAATATCATAACACTGTTGCACACTTCACCCAGTGTTGTGAGCGTAACGACCTGCAACTCAAAGTCAGGAAAACAAGTAAGCAGTATTAGGTGCCACTTCACCCCAGCATCCAACCCTCATCAATAACCGAACCGTTGAAATAGTTCACAGCTTCAAAATATTTCAGATCTCGGCTTTCTGCCAGATTTGGTGCCAAAAGGTATTTGATTATCCTATAACAGTGTGTTTGTCAATGTACTCACTAACTGGGGTAGTTTATTGTGGTCACTTTTAGAGTAATGGATTCTGTTAAGAAAGACTTTATTGAGCTTAATATGATAATATTATGTGTACCAACTTCAGACAATCTAATATACAGAAACTCATGGTTTAGGTATTGCACTTTACTTGTTACTTTCCTAAATGCCTCAGAGTATGACGCCTTGTTCAGTATTTACACCCTTTGAACTTCTATTGCTTGTTTCTGAACTTTGCATCCTCCATAGGCTCCAAGGCATGCTCTCCTCCACATCTGACACGTATTATTTGCCTTCCCATACATTGCTGAGCTGTATTTGACGTTTGAATTATCTCAGTGGTTTCAGGATCAACTCTAGCATTGTCGCTTGAAAGGAAGGTATTTCCTGTCTGTTTGAGGGATTGTCCATTACAATTTTTTTAACATTAGCGTCTGTTTGCATGTTTTTGTAGAAGGGCGTGTGTATGCAAGAATGAATTTGTAGAGAGATGGGCTTATGTGTTTATTAACACTTCAATGTGCTAAGAAAATACCAAATTCAATTCAAGCAACTCCCACATGTTGCTAGATTCAATAACAAATGAATAAAGAGTTTAAATCAGAGCAATTCCCATGTCTTATACAAGTCTGAGGAGCTTCCTGTACGACTGACCATGTACGATTGGTCTTGACCTATGAGCACCTCAATTGCACATGACGCCAGCACTGACACTAAAGCTAATGAATGCATGGATGGAATAGGGCGTTGGCTCACACATCAGAACTCTTTAGAGCGGGATGCCCTTGAGAATCCCTCCTGAGCAGGGCCGTGCACAGACATTGTGGGGGGCAGTAGGAGGACAACAACCCGCCCGTAATAATGATAACCGATAAAGTTTGATCTGATTTATTTACAATGATACTGATATCAACAACAGAATCTGAAGTAGTAAAAACTACAACAATTAAAACAACTATTATGAAAAAGTTAAAACAACTTTAGGGAGGTTTTTTGGGCAAGGGGAGAACTTCAGCCAATGAGGGCAAAGGGGCAGGAGCCTGGGCCCCTGAGGCCCCCCTCCTGTGCACGTGTCTGCTCCTGAGGCTGTATCTGGTGATGATGACAATGTACTGTCAGAGTGAGCCATAAAACTGCTGGCCCCACACATCACCCTGGAGAGAGGGAGAGGGAGAGAAAGAGAGAGATAGAAATACATAATGAGAGAGGAGCTTGTCAAGCTCTATATATCACTTGGACATCAAACAATGGACTCTAACATGACTATTGTGAGACCAGCATACTTCATTATCAGTGGCTTTTCAGGCATCCCTTATGTTAACTACTACTATTTATTTTTACTGGTGCTGTACATCATGTCAGTGGTGGAAAACGGAGTAGTGATGGCCTTGATATGCTTAGACCAGAGTCTCAAGACTCCAAAGTATATTGCTGTGTTTAACTTGGCGTTTGTAGATGTGGTCGGCAGCTCCGTCCTGGTGCCCAAGGTTATTGACACGTTCTGGTTCGACCACAAGTACATCACGTACAGCAACTGCTTAACCTATGAGTTTTTTAACTACTTGAGCCTCACAATGCAGTCTCTTAATCTGGTTGTACTCTCCTTTGACAGGCTAGTGGCGATCACCTTTCCATTACGTTATCAGATCATTGTGAGCCTGAAGACCATGTTCTCACTGGTGGCCTCTTTCTGGATTATCGCCATTCTTGTCAACTTGATAGCTGTAGGGCTTTTAACACGACTGTCCTACTGTAGGTCTGTTGTTATCAACAGCTATTTCTGTGACCATGCACCACTTTATCGACTAGCCTGCAATGACAATATGCCTAATTTTATACTTGCCAAAGTGTTACCAGCTATTATTCTTTGGGTTCCATTGCTGTTTGTCTTGATCACTTACATGTGCATTGGTTCTGCTTTGGCTAAAATTGCTGGAGCCCAGCATAGAATGAAGGCTTTTAAAACATGCAGTGCTCACATGATGTTGGTGGCTATTTATTACTTACCTGTTCTATTCACTTTGACTTTGGATGCTAAAATGCCTCCAAATGTCAGGATCATTAGTCTGTCTCTTACTGCTGTCCTACCTCCAGTGTTGAACCCACTCATTTATGTTCTACAGACTCAGGAAATCAAACAGTCTCTGAAAAAGGTGTTCAAAAGAATAAAACAATCAACAATTGCTGTGAAATAGACGATCCAAATTCAATATTTAATTTAACATATTGTGTTTTAGTGTACATCCTTTGATACGTTTATTGTTGAATGTCTGGATTGAGCAAGTGATGGATTACATGCGAGTATGTAAATGTGATTGACTCCTGCAATATTAAAGTCGCAATGTGTTAGATTGAGCCCCTCCCAGTAAGTAGGCGAGAGACTTTCAGAATAAAAAAAGAAAAAGCTCAATATCAGTGTTCTGTCCACTCTAACTGGCTGTGCAGCTGTGTGACGTGAACTAGCGTAGCTCGGCTGGCTGGGTGGCGTGAGTGGGAGGGGTTTAGGGTGAGTATGAGGGGTTAGGGGTTAGGGACTGTTGATAGGAAGTGTCTTGTAAAGAAAGAAAGAGGTATGGGCTGGCCAGCATTTTTGATTTGTAGACTATATTGGTTATCTGATGCTATTGTTTACATTATTGAAATCACTATCAATCAGCATTGACTATGGATATGTCAAAGTTTCTTTAAGCTACAAGCTCGCTGAAAATGTAACATTGCGATTTAAATGGAATTTATGTTGGTTATATTATCCCCTTCTTCCTGACGATAAAATGTTTGGATTCAGCAGAATGACCAAATTATTTGTTCAATATCATTACATTTTGCACATTGAATGTGTCTTGTTTACATTAAAAACAGGCTGGCACATGATTCTGTTTGTGCAATACTGTGTAAAGAAACTATTTTAAAATAACCAGGAGCATTTAATATGTGTAAATAAATCAAATAAAGTGAAATATAAAAAAGGTAAAAGGCTTTTCTTCTTTTAAATTAAAAGAGTTGTCTTGTGTTACTGTGTACATAAGATTGTCTGAAGTTTGTACATACAATATCTTTGTCTATCCTAATCTTATGTTAGGCTTAATAAAGTCTTTCTAAACAGAAAGACTTGGCTCTAAAAGTGACAAGAATTAAGTACCCTAGTTAGTGAGTACAATTACAAACACATTGTTATAGGATAATCAAATATACTTAATGGCAGCAACTGTTACTTCGATGGCAGGAAGCTCTGCCTTTGCCAATGAATTAAAGGTTGCTGAGTAAAGACAGTTTGCTTAATCAATAGACTTCTTAATAGATTCACACATTCACTAAAATGATGCCTTGTACATTTTGGTGTATTTGCTCAGTGGTAGATTGATACAGAGAAGGTTTATTTTGGCCTATGGGTGTGGCTGAAAGGGGTGTCTCAACGTGCAGCAACATATTCAACCTAATGATACACTTTGGCCTTCGATGTTTCATAACTGCATCATTTTATCCACCTGCACATTTTGAACTATGTCATAAAGAAATGTTTCAATGCAATTATTGACTTTCTTATGTATATGGAATTAGTCCACAATATACAATGAAATGAACACTCAATATTCTATCAATTACATCAGTGACCTTTTAAATCTCAAATGTGGGGGACAAAGCTATTTGACACTAAAAGAAGAGAACGTATATGGACTTATATGGAAAAAGTCTTCCACGTACACAATTGCAATGAGTTTACGCTGTGTAGGGATGCTAATAAGACAATGTAAATAAAAAACAACCAAGGTGTGCACATATTCAAAGCCTTGAAATTAATACTAGCTACATCTTATCCCTCATCAGGAAAAATCTATGAATATGAAACCGCCATTATATCCCAACAATCCCTTTTTCTCTTGACTAAATCTGTGAAATCGTTTCGACAATCAGGACTTATTAGACAAGTGCGTCAAAGAGCTGGTAGACCTCCTTCCACAACAATTCCCCCAATGCCCGTCTCTCATTGGAGGACGTAGGGCACCAGATTAGCCGTTGTAAGCCAGGCAAGGCCCCGGGGCCTGACGGCGTCCCCCCAAAGGGTGCAGAAAACCTGCGCCTTGGAACTATAACCGATTCTGTACAGACCCTTTAGCGAATCCTACCAGTCTACCACAACACCCACCCTCTGGAAAACCGCAACATTAAATCCAGTGCCCAAAAAACTCTGACACACAGAACTCATCTATGACCGCCCCATTGCCCTCACATCCAGAATAATGAAGGGCCTGGAGAATCTGCTGCTACAGGCCATGCTGCCAATTGTTACCAACAACTGGACCCCCTCTTATTTGCCTATACGGCCAGAAGGGGCACAGGGGATGCTGCTGCCGGCCTGCTACACCTCCTCCTCCTCCATCACCTGGATTCCATAGGCACCTTTGCCAGGATCCTCTTCTTGGATTTCAGCTCTCCTTTGAATTCCATCTAAATGCTAGCCTGACCTCGCCAGACCAATTCACAAATGCATATTAGTCTGGAACCTCTTAGTTCATTTTTGATTTCTGAGGGGCATTATCAAGGGGGGCAGACCAAAATGCCTCTTTGACGCAATCGGATAGACCTTCAACCAATCAGAGCATGAAATGTGTGACATCAGCGGCAGCCATCAACGTTGTTCATGAAAATGCCTGAACTGCACTACCATAGGGCGCTCCTCTGTACAGTCATTGTATTAAACCAGTATATAAACGGATGTGACTGGCCGGACCCAGGCCAGGCCTGCTTGAAATCTGTCTGAACGTGAGCGGGGCAAGACGCATATGCCAGAGCAAATGAAACATGAGCTCACAGATTTGTCTGGTTCCCAGGCTAAACAAAGGAACCTGTTGATCTGGAAGCTACACTAACTCAACACTCCCCCCCCCCCCCCCCCCCCCTCCCCAATCTGATCCACGTCCTTCACAACTTCCTCAGTGACAGACGGCCAACTGTTCGGGTAAGGCACAACAACATCACCTTAACTCACCGCCAACACCGGAGCACCGCAGGGTTGTGTGCTGAGCCTGTTCCTCTACAGGCTGTTCATCAATGACACCATCAGACCCTCCATCACCACCGCGTACCTCAAATACTCTGACGACACTGCCACTCCCGCTCTTCTCACAGATAACCATTCTGTTTGGGAATATCATAACACTGTTGCACACTTCACCCAGTGTTGTGAGCGTAACGACCTGCAACTCAAAGTCAGGAAAACAAGTAAGTAGTATTAGGTGCCACGTCACCCCAGCATCCAACCCTCATCAATAACCGAACCGTTGAAATAGTTGACAGCTTCAAAATATTTCAGATCTCGGCTTTCTGCCAGATTTGGTGCCAAAAGGTATTTGATTATCCTATAACAGTGTGTTTGTCAATGTACTCACTAACTGGGGTAGTTTATTCTGGTCACTTTTAGAGTAATGGATTCTGTTAAGAAAGACTTTATTGAGCTTAATATGATAATATTATGTGTACCAACTTCAGACAATCTAATATACAGAAACTCATGGTTTAGGTATTGCACTTTACTTGTTACTTTCCTAAATGCCTGAGAGTATGACGCCTTGTTCAGTATTTACACCCTTTGAACTTCTATTGCTTGTTTCTGAACTTTGCATCCTCCATAGGCTCCAAGGCATGCTCTCCTCCACATCTGACACGTATTATTTGCCTTCCCATACATTGCTGAGCTGTATTTGACGTTTGAATTATCTCGGTGGTTTCAGGATCAACTCTAGCATTGTCGTTTGAAAGGAAGGTATTTCCTGTCTGTTTGAGGGATTGTCCATTGCAATTTTTTTAACATTAGCGTCTGTTTGCATGTTTTTGTAGAAGGGCGTGTGTATGCAAGTATGAATTTGTAGAGAGATGGGCTTATGTGTTTATTAACACTTCAATGTGCTAAGAAAATACCAAATTCAATTCAAGCAACTCCCACATGTTGCTAGATTCAATAACAAATGAATAAAGAGTTTAAATCAGAGCAATTCCCATGTCTTATACAAGTCTGAGGAGCTTCCTGTACGACTGACCATGTACGATTGGTCTTGACCTATGAGCACCTCAATTGCACATGACGCCAGCACTGACACTAAAGCTAATGAATGCATGGATGGAATAGGGCGTTGGCTCACACATCAGAACTCTTTAGAGCGGGATGCCCATGAGAATCCCTCCTGAGCAGGGCCGTGCACAGACATTGTGGGGGGCAGTAGGAGGACAACAACCCGCCCGTAATAATGATAACCGATAAAGTTTGATCTGATTTATTTACAATGATACTGATATCAACAACAGAATCTGAAGTAGTAAAAACTAAAACAATAAAACAACTATTATGAAAAAGTTAAAACAACTTTAGGGAGGTTTTTTGGGCAAGGGGAGAACTTCAGCCAATGAGGGCAAAGGGGCAGGAGCCTGGGCCCCTGAGGCCCCCCTCCTGTGCACGTGTCTGCTCCTGAGGCTGTATCTGGTGATGATGACAATGTACTGTCAGAGTGAGCCATAAAACTGCTGGCCCCACACATCACCCTGGAGAGAGGGAGAGGGAGAGAAAGAGAGAGAGATAGAAATACATAATGAGAGAGGAGCTTGTCAAGCTCTATATCATCACTTGGACATCAAACAATGGACTCTAACATGACTATTGTGAGACCAGCATACTTCATTATCAGTGGCTTTTCAGACATCCCTCATGTTAACTACTACTATTTATTTTTACTGGTGCTGTACATCATGTCAGTGGTGGAAAACGGGGTAGTGATGGCCTTGATATGCTTAGACCAGAGTCTCAAGACTCCAAAGTATATTGCTGTGTTTAACTTGGCGTTTGTAGACGTGGTCGGCAGCTCGGTCCTGGTGCCCAAGGTTATTGACACGTTCTGGTTCGACCACAAGTACATCACGTACAGCAACTGCTTAACCGACGAGTTTTTTAATTACATGACCCTAACAATGCAGTCTCTTAATCTGGTTGTGCTCTCCTTTGACAGGCTAGTGGCGATCACCTTTCCATTACGTTATCAGATCATTGTGAGTCTGAAGACCATGTTCTCACTGGTGGCCTCTTTCTGGGTTATCGCCATCTTTGTCAACTTGATAGCTGTAGGGCTTCTAACACGACTGTCCTACTGCAGTTCTGTTGTTATCAACAGCTATTTCTGTGACCATGCACCACTTTATCGACTAGCCTGCAATGACATTCAACCTAATTTTATACTTGCTCACGTGTTGATAGGTTTAATTCTTTGGGTTCCATTGCTGTTTATCTTGATCACTTACATGTGCATTGGTGCAGCTTTGGCTAAAATAGCTGGAGCCCAGGATAGAATGAAGGCCTTTAAAACATGCAGTGCTCACATGATGTTGGTGGCTATTTATTACTTACCTGTTCTATTCACGTTGACTTTGGATGCTAAATTGCCTCAAAATGTCAGGATCATTAATATGTCTCTTACAGCTGTCCTACCTCCAGCGTTGAACCCACTCATTTATGTTCTACAGACTCAGGAAATCAAACAGTCTCTGAAAAAGGTGTTCAAAAGAATAAAACAATCAAAAATTGCTGTGAAATAGAAGATCCAAATTCAATATTTAATTTAACATATTGTGTTGTAGTGTACATCTTTTAATACGTTTCTTGTTAAATGTCTGGATTGAGCAAGTGATGGATTACATGCGAGTATGAAATGTGATTGACTCCTGCAATATTAAAGTCGCAATGTGTTAGATTGAGCCCCTCCCACTAAGTAGGCAAGAGACTTTCAGAATAAAAAAAGAAAAAGCTCAATATCAGTGTTCTGTCCACTCTAACTGGCTGTGCAGCTGTGTGACGTGAACTTGCGTAGCTCGGCTGGCTGTGTGGCGTGAGTGGGAGGGGTTTAGGATGAGTGTGAGGGGTTAGGGACTGTTGATAGGAAGTGTCTTGTAAACAAAAAAAGATGTATGGGCTGGCCAGCATTTTTGATTTATAGTCTATATTGGTTATCTGATGCTATTGTTTACATTATTGAAATCACTATCAATCAGCATTGACTATGAATATGTCAAAGTTTCTTTAAGCTACAAGCACGCTGAAAATGTAACATTGCGATTTTAATGGAATTTATGTTGGTTATAATATCCCCTTTTTCCTGACAATAACATGTTTGGATTGTGCAGAATGACCAAATTATTAGTTCAATATCATTACATTTTGCACATTGAATGTGTCTTGTTTGCATTAAAAACAGGCTGGCACATGATTCTGCTTGTACAATACTGTTTAAAATAAACTATTTTAAAATAACGAGGAGCATTTAATATGTGTAAATAAATCAAATAAAGTGAAATATAAAAAAGGTAAAAGGCTTTTCTTCTTTTAACTGAAAAGAGTGTTCTTGTGTTACCGTGTACATAAGATTGTCTGAAGTTTTTACATACAATATCTTTGTCTATCCTAATCTTATGTTAGGCTTAATAAAGTCTTTCTAAACAGAAAGACTTGGCTCTAAAAGTGACAAGAATTAAGTACCCCAGTTAGTGAGTACAATTACAAACACATTGTTTTAGGATAATAAAATATACTTTATGGCAGCAACTATTACTTCGATGGCAGGAAGCTCTGCCTTTGCCAATGAATTAAAGGTTGCTGAGTAAAGACTATTTGCTTAATCAATAGACTTCTTAATAGATTCACACATTCACTAAAATGATGCCTTGTACATTTTGGTGTATTTGCTCAGTGGTAGATTGATACAGAGAAGGTTTATTTTTGCCTATGGGTGTGGCTGAAAGTGGTGTCTCAACGTGCAGCAACATATTCAACCTAATGAAACACTTTGGCCTTCGATGTTTCATAACTGCATCATTTTATCCACCTGCACATTTTGAACTATGTCATGAAGAAATGTTTCAATGCAATTATTGACTTTCTTATGTATATGGAATTAGTCCACAATATACAATGAAATTAACACTCAATATTCTATCAATTACATCAGTGACCTTTTAAATCTCAAATGTGGGGGACAAAGCTATTTGACACTAAAAGAGAAGAACGTATATGGACTTATATGGAAAAAGTCTTCCACGTACACAATTGCAATGAGTTTACGCTGTGTAGGGATGCTAATAAGACAATGTAAATAAAAAACAACCAAGGTGTGCACATATTCAAAGCCTTTAAACTAATACTAGTCACATCTTATCCCTCATCAGGAAAAATCTATGAATATGAAACCGCCATTATATCCCAACAATCCCTTTTTCTCTTGACTAAATCTGTGAAATCGTTTCGACAATCAGGACTTATTAGACAAGTGCGTCAAAGAGCTGGTAGACCTCCTTCCACAACAATTCCCCCAATGCCCCTCTCTCATTGGAGGACGTAGGGCACCAGATTAGCCGGTGTAAGCCAGGCAAGGCCCCGGGGCCTGACGGCTTCCCCCAAAAGGGTGCAGAAAACCTGCGCCTTGGAACTATAACCGATTCTGTACAGACTCTTTAGCGAATCCTACCAGTCTACCACAACACCCACCCTCTGGAAAACCGCAACATTAAATCCAGTGCCCAAAAAACTCTGACACACTGAACTCATCTATGACCGCCCCATTGCCCTCACATCCAGAATAATGAAGGGCCTGGAGAATCTGCTGCTACAGGCCATGCTGCCAATTGTTACCAACAACTGGACCCCCTCTTATTTGCCTATATGGCCAAAAGGGGCACAGAGAATGCTGCTGCCGGCCTGCTACACCTCCTCCTCCATCACCTGGATTCCATAGGCACCTTTGCCAACATGGCCAGGATGGGGAACCCGAGGATGCAACTTGATCTTCAAACACGGCTGTCCTACTGCAGGTCTGTTGTTATCAACAGCCATTTCTGTGAACATGGGCCGCTTGTTCAAATTGCATGCAATGACAATCGGCCTAATTATATATTTGCAAAAGGGTTTCCAGCTGTTACTCTTTGGGTTTCATTGCTGTTTGTCTTGATCACTTACATGTTCATTGGCACTGCTTTGGCTATAATAGTTGGAGCCCAGGACAGAATTAAGGCTTTCAAAACATGCAGTGCTCATATTATGTTGGTGGCTATTTATTACTTACCTGTTTCTGTGACTTTTTATTTTTACCGCTAAAATGCCTCGCAATGCAAGGATTATTAATCTGTCTCTTGCAGCTTTCCTACCTCCAGCGTTAAACCCACTAATTTATGTTCTACATACACTACAGTTCAAAAGAATGAAGCCATTAAAAATGCTGCTAAAGGCGTTAATATAACATTTCCACATTCAAATATCTAAATATTACTAGACCTATGTTATGTATTTAATTTTGTTGTGTACTTACAGTATCCCAATTGTTTTTTAACCATTTCTAAACTCATACAAATCCATAATTTTATACATGGTAATGGGCAGGGCCATTTTGTCGAGTATTAATGGCGTCATCTGCCCTTTAACCCCTAACATCCGGGTAATACAGGAAACAGAGCTTGAGGAAGGAAGTCGGCGAACTAGATGGCTAGCCACTCGTTTGTTTTTTCATGCTATTGTTTTTATTGCTCACTCGTGATGGATCACGATTATTCAGTCCAGTTCGGTGCGACTTCTGTTGCCGAAGCGGTGCATGTAAAGCGCAAACGTAAAGGTGAATCAAACGACCCAAAAACATTATTTGACAAGAGGAGAGTTCTGTGCGTTCACACCAAAAGCGAAGGAATATTCTACCCGCGTGCTCGCGCGAGTACACAAACTTTATCGCGCGAGAAACCGAAGGCGCTCTTATGAACGCCAACGTTTCTTTCCGACAATTTATTCTCAATCATTTGCCGAGATAGTCACCATTGCGAGTCTTTACTTGTTGTGGAAGAACCAGAGACGTCGGAGAACCCAACGCCGTAGTGTTTGGGTTCATAACATCATCCGGAGACGCCTTTGTTACGGTCTTTGTAACTTTTGGCACTTGTGTTATATAGCTCCGGGAGTCCGCAAACGACCACTATTATTTTGTCCTGCATTTTGAGGTTTAATCTGAAGTAAACGCTGATAGGCTGTCACGACAAAGCATCAAGCGAAATTCGCGGCAAAGTTATAATTCTTTCAACTCGAGCGAACGTTCCCGCGAGTAGAATCCGCGTGTCCCAGGTCGTTCGCGCCGCCAGCTTGGATTCGCGTCTTTGCGTTGACTTTGAATGTATTCGCGCCGCGCCTTCGCTTTTGGTGTGAACGCACCTAATTTGGCTCACGTTATCGGAATAATAACAGTAATCGTAGCATGCAGCAGGCCCGAAATAACACAATGTGGTGCCTAGGGTGGCCATACTGCGCATGCCCCCTCCTCCCACTTTACATGTAATAAAGTGAAATTGACTATCGTTGTAAAGACCATATATTTACATGAACTCATAGCTTAAGTGCTGGGCCAGGCTCACCACACATACTACAGAAAAATAAGACCCAAGCAAAAAACCTGACACCATAGATAGACATGGGCCTATAAATGCCATACTAGCCCTTACACTGATAGTCAAATAAATACATACATGGACTTAACAAGCATCACTAACTGAGCAACCAGTGAAAAGAGAAAACTGTTCCACAAATATCAAATCGACCTCAGCTGCACATATTTGCTCAGAAATAATGGTAAATAAGCTTCACCTTCGGCAGAAAAATCTTCTTCTATTGACTTTGTCCATGCAAAGTCGTTCAGTAGATCCTCAAAGTAAATTCCCTTGACTAGTTCGGATTCAATGGCCATCAAGGGGAGTGCAGACAGCAGCTTCTGTCTCATAGTTGTCCTGAGTTCATTCGTAACTCTTTAAAGTTGAGAAGGATCTCTCGCCCTCGCAGTTGGTAACGGGCAAGGGTTAAGAACAGCCTGATAGCAACGACCATGTTTGGGAAAGTAGTCTGTAGCCCATTCTTTTTGCAGAATTTGCATCATCTCCTCGGGTGAACGGTTTTTCTCAACCCGCACGAAATTCCTGAACTGAAGAAGTTCATCTCCACTTCCCTGCCGTGCTCCGCGATGGCTCCCTGTAGCGCAGGGTCTGTTGAGATGGCAAAATCCTCTGGCGGCTGCTGCTGATCGTCCGGCCTAAAGTGTGATATTTCCATCGACCTTGCCCTCCCCGTCATCCCTGCCGTTGCCTCCGCTCTCCGGCGCCTGGCTCCCACCGTGGCTCTGAGTTGCCGCTGCGTCGTTAGCTTCGCTGCTAGCGCCTCCTGCTGGTGATGCAGCTGGCCTTCCTTTGCGAACAAAAAAGTTGTCGATTGCGGGTACTTTTTTAATCAGTTTTTAGATGGACAGATAGATAGATATAACGGGATAACGTATTTTTTTTCTGTAAATGTATTGGGGTGGGGAATTAGCTTTGTTGGTGTGATAATCAGAATGGTAAATGTATTTTATAACATTGTTACCTTAAACCTAATGTTGGCTATCAATCTCTGTGATCGATACAAAATAAGGAAATAAACACGCATTTGGCGCTATTCATGATCCCTAGCGGATTTCAGTATTGTATGCGTCTCCAGACGCCAACGGTGGGTGGTGATGCAGACGGGCTAACGTAAAACACAATGCTTTCATATGGTTACGTATTCTATATTTGCAAATAGTTGGAAGTTACATCAACTAACTTACTTACTAAAGCCAATCTCGGATTGAGTGCGTTAGATGGTAAATGATGGTTATTCCTACTCATCTGAATGCAATGTTTTTGACCTGACGGGTCAAGAGACAAGAGCTGAATGAGCTGCACTTTCATTTTTTATTTCATTAATGTAATGTAAATACATTCATTGCAAAGCAAAGTATATAATTGAAAACAACATAATTCCTTTCTATACATATAAATAAATGTCTTGTACTCTGTTTAAAAAAAACATTGCTTCTGTATTGAATCACTCATACTCTTACTATTATTGGAATATGAAGCATTATAAAGAAGGCAGTATGGAACCATATCTATTATACCAACAATAATTATAAAATGTACAAAGAAATTACTAACCATTCACTTCTTTTCAAAAGGAACATATTTGGAAGATAACAGGGGTGATTTTGCTAACAGTAATTATAATACTGCTGCCATGAACCCAGTGTGCTGGCCTTTTTGGTCTGGGTATTGGTCACGTATCCTGCATACTATCCTGCTCACTCCTGCCGTGCCGCCTGCTGATGCCGTCCCTCTTCCTGTACCCACCGATCTTCCTCTTGCCGCACCGCTTGCTCTTCCTGTCCCTTTCCTTTTTCCTGAGGCCGTCTCTTGCTTTTCCCTGTGATGGGTCTTGCGCCCGTGCTATAGAGTGGACTCCAGGTCTCATGAACAGTTGACATTCATACATCCAATGAGGAACTACCAGCGAAAAGTATTTGTTGCCTAAACCTTAACCAAGAAGTTGTGTTGCTTGAACCTAACCAAGTAGTTGTGTTACCTAAACCATTCATCCACCATGACCTTAACCTAACCAAGTAGTTGTGTTACCTAAACCATTCATCCACCGTGACCTTAACCTAACCAAGTAGTTGTGTTACCTAAACCATTCATCCACCGTGACCTTAACCTAACCAAGTAGTTGTGTTACCTAAACCATTCATCCACCGTGACCTTAACCTAACCGAGTAGTTGTGTTACCTAAACCATTCATCCACCGTGACCTTAACCTAACCGAGTAGTTGTGTTACCTAAACCATTCATCCACCATGACCTTAACCTAACCAAGTAGTTGTGTTACCTAAACCATTCATCCACCATGACCTTAACCTAACCAAGTAGTTGTATTGCCTCAAACTGACCAAGTAGTAAATAATGTTAATATCGGACATGAACCCCAGTCTCCTGGGTCAAAGTCCTGTGTTTCACCCTTTCATCAACCACAACCTCCTCCCTGCGTGGACTTTATCACCTGCTTTCTGGCAGAAATTGTTTTCTGGCAATAGGGGTTTTCTGGCAGAAATGTCTTTCTGGGAAAGCCCTGATGGCAAACTGCTCCTGTGAAATTTGCCGAACACAGCAGAACGGCAAAAACATCTTCATTCAGCGGCGGCTACGTCATCATCAAGCTATGTTAATCAGAGGCAGAGACATCTCCTACTTCTTTAGTTTATTGGCGGATCGCAAACCAATGTTAAAAGGTGCATGCGGCTACCTACTATGCATCTAATAATACAGAACATAAGACATCATTATCTAATCTTTCCATGAAATTATATCAGCATACTTTATAAATACAAATATGTGGACCCTGCAAATGAACAGGTTGATGATCCAAAAGGAAATTGTTTAATTGTCATCATATCTAACCTTACCTTCATGTTTTGACTGTTTTAGCTTCTTGTTACATTATGAACTCTATCCATATGCTACCTTTAATATTCATGCATTATGCAGTTGCAGGCATCGATATATCGATGTATTGGCCCAGGTGTTTATGAATAGGGATCAATTTAAATTGAATTCAATTTTATTTGTATGTTTCCATGAGAATCCCTCCTGAGCAGGGCCGTGCACAGACATTGTGGGGGCAGTAAAAGGACAACAACCCCCGTTATGATGATGACAGAATGATAATGATTCTGTTCGACCTAATATATTTACAATAATGCTGATATAAACAAAATTATCAGCATTAGTAAAAACGACAACGATAAAACTATTACGAAAAAGTTAGACCCCAAAAATACCTAACGTTTTTGGGCCAGAGGAGCTCATTAGCCAATGAGGACAAAGGGGCAGGAGTCAGTATGTATCTGATGAGGATGGCGGTGTACTGTCAGAGTGAGGCATAAAACTGCTTGCCCCACACATGAACCTGGAGAGAGAGAGAGGGAGAGAAAGAGAGACATAGAGATAAAAATACATAATGTGAGAGGAGCTTTTCAAGCTCTATAATATCACTTGGACATCAAACAATGGACATTAACATGACTATTGTGAGACCAGCATACTTCATTATCAGTGGCTTTTCAGACATCCCTCATGTTAACTACTACTATTTATTTTTACTGGTGGTGTACATCATGTCAGTGGTGGAAAACGGGGTAGTGATGGCCTTGATATGCTTAGACCAGAGTCTCAAGACTCCAAAGTATGTTGCTGTGTTCAGCTTGGCGTTTGTAGACTTGTTCGGCAGCTCCGCTCTGGTGCCCAAGGTTATTGACACGTTTTGGTTCGATCACAAGTACATCACGTACAGCAACTGCTTAACCTATTTGTTTTTTAATTACTTGAGCCTCACCATGCAGTCTCTTAATTTGGTTGTGCTCTCCTTTGACAGGCTAGTGGCGATCACCTTTCCATTACGTTATCAGATCATTGTGAGCCTGAAGACCATGTTCTCACTGGTGGCCTCTTGCTGGATTATCGCCATCCTTGTCAACTTGATCACTGTAGGGCTTCTAACACGACTGTCCTACTGCAGGTCTGTTGTTATCAACAGCTATTTCTGTGACCATGGGCCACTTTATCGACTAGCCTGCAATGACAATCAGCCTAATGATTTACATTCCAAAGTGGCACCAGCTATTCTTATTTGGGTTCCATTGCTGTTTATCTTGATCACTTACATATGCATTGGTGCAGCTTTGGCTAAAATAGCTGGAGCCCATGATAGAATGAAGGCTTTTAAAACATGCAGTGCTCATATAATGTTGGTGGCTATTTATTACTTACCTATTGTAATCACTTTTACTGTTGCCGCTAAAATGCCTCGCAATGCAAGGATCGTTAGTCTGTCTCTTGCAGCTGTCCTCCCTCCAGCGTTGAACCCACTCATTTATGTTCTACAGACTCAGGAAATCAAACAGTCTCTGAAAAAGGCGTTCACAAGAATGAAGCAATCAAAAATTGCTGTGAAATAGAATATCAATATGAAATGTTTCATTTCAGATATTTTGCTGAAGTTTACATTCTTTGCTTCATTCATTGTTAAATGTTTGGATTATGGAAGTATGTAAATGTGATCGACTTCTACAATACCAATTTATTTTGGTTAGAAATATTCCCTCCTTCTTGAGGGTATTTAAATTGTGAGGCAGTTATTTTTAATTGTAGTCAGTACAACGATCAGTGGATTTCTGGTATTAATTTTTTTTTATTTCGTAGCTGAACAAAATGTAATCTTAACCCATTTAATTTGGAGAAATGAATGCATTGTATTTTTTTATGATCTAAATGACAAAACGTTTAAATATGATCTTAAGTGACCCCAGTCTGTTGCTACGCTGAGCATGGTGTGAGCTCATCATTGTTGTTGTTATCAGCTACTTCTGTGGCCATGGGCCGCTTTGTCCAATTGCATGTGATGACATTCAGGCTAATGATATACTTGCTCTTGTGTTATCAACTGTTATTCTTTGGGTTCTGTTGCTGTTTGTCTTGATCACTTACATGTGCATTGGCGTAGCTTTGGCTAAATTAGCTAGAGCCCAGGATGGAATTAAGGCTTTTAAAACATGCAGTGCTCAAATGATGTTGGTGGTTATTTATTACTAACCTATTGTAATTGCTTTCACATTACATGCTGAAATGCCTCCAAACGTCCACATCAATAATATGTCTTCTGCTGATGTCCTTCCAGCGTTGAACCCACTCATTTATGTTTAACAGACTCAGAAAATCAAACAGTCTCTCAAAAAGGTGTTCAGAAGAATGAAACAATCAAAAACAGCTGTAAAATAGATTTTTCAATATGTTATTTAAGATATTGTGTTGTAGAGTACATCCTTTGATAGCAGTTTGTTTAAAGAAGAAATCCCCTTCCTGGGGATAAAATGTCTTGATTGAGCAGAATGACCAAATTATTCATTCAATATGATTACATTTTGCACATTGAATGTGTCTTGTTTACATAAAAAACAGGATGGCACATGAATCAGTTTGCACAATACTGTGTACAACTATTTGAAAAAATCAAGGAGCAGTAGTAATGTGTAAATAAATCAAATAAAGTGAAATACAAAAGGTAAAATGTTTTTATTCTTTTAAATTAAGAGTTGTCGTGTTACTGTGAATATTCGATTGTCAGAAGATGGTACATGCAATATCCTTATCTCAGTCTCAATAGTCTTTCTTAACAGAATCCATTAAGGTTTTCTCCCGGGATGGCGAAGGCATGACCCACCCTACTCTGCCTCTGATTGTCTTGGGTGTCGGTGTTCTGTTGTCTTCGACTAATTAACTCGAATGTCTTCCGTGTGCAGTCCATTTGTTCCAATATGTACAATCTAGGTGTGGAGGCTGAGAAAAATTGTGGTTTTGAAAAATAATTTGTTGCCTGAACCTTACCAAGTAGTTGTGTTGCTTCAACCGAACCAAGTAGTTGCGTTACCTAAACCATGCATCCACCTTGACCTTAACCTAACTAAGTAGTTGTATTGCCTCAACCTGACCAAGTAGTAAATTATATTAATATCGGACATGAACCCCAGTATCCTGGGTCAAAATGCTGTGTTTCACCCTTTTATCAACCAGAACCTCCTCCCTGTGTGGACTTTTCACCTGACCTGCCTTTCTAGCAGAAAGCTTTCTGGCAGAAAAGGTTTTCTGGTAGACAGGTTCTCTGGCATTGAGGTCTTTCTGGCAGAGACATTTTTATGGCAGAAATGTTTTTCTGGCAGAAAGTGTTCTCTGGCAGAAAGGTCTTTCTGGGAAAGTCCTGATGGCAAACTTCTCCCTTGTAATTTGCCGAAGACAGCAGAACAGCAAAAACATCTTCTTCATTCAGTGGGGGATAAGTGATCATCCTCAAGCTAGGTTAATCAGAGGCAGGGTTGGGCATTTGCCATCCTAGTAAAATAATATTGTATCCGGGACATCTTCTACTTCTTCTTTAGTTTATTGGCGGATCGCAAACCAATGTTAAAAGGTGCATGCGGCTACCTACTATACATCTAATAATACATAACATAAAACATCATTATCTAATCTTTCCATAAAATTATATCAGCATACTTTATAAATGCGAATATGTGGACCCTGCAAATGAACAGGTTGATGATCCAAAAGGAAATTGTTTAATTGTCATCATATCTAACCTTACCTTCATGTTTTGACTGTTTTAGCTTCATGTTACATTATGAACTCTATCCATATGCTACCTTTAATATTCATGCATTATGCAGTTGAAGGCATCGATGTATTGGCCCAGGTGTTTATGAATAGTGTAGTGACTACGACGTCCATTGTCTGGCTCCTACAAATAGGGTTCAATTGAATTTGTATGTTTCCATGAGAATCCCTCCTGAGCAGGGCCGTGCACAGACATTGTGGGGGCAGTAAAAGGACAACAACCCCCGTTATGATGATGACAGAATGATAATGATTCTGTTCGACCTAATATATTTACAATAATGCTGATATAAACAAAATTATCAACATTAGTAAAAACGACAACGATAAAACATTTATGAAAAAGTAAAACCCAAAAAATACATAACGTTTTTGGGCCAGAGGAGCTCATTAGCCAATGAGGACAAAGGGGCAGGAGTCAGGTCTGTATCTGATGAGGATGGCGGTGTACTGTCAGAGTGAGGCATAAAACTGCTTGCCCCACACATGAACCTGGAGAGAGAGAGAGAGAGAGAGGGAGAGAAAGAGAGACCTAGAAATACATAAAGAGAGAGGAGCTTGTCAAGCTCTATAATATCACTTGGACATCAAACAATGGACTCTAACATGACTATTGTGAGACCAGCATACTTCATTATCAGTGGGTTTTCAGACATCCCTCATATTAACTACTACTATTTATTTTTACTGGTGGTGTACATCTTGTCAGTGGTAGAAAACGGGGTAGTGATGCTCTTGATATGCTTCGACCAGAGTCTCAAGACTCCAAAGTATATTGCTGTGTTTAACTTGGCGTTTCTAGACTTGTTCGGCAACTCCGCTCTGGTGCCCAAGGTTATTGACACGTTCTGGTTCGACCACAAGTACATCACGTACAGCAACTGCTTAACCTATTTGTTTTTTTATTATGTGATCCTCTTCATGCAGTCTCTTAACCTGGCTTTACTCTCCTTTGACAGGCTAGTGGCGATCACCTTTCCATTACGTTATCAGATCATTGTGAGCCTGAAGACCATGTTCTCACTGGTGGCCGCTTGCTGGATTATCGCCATCCTTGTCCAGTTGATCACTGTAGGGCTTCTAACACGACTGTCCTTCTGCAGTTCTGTTGTTATCAACAGCTATTTCTGTGACCATGGGCCACTCTATCGACTAGCCTGCAATGACAATCAGCCTAATGATTTACATTCCAAAGTGATACCAGCTATTCTTATTTGGGTTCCATTGCTGTTTATCTTGATCACTTACATATGCATTGGCACAGCTTTGGCTAAAATAGCTGGAGCCCAGGATAGAATGAAGGCTTTTAAAACATGCAGTGCTCACATGATGTTGGTGGCTATTTATTACTTACCTATTCTAATCACTTTTACTGTTGCCGCTAAAATGCCTCGCAATGCAAGGATCATTAGTCTGTCTCTTGCAGCTGTCCTCCCTCCAGCGTTGAACCCACTCATTTATGTTCTACAGACTCAGGAAATCAAACAGTCTCTGAAAAAGGTGTTCACAAGAATGAAGCAATCAAAAATTGCTGTGAAATAGAATATCAATATGTGATGTTTTAATTTCAGATATTTTGCTGAAATGTACATTCTTTGCTTCATTCATTGTTAAATGTTTGGATTATGGAAGTATGTAAATGTGATCGACTTCTACAATACTAATTTATTTTGGTTAGAAATATTCCCTCCTTCTTGAGGGTATTTAAATTGTAAGACAATTATTTTTAATTGTAGTCAGTACAATAATCGGTGGATTTTTGGTATTAAAAACATTTTCTTTCGTAGCTGAAGAAAATTTAATCTTAACCCATTTAATTTGGAGAAACGAATTCATAGTGTTTTTTATGATCTATTTGACAAAAAGTTGAAATATGATCTTAAGTAACCCCAGTCTGTTGCTACGCTGAGCATGGTGTGAGCTCATCATTGTTGTTGTTATCAGCTACTTCTGTGGCCATGGGCCGCTTTGTCCAATTGCATGCGATGACATTCAGGCTAACGATATAATTGCTCTTGTGTTATCAACTGTTATTCTTTGGGTTCTGTTGCTGTTTGTCTTGATCACTTACATGTGCATTGGCGTAGCTTTAGCTAAATTAGCTAGAGCCCAGGATGGAATTAAGGCTTTTAAAACATGCAGTGCTCAAATGATGTTGGTGGTTATTTATGACTAACCTACTGTAATTGCTTTCACATGACATGCTGAAATGCTTCCAAACGTCCACATCATTAATGTCTTCTGCTGCTGCTGTCCTTCCAGTGTTCAACCCACTCATTTATGTTTTACAGACTCAGCAAATCAAACAGTCTCTCATAAAGGTGTTCAGAAGAATGAAACAATCAAAAACTGCTGTAAATGGATTTTTCAATATTTTAGTTAAGATATTGTGTTGTAGAGTACATCCTTTGATAGCAGTTTGTTTAAAGAAGAAATCTCCTTCCTGAGGATAAAATGTCTTGATTGAGCAGAATGACCAAATTATTCATTCAATATGATTACATTTTGCACATTGAATGTTTCTTGTTTACATAAAAAATAGGATGGCACATGAATCAGTTTGCACAATACTGTGTACAACTATTTGAAAAAATCAAGGAGCAGTAGTAAAGTGTAAATAAATCAAAAAAAGTGAAATACAAAAGGTAAAATGTTTTTATTCTTTTAAATTAAGAGTTGTCGTGTTACTGTGAATATTCGATTGTCAGAAGATGGTACATGCAATATCCTTATCTCAGTCTCAGTAGTCTTTCTTAACAGAATCCATTAAGGTTTTCTCCCGGGATGGCGAAGGCATGACCCACCCTACTCTGCCTCTGATTGTCTTGGGTTTCGGTGTTCTGTTGTCTTCGACTAATTAACTCGAATGTCTTCCGTGTGCAGTCCATTTGTTCCAATATGTACAATCTAGGTGTGGAGGCTGAGAAAAATTGTGGTTTTGAAAAATTATTTGTTGCCTGAACCTTACCAAGTAGTTGTGTTGCTTCAACCGAACCAAGTAGTTGCGTTACCTAAACCATGCATCCACCTTGACCTTAACCTAACTAAGTAGTTGTATTGCCTCAACCTGACCAAGTAGTAAATTATATTAACATCGGACATGAACCCCAGTATCCTGGGTCAAAATGCTGTGTTTCACCCTTTTATCAACCAGAACCTCCTCCCTGTGTGGACTTTTCACCTGACCTGCCTTTCTAGCAGAAAGCTTTCTGGCAGAAAAGGTTTTCAGGTAGACAGGTTCTCTGGCATTGAGGTCTTTCTGGCAGAGACATTTTTAAGGCAGAAATGTTTTTCTGGCAGAAAGTGTTCTCTGGCAGAAAGGTCTTTCTGGGAAAGTCCTGATGGCAAACTTCTCCCTTGTACTTTGCCAAAGACAGCAGAACAGCAAAAACGTATTTTTCTTTCAGTGGGGGATAAGTGATCATCTTCAAGCTAGGTTAATCAGAGGCAGAGTTGGGCCTTTGCCATCCTAGTAAAATAATAATGTATCCGGGACATCTTCTACTTCTTCTTTAGTTTATTGGCGGATCGCAAACCAATGTTAAAAGGTGCATGCGGCTACCTACTATACATCTAATAATACATAACATAAAACATCATTATCTGTAATATTTCCACGAAATTATATCAGTATACTTTATAAATACAAATACGTGGACCCTGCAAATGAACAGGTTGATAATCCAAAAGGAAGTTGTTTAACTGTCATCATATCTAACCTTACCTTCATGTTTTGACTGTTTTAGCTTCATGTTACATTATGAACTCTATCCATATGCTACCTTTAATATTCATGTTATGGTTCGAACTGAAGACCCAAACGCAAGACACAGAATTGGAAAAGGTTCAATGGATTTATTCTCGATGGTTCAAGCAAGGGCTAGGCAGGCGGATAGTCAGGCAGGCGAGGGTAGTTAGCAGGCGGGCAGCAGCAGACAGTGGAGAGAGCAGGTGGGTAGTCAGGCAGGCGAGGGGTCCGGTAACAGGTAGACAATCAGGAAGACGAAGGGAGTAGACAGGCGAGGATCCGGGGAAGAGCTGGGCCCAAGGAGAGGCAAGGTTAGGAGCAAGCGAGGAGAAGGGAAAACAGGAATTCAAAATGCGGGAACGAGGTACTAACACATGAAGAGTAAACAACGAACTGACGCCAGCTGCTTGTTGAATGAGGAAGAAATAGGGTGTGTTGATTGGTGATTGATGACAGGAGTGGAGAGCGGAGTGCACGTGGAAAATTGGTGACAGGAATGTAAACAGGAGCACATGGAGTAGTGGCAGCCGGCGCAGCTAGGTGGAGGCAGAGGGTGTCGTAACAATTCATGCATTTTGCAGTTGCAGGCATCGATATATCGATGTATTGGCCCAGGTGTTTATGAATAGGGTTCAAGTTAAATTGAATTCAATTTTATTTGTATGTTTCCATGAGAATCCCTCCTGAGCAAGCCCGTGCACAGACATTGTGGGGGCAGCACAAGGACAACAATCCCCGTTATGATGATAGAAATATAATGATTCTGTTCGACCTAATATATTTACAATAATGCTGATATAAACAACGTAATCTGCAGTAGTAAAAACGACAACAATAAAACAACTATTATGGAAAAATACAAACCTAAAAAAATAAATAAAGTTCTTACGTTTTTTTTTTTTGGTCCAGAGTAGATCATTAGCCAATGAGGACAAAGGGGCAGGAGTCAGGTCTGTATCTGATGAGGATGGCGGTGTACTGTCAGAGTGAGGCATAAAACTGCTTGCCCCACGCAGGAACCTGGAGAGAGAGCGAGAGAGAGGGAGAGAAAGAGAGACCTAGAAATACATAAAGAGAGAGGAGCTTGTCAAGCTCTATAATATCACTTGGACATCAAACAATGGACTCTAACATGACTATTGTGAGACCAGCATACTTCATTATCAGTGGTTTTTCAGGCATCCCTCATATTAACTACTACTATTTGTTTTTACTGGTGCTGTACATCATGTCATTGGTGGAAAACGGGGTTGTGATGCTATTGATATGCTTAGACCAGAGTCTGAAGACTCCAAAGTATATTGCTGTGTTTAACTTGGCGTTGGTAGATGTGGTCGGCAGCTCCGCTCTGGTGCCCAAGGTTATTGACACGTTTTGGTTCGACCACAAGTACATCACGTACAGCAACTGCTTAACCTATCTGTTTTTTTATTATTTGATCCTCACCATGCAGTCTCTTAACCTGGCTTTACTCTCCTTTGACAGGCTAGTGGCGATCACCTTTCCATTACGTTATCAGATCATTGTGAGCCTGAAGACCATGTTCTCACTGGTGGCCGCTTGCTGGATTATCACCATCTTTGTCCAGTTGATCACTGTAGGGTTTCTAACGCGGCTGTCCTACTGCAGGTCTGTTGTTATCAACAGCTTTTTCTGTGACCATGGGCCACTTTCTCGACTTTCCTGCAATGACCGTCAGCCTAATGATTTACTTTCCATAGTAGTACCAGCTACTCTTATTTGGGTTCCATTGCTGTTTATCTTGATCACTTACATGTGCATTGGCGCAGCTTTGGCTAAAATAGCCAAAGCCCAGGATAGAATGAAGGCTTTTAAAACATGCAGTGCTCATATAATGTTGGTGGCTATTTATTACTTACCTGTTCTAGTCACTTTTACTGTTGCCGCTAAAATGCCTCGCAATGCAAGGATCGTTAGTCTGTCTCTTGCAGCTGTCCTACCTCCAGCGTTGAACCCACTCATTTATGTTCTACAGACTCAGGAAATCAAACAGTCTCTAAGAAAGGTGTTCAGAAGAATAAAACAATCAACAACTGCTGTAAAATAGAATTTTCTATATTTTATTTAAGATATTGTGTTGTAGATCAGTGGTCCCCAACCTTTTTTGTCCCACGGACCGGTTTAATGTAGGCATTATTTTCACGGACCGGCCTTCAAGGTGTGGCAGATAAATACAGCAAAAATAAAATAACACGACCGGCATAAAAACGATTGTTAAGTGCATAAAAAAATACAACTCACCATAACGCTGAATAAGTTGCCTCGTTTGCTAGCTTGTCGCCACATATTCTGCAGAGCGGACTTGGTGCGTGAGAGTCACCTGTTGCGATAAACCCGTATTTTAAGTATGACTCCTGGTATTGTCTAGTGTTAAAAGAAGCTTTCTTTTTCTTGGAGGTCGTAGGCTCCTCTTCTGGCTCCTCAGTTGGCCTTTTCCCCTTTACAAAGAAGCTCTCCAAAGACGTTTGTTTTTTACTCATTTTCGCTAGTTTGCGGCTTATTTTTTGAGTAACGTATCACGTGACCAAGACAAGCGTCTTGACGTGTCAAGAGGCACAGGCGAATGTTACGTCGGAGAAAATCCGGTAGTTTTTATTTATTTAAATAAAACACCTTTCAGACTCTAATAATCAATACAACGGAAATAATATAAATTATTTATTCTTTCTGTGCGGCCCGGTAACAAATGCCTCACGGCCCGGTACCGGGCCGTGGCCCGGTGGTTGGGGATCACTGTTGTAGATGACATCCTTTGATAGCGTTTGTTTATAAAAGAAATCCCCTTCCTGAGGATAACATTTCTTGATTGAGCAGAATGACCAAATTATTCATTCAATATGGTTACATTTTGCACATTGAATGTGTCTTGTTTACATAAAAAACAGGATGGCACATGGTTCTGTTTGTACAATACTGTGTACAACTATTTGAAAAAATCAAGGAGCAGTAGTAATGTGTAAATAAATCAAATAAAGTGAAATACAAAAGGTAAAATGTTTTTATTCTTTTAAATTAAGAGTTGTCGTGTTACTGTGAATATTCGATTGTCAGAAGATGGTACATGCAATATCCTTATCTCAGTCTCAGTAGTCTTTCTTAACAGAATCCATTAAGGTTTTCTCCCGGGATGGCGAAGGTATGACCCACCCTACTCTGCCTCTGATTGTCTTGGGTTTCGGTGTTCTGTTGTCTTCGACAAACGAACTCGAATGTCTTCCGTGTGCAGTCTGTTTGTACAATACTGTGTACAACTATTTGTAAAAGCCAAGGAGCTGTAGTAATGTGTAAATAAATCAAAGAAAGTGAATTGTAATTGTATAAGGTTTTTATTCTTTTTAATGAAAAGAGTTGTCATGTGTTACTTTATATTTGATTGTCGGAAGTTGGTACGTACAATATCTTAATCTATCCTTATCTTATATTATGTGAAATATTTCTAAATAGAATAAAAAATGCACAGTGAACTACCCCAGTTGGTGAGTACAATTACAAACACACTGCTATAGGATAATCAAATATACTTTATGGCATTAACTGTTACTTTTATGGCAGTAAGCTCTGCCTTTGCCAATTAATTGAAGGTTGCTGATTAAAGGCTTTGTTTGCTTAGTCAATAGACTTCTTAATAGATTCACACATCAAATAAAATGATGCCTTGTACATTTTGGTGTATTTGCTCAGTGGTAGATTGATACAGAGAAGGTTTATTTTGGCCTATGGGTGTGGCTGAAAGTGGTGTCTCTACGTGCAGCAACATATTCAACCTAATGATACACTTTGGCCTTCGATGTTTCATAACTGCATCATTTTATCAACCTGCACATTTTGAACTATGTCATGAAGAAATGTCGCTCATGTAAATGGAATTAGTCGACAATACACAATAAAATGATGTTGAACACTACATTCTCCATCAATTACATCAGTGACCCTTTAAATCTCAAATGTCTGGGACAAAGCTATTTGACACTAAAATAGAAGAATAACGTACATAGATTAATTTGGAAAAGGTCTTACAAAAACACAATTGCAATGAGTTTACGCTGTGTAGGGATGCTAATAAGAATGTATCAGATCATTGTGAGTCTGAAGACCATGTTCTCACTGGTGGCCTCTTTCTGGATTATCGCCATCTTTGTCAACTTGATAGCTGTAGGGCTTCTAACACGACTGTCCTACTGCAGGTCTGTTGTTATCAACAGCTATTTCTGTGACCATGGGCCGCTCTATCGACTAGCCTGCAATGACAATCGGCGTTATTATATACTTGCCAAAGTGTTTCCACCTTTAATTATGTGGGTTCCATTGCTGTTTATCTTGTTCACTTACATGTGCATGGATGGAATCGGGCCTTGGCTCAAACATCAGAACTCTTTAGAGTGGGATGCCCATGGGAATCCCTCCTGAGCAGGGCCGTGCACAGACATTGTGGGGGTGCAGAACGAGGACAACAACCCCCGTTATGATGATGACAGAATGATAATGATTCAGCTCGATCTGATAAATGTACAATGGTACTGATATAAACAACAGAATCTGAAGTAGTAAAAACTACAACAATGAAACAACTATTATGAAAAATTTAAAACGGACAACTTTAGCCAATGAGGGCAAAGGGGCAGGAGCCTGGGCCCCTGAGGCCCCCCTCCTGCGCACGTGTCTGCTCCTGAGGCTGTATCTGGTGATGATGACAATGTACTGTCAGAGTGAGCCATAAAACTGCTGGCCCCACACATCAACCTGTAGAGAGGGAGAGGGAGAGAAAGAGAGAGATAGAAATACATAAAGAGAGGAGCTTGTCAAGCTCTATAATATCACTTGGACATCAAACAATGGACTCTAACATGACTATTGTGAGACCAGCATACTTCATTATCAGTGGCTTTTCAGGCATCCCTCATATGAACTACTACTATTTATTTTTACTGGTGCTGTACATCATGTCAGTGGTGGAAAATGGGGTAGTGATGGCCTTGATATGCTTAGACCAGAGTCTCAAGACTCCAAAGTATGTTGCTGTGTTTAACTTGGCGTTTCTAGACTTGTTCAGCAGCTCCGCTCTGGTGCCCAAGGTTATTGACACGTTCTGGTTCGACCACAAGTACATCACGTACAACAACTGCTTAACCTATGAGTTTTTTTACTTCTTGAGCCTCGACATGCAGTCTCTTAACCTGGCTTTACTCTCCTTTGACAGGCTAGTGGCGATCACCTTTCCATTACGTTATCAGATCATTGTGAGTCTGAAGACCATGTTCTCACTGGTGGCCTCTTGCTGGATTATCGCCGTCCTTCTCAACTTGATAGCTGTAGGGCTTCTAACACGACTGTCCTACTGCAGGTCTGTTGTTATCAACAGCTATTTTTGTGACCATGGGCCACTTTATCGACTAGCCTGCAATGACAATCGGCCTAGTTATATACTTGCTGACGTGATGATAGATTTATTTCTTTGGGTTCCATTGCTGTTTGTCTTGATAACTTACATGTGCATTGGTGCAGCTTTGGCTAAAATAGCTGGAGCCCAAGATAGAATGAAGGCTTTTAAAACATGCAGTGCTCATATAATGTTGGTGGCTATTTATTACTTACCTGTTCTAGTAACTTTTTCTGTTGCCGCTAAGATGCCTCGCAATGCAAGAATCATTAGTCTGTCTCTTGCAGCTGTCCTCCCTCCAGCGTTGAACCCACTCATTTATGTTCTACAGACTCAGGAAATCAAACAGTCTCTGAAAAAGGTGTTCACAAGAATGAAGCAATCAAAAATTGTTGTGAAATAGAATATCAAAATGTGATATTTAATTTCAAATATTGTGTTGTAGTGTACATCCTTTGATTGGTTCATTGTTAAATGTTTGGATTATGTAAGTATGTACATGTGATCGACTTCTACAATATAAATTTATCTTGATTATAAAAATCACTACTTGCTGAGGTTATTTTAATTGTAAGGCAAAACAATCTTAACAGTAATCAATACAATAATCAGTCGATTTTAGATTTTTGGTATTAAAAAACACAGATTTTTGTTCTTAGTGATGTTTTTATTTTGTAACTAAAGAAAATGAAATCTTAACCCATTTAATTGTGGATTATCAGAAGTTGGTGCACACAATATCCTTATCTTAGGCTCAGTAGTCTTTCTTAACAGTACCCATTTAGGTTTCCTCCTAGGATGGCGAAGGCCCTACTCTGCCTCTGATTGTCTTATGTTTCGGTGTTCTGCTGTCTTCGAGAAAATAACTAGAATGCCTTCTTAATGCAGTCCATTTTGTCAAATATGAACAACCTAGTTTTGGAGGGTGAGAAAAAAATGTAATTGTGAAAAGGTATTTGTTACCTAAACCTTACCAAGTAGTTGTGTTGTTTGAACCTAACCAAGTAGTAAATAATATTTAAAAATAAATCCAAATATTAAGTAAACTAAGTCCAAAAATAATATGGGACATGTACCCCAGTCTCCTGGTTGGAAGTGTTTAATCCTCCATCCAATGCATGGATGGAATCGGGCCTTGGCTCAAACATCAGAAGTCTTTAGAGTGGGATGCCCATGGGAATCCCTCCTGAGCAGGGCCATGCACAGACATTGTGGGGGCAGAACGAGGACAACACCCCCCCCCCCCCCCCACCCCTCGTTATAAGGATGGCAGAAGGATAATGATTCAGTTTTGATCTGATATATTTACAATGGTACTGATATAACAAAATAATCGACAGTAGTAAAAAGTACAACAATAAAACAACTATTATGAAAAAGTTAAAATTGCTTTTTCTTTGGGGGGGAGGGGGGGTGTTTGGGCCAGAGGAGAACTTTAGCCAATGAGGGCAGAGGGGCAGGAGCCTGGGCCCCTGAGGCCCCCCTCCTGTGCACGTGTCTGCTCCTGAGGCTGATTCTGGTGATGATGATAATGTACTGTCAGAGTAAGCCATAAAACTGCTGGCCCCACACATCACCCTGGAGAGCGTTCATTATGTGTAAATAAATCAAATAAAGTGAAATATAAAAGGTATAACGCTTTTCTTCTTTTAATGAAAAGAGTTGTCATGTGTTACTGTATATTTGATTGTCGGAAGTTGGTACGTACAATATCTTCATCTATCCTAATCTTATGTTAGGCTTCATAAAATATTTCTAAATAGAATAAAAAATGCACAGTGAACTACCCCAGTTGGTGAGTACAATTACAAACACACTGCTATAGGATAATCAAATATACTTTATGGCATTAACTGTTACTTTTATGGCAGTAAGCTCTGCCTTTGCCAATTAATTGAAGGTTGCTGATTAAAGGCTTTGTTTGCTTAGTCAATAGACTTCTTAATAGATTCACACATCAAATAAAATGATGCCTTGTACATTTTGGTGTATTTGCTCAGTGGTAGATTGATACAGAGAAGGTTTATTTTGGCCTATGGGTGTGGCTGAAAGTGGTGTCTCAACGTGCAGCAACATAACAAACCTGATGAAACATTTTGTCCTTCAATCTTTCATAATTGTATCATTTGATCCACCTGCCCATTTTGAACAATGTCATGAAGAAATGTCGCTCATGTAAATGGAATTAGTCGACAATACACAATAAAATAATGTTGAACACGACATTTTCTATCAATTACATCAGTGACCCTTTAAATCTCAAATGTCTGGGACAAAGCTATTTGACACTAAATTAGAAGAATAACGTACATAGATTAATTTGGAAAAAGTCTTCCAAAAACACAATTGCAATGAGTTTATGCTGTGTAGGGATGCTAATAAGACAATGTAAATAAAAAACAACCAAGGTGTGCACATATTCAAAGCCTTGAAATTAATACTAGCCACATCTTATCCCTCATCAGGAAAAATCTATTAGTCTGTCTTGGAACTATAACTGATTCTGTACAGATTCTTTTGTGAATCCTACCAGTCTACCGCAACACCCACCCTCTGGAAAACTGCAACATTAAATCCAGTACCCAAAAAACTCTGACACACAGAATTCATCTATGACCGCCCCATTGCCCTCACATCCAGAATAATGAAGGGCCTGGAGAATCTGCTGCTACAGGCCATGCTGCCAATTGTTACCAACAACTGGACCCCCTCTTATTTGCCTATACGGCCAGAAGGGGCACAGGGGATGCTGCTGCCGGCCTGCTACACCTCCTCCTCCTCCATCACCTGGATTCCATAGGCACCTTTGCCAGGATCCTCTTCTTGGATTTCAGCTCTCCTTTGAATTCCATCCAAATGCTAGCCTGACCTCGCCAGACCAATTCACAAATGCATATTAGTCTGGAACCTCTCAGTTCATTTTCGATTTCCGAGGGGCATTATCAAGGGGGGCAGACCAAAATGCCTCTTTGACACAATCGGATAGACCTTCAACCAATCAGAGCATGAAATGTGTGACACATCAGCGGCAGCCATCAATGTTGTTCATGAAAATTCCTGAACTGCACAACCATAGGGCGCTCCTCTGTACAGTCATTGTATTTAACCCGTATGTAAACGGATGTGACTGGCCGGACCCAGGCCAGGTCTGCTTGAACTCTGTCAACCTGAGCGGGGCAAGACGCACATGCCAGAAAAATGAAACATGAGCTCGCAGATTTGTCTGATTCCCAGGCTAAACAAAGGAACCTGTTGATCCGGAAGCTACCCTAACTCAACACTTCACCCAATCTGACCATTGTCCTGCACAACCTCTTCAGTGACAGACAGCAAGCTGTTCGAGTAAGGCACAACAACATCACCTTAACTCACCACCAACACCGGAGTATGGATGTACTCCAAAGTGTATTGCTGTGTTTAACTTGGCGTTTGTAGACGTGGTCGGCAGCTCTGTCCTGGTGCCCAAGGTTATTGACACGTTCTGGTTCGACCACAAGTACATCACGTACAGCAACTGCTTAACCTACGAGTTTTTTAATTACATGACCCTAACAATGCAGTCTCTTAATCTGGTTGTGCTCTCCTTTGACAGGCTAGTGGCGATCACCTTTCCATTACGTTATCAGATCATTGTGAGTCTGAAGACCATGTTCTCACTGGTGGCCTCTTTCTGGATTATCGCCATCTTTGTCAACTTGATAGCTGTAGGGCTTCTAACACGACTGTCCTACTGCAGGTCTGTTGTTATCAACAGCTATTTCTGTGACCATAGGCCGCTCTATCGACTAGCCTGCAATGACAATCGGCCTAATGAGTTATTTGCTCACATGTTGACAGCTTTAATTATTTGGGTTCCATTGCTGTTTATCTTGTTCACTTACATGTGCATGGATGGAATCGGGCCTTGGCTCAAACATCAGAACTCTTTAGAGTGGGATGCCCATGGGAATCCCTCCTGAGCAGGGCCGTGCACAGACATTGTGGGGGTGCAGAACGAGGACAACAACCCCCGTTATGATGATGACAGAATGATAATGATTCAGCTCGATCTGATAAATGTACAATGGTACTGATATAAACAACAGAATCTGAAGTAGTAAAAACTACAACAATGAAACAACTATTATGAAAATTTTAAAACGGACAACTTTAGCCAATGAGGGCAAAGGGGCAGGAGCCTGGGCCCCTGAGGCCCCCCTCCTGCGCACGTGTCTGCTCCTGAGGCTGTATCTGGTGATGATGACAATGTACTGTCAGAGTGAGCCATAAAACTGCTGGCCCCACACATCACCCTGGAGAGAGGGAGAGGGAGAGAGATAGAAATACATAAAGAGAGGAGCTTGTCAAGGTCTATAATATCACTTGGACATCAAACAATGGACTCTAACATGACTATTGTGAGACCAGCATACTTCATTATCAGTGGCTTTTCAGGCATCCCTCATGTTAACTACTACTATTTATTTTTACTGGTGCTGTACATCATGTCAGTGGTGGAAAACGGGGTAGTGATGGCCTTGATATGCTTAGACCAGAGTCTCAAGACTCCAAAGTATATTGCTGTGTTTAACTTGGCGTTTGTAGACGTGGTCGGCAGCTCCGCTCTGGTGCCCAAGGTTATTGACACGTTCTGGTTCGACCACAAGTACATCACGTACAGCAACTGCTTAACCTATGAGTTTTTTTATTTCTTGAGCCTTGCCATGCAGTCTCTTAATCTGGTTGTGCTCTCCTTTGACAGGCTAGTGGCGATCACCTTTCCATTACGTTATCAGATCATTGTGAGCTTGAAGACCATGTTCTCACTGGTGGCCTCTTTCTGGATTATCGCCATCTTTGTCAACTTGATAGCTGTAGGGCTTCTAACACGACTGTCCTACTGCAGGTCTGTTGTTATCAACAGCTATTTCTGTGACCATGGGCCGCTCTTTCGACTAGCATGCAATGACAATGGGCCTAATTATTTACTTGCTCAAATGATGATAGCTTTAATTCTTTGGGTTCCATTGCTGTTTGTCTTGATCACTTACATGTGCATTGGTGCAGCTTTAGCTAAAATAGCCAAAGCCCAGGATAGAATGAAGGCTCTTAAAACATGCAGTGCTCATTTAATGTTGGTGGCTATTTATTACGTACCTATTCTAATCACTTTTTCTTTTGCTGCTAAAATGCCTCCAAATTACAGAATAATTAATATGTCTCTTACAGCTGTCCTACCTCCAGCGTTGAACCCACTCATTTATGTTCTACAGACTCAGGAAATCAAACAGTCTCTGAAAAAGGTGTTCACAAGAATGAAGCAATCAAAAATTGCTGTGAAATAGAATATCAAAATGTGATATTTAATTTCAAATATTGTGTTGTAGTGTACATCCTTTGATTGGTTCATTGTTAAATGTTTGGATTATGGAAGTATGTACATGTGATCGACTTCTACAATATAAATGTATCTTGATTATAAAAATCACTACTTGCTGAGGTTATTTTAATTGTAAGGCAAAACAATCTTAACAGTAATCAATACAATAATCAGTAGATTTTAGGTTTTTGGTATTACAAAACACAGATTTTCGTTCTTAGTGATTGTTTTATTTTGTAACTAAAGAAAATGAAATCTTAACCCATTTAATTGTGGATTGTCAGAAGTTGGTGCACACAATATCCTTATCTTAGGCTCAATAGTCTTTCTTAACAGAACCCATTTAGGTTTCCTCCTAGGATGGCGAAGGCCCTACTCTGCCTCTGATTGTCTTGGGTTTCGGTGTTCTGCTGTCTTCGAGAAAATAACTAGAATGCCTTCTTAATGCAGTCCATTTGGTCTAATATGTACAACCTAGTTTTGGGGGGTGAGAAAAAAAATGTAATTGTGAAAAAGTATTCGTTGCCTAAACCTTACCAAGTAGTTGTGTTGCTTGAACCTAACCAAGTAGTGAATAATATTTAAAAATAAATGCAAATATTAAGTAAATTAAGTCTAAAAATAATATGGGACATGTACCCCAGTCTCCTGGTTGGAAGTGTTTAATCCTCCATCCAATGCATGGATGGAATCGGGCCTTGGCTCAAACATCAGAAGTCTTTAGAGTGGGATGCCCATGGAATCCCTCCTGAGCAGGGCCGTGCACAGACATTGTGGGGGCAGAACGAGGACAACACCCCCCCCCCCCCCCCCCCCCTCGTTATAAGGATGACAGAAGGATAATGATTCCGTTTTTATCTGATATATTTACAATGGTACTGATATAAACAAAATAATCGGCAGTAGTAAAAAGTACAACAATAAAACAACTATTATGAAAAAGTTAAAATTGTTTTTTCTTTGAGGGGGGGGGGGGGGGGGGGGGTTGGGCCAGAGGAGAACTTTAGCTAATGAGGGCAAAGGGGCAGGAGCCTGGGCCCCTGAGGCCCCCCTCCTGTGCACGTGTCTGCTCCTGAGGCTGTATCTGGTGATGATGATAATGTACTGTCAGAGTGAGCCATAAAACTGCTGGCCCCACACATCACCCTGGAGAGAGGGAGAGGGAGAGAAAGAGAGAGAGATAGAAATATATAAAGAGAGAGGAGCTGGTCAAGCTCTATAACATCACTTGGACATCAAACAATGGACTCTAACATGACTATTGTGAGACCAGCATACTTCATTATCAGTGGCTTTTCAGGCATCCCTCATATGAACTACTATTATTTATTTTTACTGGTGCTGTACATCATGTCAGTGGTGGAAAACGGGGTAGTGATGGCCTTGATATGCTTAGACCAGAGTCTGAAGACTCCAAAGTATATTGCTGTGTTTAACTTTGCGTTTGTAGATGTGGTTGGCAGCTCTGTCCTGGTGCCCAAGGTTATTGACACGTTCTGGTTCGACCACAAGTACATCACGTACAGCAACTGCTTAACCTATGAGTTTTTTTACTTCTTGAGCCTTGCCATGCAGTCTCTTAATCTGGTTGTACTCTCCTTTGACAGGCTAGTGGCGATCACCTTTCCATTACGTTATCAGATCATTGTGAGCCTGAAGACCATGTACTCACTAGTGGCTGCTTGCTGGATTATTGCCATCTTTGTCAACTTGATAGTTGTAGGGTTTCTAACGCGGCTGTCCTACTGCAGGTCTGTTGTTATCAACAGCTATTTCTGTGACCATGGGCCGCTCTATCGACTAGCCTGCAATGACAATCGGCCTAATGATTTACTTGCCAACGTGTTGATAGCTTTAATTCTTTGGGTTCCATTGCTGTTTGTCTTGATAACTTACATGTGCATTGGTGCAGCTTTGGCTAAAATAGCTGGAGCCCATGATAGAATGAAGGCTTTTAAAACATGCAGTGCTCACATGATGTTGGTGGCTATTTATTACTTACCTGTTCTAGTAACTTTTTCTGTTGCTGCTAAAATGCCTCGCAATGCAAGAATCATTAGTCTGTCTCTTACTGCTGTCCTCCCTCCAGCGTTGAACCCACTCATTTATGTTCTACAGACTCAGGAAATCAAACAGTCTCTGAAAAAGGTGTTCACAAGAATGAAGCAATCAAAAATTGCTGTGAAATAGAATATCAAAATGTGATATTTAATTTCAAATTTTGTGTTGTAGTGTACATCCTTTGATTGGTTCGTTGTTAAATGTTTGGATTATGTAAGTATGTACATGTGATCGACTTCTACAATATTAATTTATCTTGATTATAAAAACCACTTCTTCCTGAGGTTCTTTAAATTGTAAGGCAAAACAATCTTAACAGTAATCAATACAATAATCAGTCGATTTTAGGTTTTTGGTAGTAAAAAACACTGATTTTCGCTCTTAGTGATTGTTTTATTTTGTAACTGAACAAAATGAAATCTTAACCCATTTAATTGTGGATTGTCAGAAGTTGGTGCACACAATATCCTTATCTTAGGCTCAATAGTCTTTCTTAACAGAACCCATTTAGGTTTCCTCCTAGGATGGCGAAGGCCCTACTCTGCCTCTGATTGTCTTAGGTTTCGGTTATCTGCTGTCTTCAACAAATGAACTAGAATGCCTTCTTAATGCAGTCCATTTGGTCGAATATGTACAACCTAGTTTTGGAGGGTGAGAAAAAAATGTAATTGTGAAAAAGTATTTGTTGCCTAAACCGTACCAAGTAGTTGTGTTGCTTGAACCTAACCAAGTAGTAAATAATATTTAAAAATAAATGCAAATATTAAGTAAACTAAGTTTAAAAATAATATGGGACATGTACCCCAGTCTCCTGGTTGGAAGTGTTTAATCCTCCATCCAATGCATGGATGGAATCGGGCCTTGGCTCAAACATCAGAAGTCTTTAGAGTGGGATGCCCATGGAATCCCTCCTGAGCAGGGCCTTGCACAGACATTGTGGGGGCAGAACGAGGACAACACCCCCCCCCCCCCCCCCCCCCCCACCCCTCGTTATAAGGATGACAGAAGGATAATGATTCCGTTTTTATCTGATATATTTACAATGGTACTGATATAAACAAAATAATCGGCAGTAGTAAAAAGTACAACAATAAAACAACTATTATGAAAAAGTTAAAATTGTTTTTTCTTTGGGGGGGGGGGGGGGGGGGGGGGTTTGGGCCAGAGGAGAACTTTAGCCAATGAGGGCAGAGGGGCAGGAGCCTGGGCCCCTGAGGCCCCCCTCCTGTGCACGTGTCTGCTCCTGAGGCTGATTCTGGTGATGATGATAATGTACTGTCAGAGTAAGCCATAAAACTGCTGGCCCCACACATCACCCTGGAGAGCGTTCATTATGTGTAAATAAATCAAATAAAGTGAAATATAAAAGGTATAACACTTTTCTTCTTTTAAATTAAGAGTCATGTGTTACTGTGTATATAAGATTGTCTGAAGTTGGTACGTACAATATCTCAATCTACCCTAATCTTATGTTAGGCTTAATAAAGTGTTTCTGAACAGATAATTCTTCCTCTGAAAGTGACTGAATGAACTACCCCACTTAGTGAGTACAATAACGTAAAGAGTTAGTTTGCTTATGCAATAGACTTCTTAATAGATTCACACATTCACTAAAATGATGCCTTGTACATTTTGTTGTATTTGCTCAGTGGTAGATTGATACAGAGAAGGTTTATTTTGGCCTATGGGTGTGGCTGAAAGTGGTGTCTCAACGTGCAGCAACATATTCAACATAATGATACACTTTGGCCTTCAATTTTTCATAATTGCATCATTTTGTCCACCTGCCAATTTTCAACAATAGCATGTAGAAATGTTTCAATGGATTTGCATATTAATTTGGAATAGTCCACAATACACAATGAAATGAAGATGAACAATACATGTTCTATCACATCAGTGACCTTTTAAATCTCATATGTGTGAGACAAAGCTATGCAACGCTAAAAGAGAAGAATAACGCACATGGACTTATATGGAACAAGTCTTCCACGTACACAATTGCATTGTAACTGGGGTAGTTTACTGTGGGCACTTTTAGAGTAATGGATTCTGTTAAGAAAGACTTTATTGATCTTAATATAAGAATATTCTGTGTACCAACTTCAGACAATCTAATATACAGAAACTCATGGTTTAGGTATTGCACTTTAGTTGTTACTTTCCTAAATGCCTCAGAGTATGACGCCTTGTTCAGTGTTTACACCCTTTGAACTTCTATTGCTTGTTTCTGAACTTTGTATCCTCCATAGGCTCCAAGGCATGCTCTCCTCCACATCTGACACATATTATTTGCCTTCCCTTACATTGTTGAGTTGTATGCCCAGTTCTTTGACGTTTGAATTATCTCGGTGGTTTCAGGATCAACTCTAGCATTGTCGCTTGAAAGGTATGAAAGAAGGCATTTCCTGTCTGTTTGAGGGATTGTAAAAACAATCAAATTGATTTGAACATTAGCGTGTGTTTGCATGTTTTTGTAGAAGAGTGTGGGTATTCAAGTATGCATTTGTAGAGAGATGGGCTTATGTGTTCATTAACACTTCAATGTGCTCAAAAATGCCAAATCCAATCCAAGCAACTCCCACATGTTGCTAGATTCAAAAACAAATGAAGAGTTGAAATCAGAACAATTCCCATGTCTTATACAAGTCTGAGGAGCTTCCTGTACGACTGACCATGTACGATTGGTCTTGACCTATGAGCACCTCAATTACACATGACGCACTGACACTAAAGCTGATGAATGCATGGATGGAATAGGGTCTTGGCGCACACATCAGAACTCTTTAGAGTAGGATGCCCATGGGAATCCCTCCTGAGCAGGGCCGTGCACAGACATTGTGGGGGGCAGTAGGAGGACAACAACCCCCCCGTAATAATGATAACCGATAAAGTTGGATCTGATAAATGTACAATGATTTGTGTAGTTAAAAAAAAAACGAAATATACAGTGGTAAAAACTACAACAATAAACAACTATTATGGAAAAGGGAAAAAAGTTTTTTTGAGCCAGAGGAGAACTTTAGACAATGAGGGCAAAGGGGCAGGAGCCTGGTCCCCTGAGGCCCCCCTCCTGCGCACGTGTCTGCTCCTGAGGCTGTATCTGGTGATGATGACAATGTACTGTCAGAGTGAGCCATAAAACTGCTGGCCCCACACATCACCCTGGAGAGAGGGAGAGGGAGAGAAAGAGAGACAGAGATAGAAATACATAATGTGAGAGGAGCTTTTCAAGCTCTATAACATCACTTGGACATCAAACAATGGACTCTAACATAACTATTGTGAGACCAGCATACTTCATTATCAATGGCTTTACAGGCATCCCTTATATTAACTACTACTATTTATTTTTACTGGTGCTGTACATCATGTCATTGGTGGAAAACGGGGTAGTGATGACCTTGATATGCTTAGACCAGAGTCTCAAGACTCCAAAGTATATTGCTGTGTTTAACTTGGCGTTTGTAGACGTGGTTGGCAACTCTGTCCTGGTGCCCAAGGTTATTGACACGTTCTGGTTAGACCACAAGTACATCACGTACAACAACTGCTTAACCTATGAGTTTTTTAATTACTTGAGCCTCACCATGCAGTCTCTTAATCTGGTTTTACTCTCCTTTGACAGGCTAGTGGCGATCACCTTTCCATTACGTTATCAGATCATTGTGAGTCTGAAGACCATGTTCTCACTGGTGGCAGCTTGCTGGATTTTCGCCATTTTTGTGAACTTGATAGCTGTAGGGCTTATAACACGACTATCCTACTGCAGTTCTGTTGTCATCGACAGCTATTTCTGTGACCATTGGCCGCTTGTTCGAATTGCTTGCAATGACATTCGGCCTAATTTTATACTTGCCAACCTGTTAATAGCTGTTATTCTTTGGGCTCCTTTGGTGTTTGTCTTGATCACTTACTTATGCATTGGTGCAGCTTTGGCTAAAATAGCCAAAGCCCAGGATAGAATGAAGGCTTTGAAAACATGCAGTGCTCACATGATGTTGGTGGCTATTTATTACTTACCTATTCTAGTCGCTTTCACAATATATGAAGACATCCCTTCAAATGTCAACATCATTAATATGTCTCTTACTGCTGTCCTACCTTCAGCGTTGAACCCACTCATTTATGTTCTACAGACTCAGGAAATCAAACAGTCGCTGAAAAAGGTTTTAAGAAGAATAAAACAATCAAAAATTGCTGTGAAATAGAAGATCTAAATTCAATATTTATATTAAGATATTGTGTTGGTGTGTAGGTTACATCCTTTGGCACGTTTATTGTTAAATGTCTGGATTGAGCAAGTGATGGATTACATGCGAGTATGTAAATGTGATTGACCTCCACAATATTGATGGAATTTATTTTGTTATAAATATTCCCTTCTTCCTGAGGATAAAATGTCTTGATTGAGCAGAGTGACCAAATTATTTATTCAATATAATTACATTTTGCGCATAGAATGTGTCTTGTTTACATTATAAACAGGCTGGCACATGATTCTGTTTGTACAATACTGTGTAAAACTATTAGAAAAAACCAAGGAGCTGTAATAATGTGTAAATAAATCAAATAAAGTTCAATATAAAAAGGTGCTTTGCTTTTACTATTTTCAAGAAACAAGGCGTTACGTGTTACTGTATATTTTATTGTCTGAAGTTGGTACATAGAATATTCTTATGTAAGGCTCAAAGTATTTATGAAAAGAATACATTTATCTAAGAGTGACTTGAATGAACTACCCCAGTTAGTGTGTACAATTACAAACACTTATAGGATAGTCCAATTTACTTTATGGTATCAACTGTTACTTCTATGGCAGATAGCTCTGCCTTTGCCAATGACTTGAAGGTTGCTGAGTAAAGACTTTGTTTGCTTAGTCAATAGACTTCTTAATAGATTCACACATTCACTAAAATGATTCCTTGTTAATTTAAATGTATTTGCTCAGTGGTAGATTGATACAGAGGTTTATTTTGGACTATGGGTGTGGCTGAAAGTGGTGTCTCAACATGCAGCAACATATTCAACCTAATGAAACACTTTGGCCTTCAATTTTTCATAATTGCATCATTTTATCCACCTGCCAATTTTCAACAATGCCACAAAGAAATGTTTCAATGCAATTATTGACTTGCTTATGTATATGGAATTAGTCCAAAATACATAACGAAATGAAGATGAACAATACAATTTCTATAAATTACATCAGTGACCTTTTAAATCTCAAATGTGTGGAACAAAGCGATTTGACACTAAAAGAGAAGAACGTATATGGACTTATATGGAAAAAGTCTTCCACGTACACAATTGCAATGAGTTTGCGCTGTGTAGGGATGCTAATAAGACAATGTAAATAAAAAACAACCAAGGTGTGCACATATTCAAAGCCTTGAAACTAATACTAGCCACATCTTATCCCTCATCAGGAATAATCTATGAATATGAAACATTATACCCAAACAATCGTTTTTCTCTTGACTGAATTTGTCAAATGATATGCATTTAACTGTATATTGGAGATCATTCAGCTTGATTGCCTTCTTAGTTTGCGCACTAATGACGCTAATAATGTAAAAATCCAACTCTTGTGTGGTAAACAATCGCAATGTAAATAAAGAGGGAATATGCTCAATTAAATTTGTTTTATTATTGAATAAATGAAAAAGAGTTAAGTCGGGGATTTCTATGTACACATTCATGTAAGTGACAAATTCATCCTGGGATGGGGTGAGAGGCATAGGCATTGCAGTGATGGCATTGGATCATTGTAGACACAAAGCCTCTATGTCCACACGAGATTTATGTTGGCAATTTGAAATTGACATCACAAGCGTCCAGTCAGATTGTATGATGAATAGATCAACTCTAGCCTATCATTGTGTGCACCAGGGAGGTTGCAGGTGACCTATTGGTACCCCCATTTTACAATGTGGTAAAATAGGCCCTCAGTTCATTGTCAGCTGAATAACTGAGGCTTTCCAGTGCACACAATAAAGAATGTACAAAGGAACACACACACACACACACACACACACACACACACACACACACACACACACACACACACACACACACACACACACACACACACACACACACACACACACACACACACACACACACACACACACGTAATTGTTAATGAAAGTTATTTAGAGCTGCTCTAACTATCTATATCTATATACATATAGATGGATAGATCAATAGATAGAGCAGCTCTAAATAACTTAATTGTGCTTCAACCAGTATCACTCAGAATAAAATTTAGAACAAATCATCAGGAAAACTATATCTATGACAAAACGACATAATTATAAATGAAGGGACACTACATTAATTTACATATTTTGCATTAATTAGGCACACGGTTAATGTTCAGTTATTAGCAGACTTGGCGGAGGCCTGCTGATGCTTAACGAGCTGTTCTTTCCTTGAGGTTTGAAAGCTTGTCATGCAGTCTTTGAATGTCTGGACTTGACTTTGGCACTTGCGCCAGTCCTGGTGTTCCGCCATGCATTCCTGGACACCATAGTGAAGCTCGCCACAGCCAGTGCGTGATATCATTCGCTCGACTGGGTCGTCCTCATCTTCACTTCGGCTACGGTTGTGCGGTGGTGAGGTGGTCGACATACTGGAAGGAGTAAATAACATCCAGAGATCAAATAACTAAGTTATAACATTCATTAAATAATAATACATTTCAGAAGTAATTTAATAATTGATAAATCCATTTTGGGCGCCAACTTTCCCATGACAAGGATTAAAAAAAAGTCTAACCCCTTTTCATCAGAATAATTATCATGAATTAGTCTGTAATGCAGTCTTCCAGTCAGATGTCATCTAATGTAACCATATTGGACGTAATAAGCACGGCTTTTTAATACATTTCGACAACATCAACCGTCCCTATTTGTATTATAATTATTATCGTTATAATTATTGAACAGACACATTCTATTATGGTGATACAACTAGATGAACAGCAGCCAAATGAGATCACCAAAACGTGTGCAAAGACGCCATGCTAGTAAAATGTGTGAAACGTGAGCATCTTTCGCTGCCCACGCTGAACCAAACCTTTTTGCTACTGTCTGTATTCCGGCAGCACGTCAACTACAGGAGTCTATCGACCTTCGATTCCTCAAAAGCCTTTCAAACACACCTCGACTTCATAACCAACGCTCGAAACTTTGAAGTTACAAGGGGGACATTTGAGAGTGAAGGACTGACGGTGTTACATTGAAATAGGTCGTCTGTCAATAATCGTTCCAGGACACCATGTTAGCCTTTTATGAAGACAATGGTTGTTACCGTTGCATTTAATGGAACGCAAATGTAAAAAGAGCTCAAATAAATGAGTACACTATCATTATGGTTTTCAAAATAATAAAATGTATTTTTTATACTTAACAGCTAGGTAAGATTTAAAGCTAGGGTACACAATTTATTTTAGATTATGTTTTTTGGTCATTTGTTGAAATTCTCTTTTCATATTCGTTGAAAAATCCAAAGCCAGCATAATGCCGGATCTTCTTTACGGCGATATTGCGGAATCTCTTTGTAAAAGGGGCTTGTGATGACCCTTGAAAGCCATTTCAAAATGAAGTCTTTAGTGACATCACAAGTGGGAGTGTCCACCCACATAATGAGGGACAGAATAGCCTACCAGCATACCCGACTGTACCAACTTGTAGACTTATCTATCCATCAATCAACTGGGTCGCAAAGTCACAGGGCAGGGCAAATTTCAAAATGGCTTGTAACGGCTCATCACACTCACACCTGGTGGTAAAATAATTGACTTTTTTATCTAAACTTTTACATAACCAGCAAACCCTAAAAGCAACACTTTAATTAGACTGATGGACTAAATCATGAAACTTAAAATGTAGTTAACCCTAACCATGATAACACAAAAACAAATAAGCAGTTTTAAAGAGGAGGAAGTCGTCACGAAAAGAACGGGACCTGAGTATGGGGAAGAGTAGAAAGTTCAAAAGCTGGTTTGCAGAGACTAAAAAAAAAATCGGAATTGCTCTATTATTTTAGTAACAGAGACCAAACAGCATAGTTATGGCATTACTATGTTTAAGATCAAAGAAGGCATACTAACACGTTCAAAACAAAACACAGTTGTTGCCCTTTTTTAGAAGTCAGTCCGACCTTAAAAGGGGCCTTATTTTACGTACATTTCCTAGGAGCGAGGAAATGTAGTCACTATACTGCTACCTTTTGTCATATTCATGGTTAATTAGATGCTGAAATGCTGTATGCAAATCAGTGCAAACCAGTGCTGGGGGTAATGCTCTACAAAGTAAAGCGTTAGAGCACTGAGATGACATTGTTTTTGTCGTAACGAGTAACGTAACGCGTTCGAGTTGCAATTCGAGGAACAAATGATTTATTAACGTCTTCAAACAAGCAATCCGTTACTGTTAAATTCACAGACACATTTGCACTGTTTCAGTTGCGTTCCTTCTTCTTGGCGGGGAGCAGCGTAATCACAAATGGGGTTTCTTTCATTCTTTTTTCATTTTGAAAAAGCTTATTTTCTCTGTAGGTAACATTGTAATGTAACAAGTTCGTTTTTAATGACAGCATTCTTGTAATGTAACAAGTTTTATTTTTAAGTGACGTTACATTACATGTGGGGTAATGAGGTCATGGTGTCATGAGAACCGACCCCGAATCGTCACCCCCACTCTATTTACCATTTAACCTTCCATTTAACCTTCTGTAGCTAACTCCACTACTACACTCCACCTAGGTGGCTTTTCCCACTCCACCTAGGTGGCTTTTCCCACTCCACCTAGGTGGCTTTTCCCACTCCACCTAGGTGGCTTTTCCCACTCCACCTAGGTGGCTTTTCCCACTCCACCTAGGTGGCTTTCCTCAGGCTCCTCCAAACGAATGGACACAGGGTGGTGATGTTGAAAGACCGGTTTATTGCAAAGGTTGAGTAAAATTATACATGCAGCTGGCGCTCCATGCTGCCATGTAGGAGAGCTCTTCCTGAGTGTGTGCGGTGATGGCTGGTTTAACCTGTGCACATTGATTGCTCAATGTGCAACAGGTGTGCAGCCTCCCCAGCCCCAGACTCCAATCAGTCTGACTCGGGCCAGGTGAGGCTGCTTGAACCAGCCATCATCCACACACACTCCCACACCTTCCATTTAACCTTCCATTGAATTGAGTAGAGTTCCACCACAAGCATGTAAAGATATTAACAGGTAGGAAACTCAACAAGTTTCCAAGGCTTTACAGACCTATAAATAAATATATCCTGAGTGGTGTTCTTAACTTTTGTCACCCAATTGGATGCAATTTGAAAGTGTAAATGAATCCCTGAACATTTTAACAAACATAACGCAATACCCTTTCCTTTTAATTGCCTTTATGATAATTAAGGGACCAACATCAAGGAACTTCATAATCCACAAATAAAATTGTAATAAGACGTTCTGTTCATCACGTGACATGTGTTTTTGTTTCTGGGTGTCATCCCCAGTGACAACAATGCAGCACGTAATTAGGCCTGGCGAGACCGGCTTCACTCAACTCAACTGTTGTTGCACAACAACGTCAGTGTTGTCTAGTGATGTAATGTTGACAAGAAAAGAGTTGAAGAGAAATCTTCTCTCCACTTTTTATCATCATCAACTACAAATGCAAATTTGAATGGATAACATTCAATAAATGTACAAAACAGATCACTAGATTGAAGTTGATTACAATGAACAACTGCATTTACCTCAGGGTCATTCGTAAAAAGACCCTGACACCTGGATACAGAAATATGGGAATTAAACTCCGTCTTCTCGTTAGAAACAATAAAAAGCATGCAATAATAATAACCCATTTGTAAAAAGGACCAACATGTCTCTCTTTCTTTTCCTCTTCCTTGTCCGTCCCCATTGTGAGACTCGTGGAAGAGTTTGTAATCGATACCATTTGTTGTTGCTGTTGACCACTTTATTGATTGGCGAGTTTGAGCATTCCAGAGGACGAAGTTCAACACATCTGTATGAGCAGCATCTGAATGTCATCTTCAGCTGTGTAACTGGATCTCCTCTCCAAACCGTTGTTTTCCACTGAGACCCTCTATTATCAGCTTATTGTCAATAAATTAATTGTCGGTTCATTAATAATAGGTCCCAGGTTATATTACAGGTGTTCAGACTCCTCTAGAGACAGACAGGTGTCTCTGAGGAAAGGTACAGCAGACAGGATGTGATCCCGAATCGGCAAGGTGTAACCGTCACTTCAGGCGTTATTGGGGTCACAAGACCGAACTGAGCCCGGTAGTTTGTAATAACACCATCAAAACTGGACTATTGGACTATGGAAGAAAAGTATCAGTATCACATCAGTAAAAATGTTTTCTTAAACTTTCTTTGAATTAGCCACAAGTTGATGATGTGGCTCCGAAGCACGCAGAATGACAATGAAGATACAAATTGGATATCGAATGTGAAATGAATGTTTTACGCTTAAGTAAATTGAGCAATATTGTCCTTTTTATGGGGTGCCATGGCTTTGTCGTTTTTAAGGATCCCATTTACCCGTTATACAAACTAAGCTAAATATGTTCAAAACGTCTCTATTTTTATAATCATAACCATTTTTTAAATTAGGTCATTCTAAAGTTACGCGTGTACACACACGTCTAATGCGCTTTTCATCTCACTTTGAGGAGAGGAAAGGTAAATGATACACTGCAAAGCAGAACAAGGTTATTCCACTTTGCATGTATACGTTTAGAACAAAGTAGAAAATGGAAGAAAGTTAACTTCCTTATCATTGTCCACATGAAGGAATGATGCAACAAAGAAATTTAATAAAATGAAATGTTTAACTGATTTGTCATGACCATCAACACATGTTTTTGTTTTTGAGTTGTTTCGGGCGTCACTGGAGACAGCAGTGCAGCAGGTGTTTACACTGCTCTAATTAGGTCTGGTGAGACCTCTACTTGACTGATGTTGCGCAACAATATCAACTCACTTTAGTAAGTGTATTGTTGAAGAGAAATGTGAGTTAAAGGTGCAGTGTGTAGAATTTAGTTTACGGACTTGGCAGGAATTGAATATAATGTTTGCATGTATGTTTGAATCCCATGAAAATAAGAATTATTGTTTCCGTTAACTTAGAATGAGCCCTTTATATCTAAATAGGGAGCAGGTCCATTTCAACGGCGCCCGCCATGTTGCACCGCCATGTTTCTTCGGTAGCGCAGAACGGACAAACCGCTCTAGAGGGGACGCGTTTTCAATTCAATCCCCCCATAAATGCATTTTGGCCTAAGAGTTCTAGGAAGGGGGGGGGGGGGGGGGGGGCGTGTTATCGCCATGGCAACGGCCCATTTGTGACACTTTTTTTAGTACCGTCATTGCGAAGGAGCATTACAATGAGCGATGTCGTATATGAAATGAGCCACACACCGTGGCGTTATAGGCCTATTTTAAGCTTAACCCTCTCGTGGACACGGACATCAAAATCAGCCGCTGGCCAGAAGGAGCTCCACACGTCCACACAGCGGCAGCGGGGGATAAGGCAGATCATGATAAATGGGCATGCATTCTTTAATACATCCTTGTTTTGGAGACATCGCGTCTTAGGTTGTTCCCCTGTTTGATTACTAAAAGCAGGCTGTGGGAGTGTGTGTGGATGGTGGCTGGTTTAAGCGGCCTCACCTGGCCCGAGTCAGACTGATTGGACTCTGACGCTGGGTGAGGCTGCACACCTGTTGCACATTGAGCAATCAGTGTGCACAGATTAAACCAGCCATCACCACACACACTTGGGGAGAGCTCTCCGGCATGGCAGCATGGAGCGCCAGCTGCATGTCTCAGGCCATTCAGCTTTAACAATAAACTGGTTTTCAACATCACCACCCTGTGTCCAATTGTTTGGAGGAGCCTGAGGAAAGTCACCTAGGTGGAGTATGGGAGCCACCTAGGTGGCGTGTAGTATTGGACATTGCTACACAGGCTTACACTCTTTTGGAGAAAGTTGCACGCAAGTTATCAAATGCAACCTGTATTCACGTACCAACGCATCAATGCATGGAACAGAAAGCGATAATTATAGGTCTATGAATGTAGTTTATGCAGTCAGAGGGCTGTGTGTTGAGAAACGTAAGGCTGTTACCTCCGCCATGTCCTACAACATGTACGGTGACCATGGTGACTTTGACTGATTGTGATAGGTTAAACTGGTTATTTCGAAGGCTAGAGCCATCAGAAATCCACCTAGTTGCGATTAGAATATGTTTATTTTTCGCAAAGCGGAAATCACGGCGTATGCGTACAGTCCCAGTCAGCTCAATGATTTAAATATTTAATGAATGTAGGAAAACGCAACGAACAACTGTGTTCAATATAAAACAACCTTTTTGTAAGCTATCACCTATGGTTATACTTTTACATAGTAAACATCTCCCCCCCCCCCCCCCCCCCCCCCCCCCGTCAACGTTGGAAAGGGAGGGGTGATGGAGGGAATTAAGTTGATGGCAATCTGCAACCTCACCGCTAGACGCTACTTGATTCTACACACTGGACCTTTAAAGGATTAAGCTACACAATCCCCGCTTTTTTTTAAATCACAATGACCAACTCTGAAATATTTAAATAGATATAATTGAGCTTACATTGTGTGATAACAATGAAAACACAACACCTGATCGGACTCAGGAATGATACTAAATAAAACGAATAAATTAAACATCTCTATCTACCTATAAAGCAATAACTATTTGACCAAAACAACATTTTGATGTTTTTTCTGTTTTCCTCCTCCGTGTCCATCATCATTGGTGTGACACCAATGATCACGTGATTGATCACGTGACTCACCCTGCCAGGCCTCCCATACGATGCAGCTCCTGGTCTCCACCTTATTTATTCCTGAGTGTGGTCCAGAGAATGAAGCTGCACACGTTTTAGAGTCAAATCTCTACTCCCTTGACTTTCACGTGTCAAGGGAGGTTCTCTTGCACGCGGATGTCGCTAGTGAACTTCTCAGGGCAGAACGTGGTCGAGTTCACCATCACGGGCTTCGACCACCTGCCCCATCACAAGCTGATGGGCGCCGTGATTTTGCTGGCCTACTGCCTAGCCGTCCTCGGCTCCGCCGCCAACATCTGCGTCATCTCCACAGACAGGCGTCTGCACCGGCCCATGTACCTGCTGATCTGTAACCTGGCTCTGGTGGACATCATGTTCACCACCAGCGCCAGCACCACCATGATCTCTGTTCTGCTGGCCGGAGACAAAACCATCTCTTACCACTCCTGCCTGTCCCGCGTCTACATCTACCACCTAGGAGACATCACAGAGTGTCTGGCCCTCTCTCTGATGGCCCTGGACCGCACTGTGGCCATCAGCGAACCCTTACGCTACGACACCATCCTGACCAACCAGCGAGTGTTCATATTGATTGTGGTGTCCTGGCTTATCGGGATTGGCTGCATAGGCAAGTTGATATATACCGCAGATCAGCTGCCGTACTGCCAGCCTGTGATCAAATACGTATTCTGTGACTATGCAGCTATCATCAGGGCAGCCTGTGTGGATCCAGAACCGTATTGGCTATTGCCCAGTTTCATGGCTCTGTGGCTACTCGCTGGGCATTTTCCATTGATCGTACTTTCCTACGGGAAACTTGTCTTTACAGTGCTGAGGCTCCCAAACACGGAGAAGGGAGGGCGCACGTTCCGCACTGTCATCAGCCATTTCGTCCCTGTTGCTTCTTACTATGCTCCCAAGCTGGTGTCAGTACTGTTAACCAGAGTGGGAGTTACGCTGAACTTAACAGAGAGAAACGCTTTGCTGATCATCTCTACGCTAGTGCCACCTCTCATTAACCCCACCGTCTACTGTCTGCAGAACAAAGAGATCAGAGGCGTTGTCTTACGCGTACTTAGGAGAAGCCCTGTCGTACCGTCTAAGGACTAATGTTTGTATTGTCAGTAGTGCTTCACCAAATATTCCCTGAAGTCATAGTGTGAAATAGCTTGAATCTCTGGTGTATCTTTCTTTCTTCTACTTCTATTCTTCATTTGTAAATATGTGTAAAAGATGAAAAAAGTGAATTGAGAAAACAATGAATGTTAAATCTTTCTAAAACAGTTTACAGAGATTCGCCATCTTTTACCATCTAAACAATAAAAACAACATTTGAAACTACGTATTTTTATTTGCATCCAAGTTAATGACATGAAAATTATTTATTCTGGCAAATCACTCAGATTTTCTCTGTTGGAAATTTTTTAATTAATTACTGTAGCAAGGTCAGTGCTACACGCCACCTAGGTGGCTTTTACTGGGCTCCTCCGATACCATGACACTGGGTGGTGTTGAAAACCGGTTTATTGCAGAGTTTGAAGGACAATGGTAAATGAAGCAGGTGATCCATGCTGCCACGTAGGCACGATCGCGACTGTGTGTGGTGATGGCTGGTTTAACCTGTTCACACTGATTGCTCAATGCACAACAGGTGTGCAGCCTCACCCAGCGTCAGAGTCTAATCAGTCTGACTCGGGCCAGGTGAGGCTGCTTACACCAGCCGTCATCCACACACACGCCACAATTACCTTTGGCCATAGTAGACTACAGCTAGTAACAATGGAATACAGTATACAATCAACAAGGCTACAAAATGAAAAAAGTTCACACCCTCAATGAATCTCATATTTATAAAAAAATATGCATGAACAATCGTTTTGCCCAAATCCTCATGTTTTACTATACTGACTCCTTATACCGTGCTCAGTGTGGGACTGGTTTTTACTATACTGACTCCTTATACTGTGCTCAGTGTGGGACTGGTTTTTACTATACTGACTCCTTATACCGTGCTCAGTGTAGGACTGGTTTTTACTATACTGACTCCTTAAACCTTGCTCAGTGTGGGACTGGTTTTTACTATACTGACTCCTTATACCGTGCTCAGTGTGGGACTGGTTTTTACTATACTGACTCCTTATACCGTGCTCAGTGTGGGACTGGTTTTTACTATACTGACTCCTTATACCATGCTCAGTGTGGGACTGGTTTTTACTATACTGACTCCTTATACCGTGCTCAGTGTGGGACTGGTTTTTACTATACTGACTCCTTATACCGTGTTCAGTGTGGGACTGGTTTTTACTATACTGACTCCTTATGCCGTGCTCAGTGTGGGACTGGTTTTTAGGAGAATTGGGTGAGTCCCACACCACCATGCAGCAAATAAAACCTTAAAGAGATGGGCAGCCGGATGTACAATCTTTAGATAACAATAACACATCAAAGATGGATGTATCCACGACACACCTACCGAATATCTTGTCAGGAAAATATCAGAGTGTATATTATTTGGTTAGCCGCTTGGCCACTTAGTCAGGAGGGAAAATAGACTATCAAGAGCTCCACAACAATAGGAAGCGGGTCGAAACTGCGTGGCCAGCCGAGCTGCGGTGTTGGTGGAAAGCACATGGATACTGTGTAAAATGCAGATCCAAAGTGAAGTTTGGTATTTGTAAATTAGTGTAGAAACTATCGCGGACATTTCATTTCTTTACAATAAAAGGCCTGCAACACGGGCACTCGAACACTCGCTGAGATTTGAACCATTTATTCGATTATAATTTTGGGATATTTCTTGCATCCCTAACTTTTGTTTTATTCTGATTGGATAATTATCAAGATCAAGAGATGGGTAAAGGTTTGTGTCATATTTCTGTGGAGTCCGTTTTTTTTCTTTGGTTTCTCCCAACATCAGAGGGCCCTTTCATGCTTAGGGGCCCCTGGGCCCAGATTGCCCATATGGTAGTTCCAGGTTTGCAGCAGCCGCCATTGCTTTGAATCGCCTTGTTCCCGACCGTAGAGCGATCCAAAATCCTTAGAGAGAGGGGGGGATGGGGAGTCCACTACATTACAGTCCAGCAATACAGTATAGAGTTATTATATGCAATCTGTAGGGATGCAGCATTACAATGGCCAGGTAGAAGCAGTGACTCTACGCTTTAATGTATATGTAAATATCTGTATTTAGGAATGGTATGGGTGGTGGGCCGGTCTGTTTCAAAGTCCCGGGCCGATGTTCAGTCCTAGTCCGACCCTGACTCTTGCCTACAAGACTGAGGCCTTTTCTGAGACACTTGAAGCCACAGAGCATCAAGTCCTCAGTTCACCTTCAGCTGTGTAACTGTAACTCTTATCCAAACCACTGTTTCCCCTTGAGTCCCTCTGTTATCGGCATATTGTCAGTAAATTAATAAGAGGCCTCATTAGCTCCCTGGGCATATTACAGGTGTTCAGACTCCTCTAGGGACACACATGTGTCTCTAAGCCCCTTTCCCGCATAGTTCCCGGTAAATTACTGGGATAACATTGCAGGAACCGCAAGTGATTTACACTATTCACACATGCAGCTACGTTCAGGAACATTTCCGTCTTGCGCCCGTTCACACACGGCCTAGCAATGCCAAAATATGGGGGTTACATATATATATATGGGGCGCGTTAAGATAAACAGTCGCCGATTTCATATACGTCCTCAGCGGAGTCTTGTGATTGGTTCGCTCGCTCAACGTGACAGCGTCTTACATCAGACGACGCAAACCTTTACGTGCCTCTACCGGCCATGTGACTGCTTTCACTCACAACACAGCCGTACAGGAAGTGATGTTACAAGGGCTTGAGCAGGCAAATTGCCGGTGCAGATTTCCTGGAATATCGATGCCTGTTTCCATTCACACATGACCCCATGCAGGAAATCATCCAGAACTTTGCAGGGTAAACAGCAGATAGGACAATGTGATCTTAAATCTGTAAGATATATCCTACTTCCCTTTAGGCTTTATTCCTGTCTTCCTGATGAGACGTTCAACCGAAGTCCTGACTCCCTGTGGTCACTACAGATCCCAGGGCACTCATCCCAAGAGTAGTGGTGCTGACCCCGGTGTCCAGGCCCAATTAAGCCCAACCTGGCCCCTGAGCCAGCATGGCCACATGAACATAACGTAACATGTGTTTTTGTGTTTGAGTGACGTCCCCAGGGACAACAGTGTACCATTTAATTAGGTCTGGCGAGACCTGCAGAACTCAACCTTCACTGATGTTGCAAAAACAATTTTGATACCTGTGATGTCATATTGACAGGAAATAGTGTTAAAGGACTGAACAACCAAAAATAGATTTTTGTACAATAAAATCGAATCTTAACACCTGTTTGGATTCAGCAATGAAAATATATTAGATTGAAAATCTGCATTAGCATGCGAGACATCCAGAGGTTTGGTAAACAGACTATCTGGCTCTCCTCTACAATAATAACTTTGCAACAATAACTACTTGACTTAAACACAAACATGTTGTTGTCTTTTCTTTGTTGTCTTCCTCTGTGTCCATCATCGTTGGTCACATGACTCCCGCATCCGCATCCCATAGGCTGCGGCTTCTAGACTCTAGACTTAATTATGCACACTTCTTAGAGCCAAACTTATACTCTAGCATCACCATATGACTGTGCTCAGGCTTTCACTTGTCAAGGGAGGTTCTCTTGCACGAGGATGTCGTTAGTGAACTTCTCAGGGCAGAACATGGTCGAGTTCACCATCACGGGCTTCGACCACCTGTCCCATCACAAGCTGATGGGCGCCGTGATTTTGCTGGCCTACTGCCTAGCCGTCCTCGGCTCCGCCGCCAACATCTGCATCATCTCCACAGACAGGCGTCTGCACCGGCCCATGTACCTGCTGATCTGTAACCTGGCTCTGGTGGACATCATGTTCACCACCAGCGCCAGCACCACCATGATCTCTGTTCTGCTGGCCGGAGACAAAACCATCTCTTACCACTCCTGCCTGTCCCGCGTCTACATCTACCACCTAGGAGACGTCACAGAGTGTCTGGCCCTCTCTCTGATGGCCCTGGACCGCACTGTGGCCATCAGCGAACCCTTACGCTACGACACCATCCTGACCAACCAGCGAGTGTTCATATTGATTGTGGTGTCCTGGCTTATCGGGATTGGCTGCGTAGGCAAGATGATATATACCGCAGATCAGCTGCCGTACTGCCAGCCTGTGATCAAATACATATTCTGTGACTACGCAGCTATCATCAGGGCAGCCTGTGTGGATCCAGAACCGTATTGGCTATTGCCCAGTATCCTGGCTCTGTGGCTACTCGCTGGGCATTTTCCATTGATCGTACTTTCCTACGGGAAACTTCTCTTTACAGTGCTGAGGCTCCCAAACAGAGAGAAGGGAGGGCGCACGTTCCGCACTGTCATCAGCCATTTCGTCCCTGTTGTTTCTTACTATGCTCCCAAGCTGGTGTCAGTACTGTTAACCAGAGTGGGAGTTACGCTGAACTTAACAGAGAGAAACGCTTTGCGGATCATCTCTACGCTAGTGCCACCTCTCATTAACCCCACCGTCTACTGTCTGCAGAACAAAGAGATCAGAGGCGTTCTCTTACGCGTACTTAGGAGAAGTCCTGTCGTACCGTCTAAGGACTAATGTTTGTATTGTCAGTAGTGCTTCACCAAATATTCCCTGAAGTCATACTGGGAAATAGCTTGAATCTCTGGTGTATCTTTCTTTCTTCTTCTATTTCTATTCTTCATTTGTAAATATGTGTAAAAGATGAAAAAATTGAATTGAGAAAACAATGAATGTTAAATCTTTCTAAAACAGTTTACAGAGATTCGCCATCTTTTACCATCTAAACAATAAAAACATTTGAAACTACGTATTTTTATTTGCATCCAAGTTAATGACAAAGTATGTGAACACTTTTGGTAGTGATACATTTTGGTTTTGAAAATTATTTATTCTGGCAAATCACTCACATTTTCTCTGTTGGAAATTTTTGAATGAATTACTGTAGCAAGGTCAGTGCTACACGCCACCTAGGTGGCTTTTACTGTCCTCCTCCGATACCAGGACACTGGGTGATGTTGAAAACCGGTTTATTGCAGCGTTTGAAGGACAATGGTAAATGAAGCAGGTCATCCATGCTGCCACGTAGGCACGATCGCGACTGTGTGTTGTGATGGCTGGTTTAACCTGTTCACACTGATTGCTCAATGCACAACAGGTGTGCAGCCTCACCCAGCGTCAGAGTCTAATCAGTCTGACTCGGGCCAGGTGAGGCTGCTTACACCAGCCGTCATCCACACACACGCCACAATTACCTTTGGCCATAGTAGACTACAGCTAGTAACAATGGAATACAGTATACAATCAACAAGGCTACAAAATGAAAATAGTTCACACACTCAATGAATCTCATATTTATAAAAATGTTTATGAACAAGCCAAAAACAGACAGATCATTTATATTTTATCTTTATACTTCCAGGTTTTAATTGGAATGAAATCGTTTTGCCCAAATCCTCATGTTTTACTATACTGACTCCTTATACCGTGCTCAGTGTGGGACTGGTTTTTACTATACTGACTCCTTATACCGTGCTCAGTGTGGGACTGGTTTTTACTATACTGACTCCTTATACCGTGTTCAGTGTGGGACTGGTTTTTACTATACTGACTCCTTATGCCGTGCTCAGTGTGGGACTGGTTTTTACTATACTGACTCCTTATACCGTGTTCAGTGTGGGACTGGTTTTTACTATACTGACTCCTTATGCCGTGCTCAGTGTGGGACTGGTTTTTAGGAGAATTGGGTGAGTCCCACGCCACCATGCAGCAAATAAAACCTTAAAGAGATGGGCAGCCGGATCTACAATCTTTAGATAACAATAACACATCAAAGATGGATGTATCCACGACACACCTACCGAATATCTTGTCAGGAAAATATCAGAGTGTATATTATTTGGTTAGCCGCTTGGCCACTTAGTCAGGAGGGAAAATAGACTCTATCAAGAGCTCCACAACAATAGGAAGCGGGTCGAAACTGCGTGGCCAGCCGAGCTGCGGTGTTGGTGGAAAGCACATGGATACTGTGTAAAATGCAGATCCAAAGTGAAGTTTGGTATTTGTAAATTAGTGTAGAAACTATCACGGACATTTCATTTCTTTACAATAAAAGGCCTGCAACACGGGCACTCGAACACTCGCTGAGATTTGAACCATTTATTCGATTATAATTTTGGGATATTTCTTGCATCCCTAACTTTTGTTTTATTCTGATTGGATAATTATCAAGATCAAGAGATGGGTAAAGGTTTGTGTCATATTTCTGTGGAGCCCGTTTTTTTTCTTTGGTTTCTCCCAACATCAGAGGGCCCTTTCATGCTTAGGGGCCCCTGGGCCCAGATTGCCCATATGGTAGTTCCAGGTTTGCAGCAGCCGCCATTGCTTTGAATCGCCTTGTTCCCGACCGTAGAGCGATCCAAAATCCTTAGAGAGAGGGGGGGATGGGGAGTCCACTACATTACAGTCCAGCAATACAGTATAGAGTTATTATATGCAATCTGTAGGGATGCAGCATTACAATGGCCAGGTAGAAGCAGTGACTCTACGCTTTAATGTATATGTAAATATCTGTATTTAGGAATGGTATGGGTGGTGGGCCGGTCTGTTTCAAAGTCCCGGGCCGATGTTCAGTCCTAGTCCGACCCTGACTCTTGCCTACAAGACTGAGGCCTTTTCTGAGACACTTGAAGCCACAGAGCATCAAGTCCTCAGTTCACCTTCAGCTGTGTAACTGTAACTCTTATCCAAACCACTGTTTCCCCTTGAGTCCCTCTGTTATCGGCATATTGTCAGTAAATTAATAAGAGGCCTCATTAGCTCCCTGGGCATATTACAGGTGTTCAGACTCCTCTAGGGACACACATGTGTCTCTAAGCCCCTTTCCCGCATAGTTCCCGGTAAATTACTGGGATAACATTGCAGGAACCGCAAGTGATTTACACTATTCACACATGCAGCTACGTTCAGGAACATTTCCGTCTTGCGCCCGTTCACACACGGCCTAGTAATGCCAAAATATGGGGGTTACATATACGTATATATATGGGGCGCGTTAAGATAAACAGTCGCCGATTTCATATACTTCCTCAGCGGAGTCTTGTGATTGGTTTGCTCGCTCAACGTGACAGCGTCTTACATCAGACGACGCAAACCTTTACGTGCCTCTACCGGCCATGTGACTGCTTTCACTCACAACACAGCCGTACAGGAAGTGATGTTACAAGGGCTTGAGCAGGCAAATTGCCGGTGCAGATTTCCTGGAATATCGATGCCTGTTTCCATTCACACATGACCCCATGCAGGAAATCATCCAGAACTTTGCAGGGTAAACAGCAGATAGGACAATGTGATCTTAAATCTGTAAGATATATCCTACTTCCCTTTAGGCTTTATTCCTGTCTTCCTGATGAGACGTTCAACCGAAGTCCTGACTCCCTGTGGTCACTACAGATCCCAGGGCACTCATCCCAAGAGTAGTGGTGCTGACCCCGGTGTCCAGGCCCAATTAAGCCCAACCTGGCCCCTGAGCCAGCATGGCCACATGAACATAACGTAACATGTGTTTTTGTGTTTGAGTGACGTCCCCAGGGACAACAGTGTACCATTTAATTAGGTCTGGCGAGACCTGCAGAACTCAACCTTCACTGATGTTGCAAAAACAATTTTGATACCTGTGATGTCATATTGACAGGAAATAGTGTTAAAGGACTGAACAACCAAAAATAGATTTTTGTACAATACAATCGAATCTTAACACCTGTTTGGATTCAGCAATGAAAATATATTAGATTGAAAATCTGCATTAGCATGCGAGACATCCAGAGGTTTGGTAAACAGACTATCTGGCTCTCCTCTACAATAATAACTTTGCAACAATAACTACTTGACTTAAACACAAACATGTTGTTGTCTTTTCTTTGTTGTCTTCCTCTGTGTCCATCATCGTTGGTCACATGACTCCCGCATCCGCATCCCATAGGCTGCGGCTTCTAGACTCTAGACTTAATTATGCACACTTCTTAGAGCCAAACTTCTACTCTAGCATCACCATATGACTGTGCTCAGGCTTTCACTTGTCAAGGGAGGTTCTCTTGCACGAGGATGTCGTTAGTGAACTTCTCAGGGCAGAACGTGGTCGAGTTCACCATCACGGGCTTCGACCACCTGCCCCATCACAAGCTGATGGGCGCCGTGATTTTGCTGGCCTACTGCCTAGCCGTCCTCGGCTCCGCCGCCAACATCTGCGTCATCTCCACAGACAGGCGTCTGCACCGGCCCATGTACCTGCTGATCTGTAACCTGGCTCTGGTGGACATCATGTTCACCACCAGCGCCAGCACCACCATGATCTCTGTTCTGCTGGCCGGAGACAAAACCATCTCTTACCACTCCTGCCTGTCCCGCGTCTACATCCACCACCTAGGAGACGTCACAGAGTGTCTGGCCCTCTCTCTGATGGCCCTGGACCGCACTGTGGCCATCAGCGAACCCTTACGCTACGACACCATCCTGACCAACCAGCGAGTGTTCATATTGATTGTGGTGTCCTGGCTTATCGGGATTGGCTGCATAGGCAAGTTGATATATACCGTAGATCAGCTGCCGTACTGCCAGCCTGTGATCAAATACGTATTCTGTGACTACGCAGCTATCATCAGGGCAGCCTGTGTGGATCCAGAGCCATATTTTCTGGTGCCCAGTATCCTGGCTCTGTGGCTACTCGCTGGGCAGTTTCCATTGATCGTACTTTCCTACGGGAAACTTGTCTTTACAGTGCTGAGGCTCCCAAACACGGAGAAGGGAGGGCGCACGTTCCGCACTGTCATCAGCCATTTCGTCCCTGTTGCTTCTTACTATGCTCCCAAGCTGGTGTCAGTGCTGTTAACCAGAGTGGGAGTTACGCTGAACTTAACAGAGAGAAACGCTTTGCTGATCATCTCTACGCTAGTGCCACCTCTCATTAACCCCACCGTCTACTGTCTGCAGAACAAAGAGATCAGAGGCGTTGTCTTACGCGTACTTAGGAGAAGTCCTGTCGTACCGTCTAAGGACTAAACACTCGTTTGTCATGTCAATAGTACATATATTCCCTGAAGTCATAGTGCAGGGCAAAGTATCAAGACATCGCTCAGACTTATACCTTTCCTATTCTCTTCCAGATGTATGATTGTCGGCCTGTTTATCATTGTAATAAAGTACATTGTAAAAAGGAATTGCGTTCTTAGTCAATGACATGTTGTATGTGAACACTACGTTTTTGATAATATTTCTGCAGGTATTAACTTGATAATCTTTGTCATTTCCATTGTAGGAACACATTATATCAAGGATGTTTTGCTAATAACAGTGCAATTAGTGACAATATAATTCAGTATTCAATCAATGTGTCTACAACATTTTAAAATACACCTAGTTCAAACAAATGCATTCAAATTTGTTTTTATCATAAACCAGCGTGCGAATTACACTGCCAACTTTTGCGATGTTGCTTTAATGTCTCCCTATACTGTGCCTCCAAAACGGAGGCCTTTACTGAGACGTTTGAGGCCCCAGGGCGCAAGTCCCCAGCTCCCCTTCAGCTGTGTAACTGTAGACTGCTCTCCAAGCCACTGTTTGAGTCCCTCTGTTATCAGCTCACTGTTAGTAAATTAATAAGAGGCCTCATTATCCTCTGGAGAAGACAGGTGTCTCTACTGGAAATAAACAGCAGATGTGCAATGTGATTCAGTCACTCACAGCCTTAGATCAGCAATGCCTATCCTATACTTTATGTCAGCCTATATCGGTGGCCAAATTGGGTTTGCAGGGAAGTTAAGAGCCACCATTCCAGCAAGATTGCAAAAATAACAGTGTGATCAACAAAGAGATGAATATAATGAATTAGCTCAGGCCAGATGATGTCTGAATGATTTGTCACCCACTCTAAATGTCTAAAGTGCAATAAGACCAGAAAATGTGAGCATAAAGTGGTCAATTATAGAGTCCACCTCTGGTTTCAGCTGACAGCTTTCAGAGTGTGTGACACAGTGAAATGGCTGTGTAGCAGAGTCCACTACTACACGCCACCTAGATGGCTTTTCCCACTCCACCTAGGTGACTTTCCTCGGGCTCCTCCAGACAAATGGACACAGGGTGGTTGTATTGTATTGTATTGTATTGTATTGTATTGTATTGTATTGTATTGTATTGTATTGTAAAGGTTGCATAGAATGATACATGCAGCTGGTGCTCGGTGCTGCCATGTAGGAGATCTCTCCCTGAGTGTGTGTGGTGATGGCTGGTTTAACCTGTGCACACTGATTGCTCAATGTGCAACAGGTGTGCAGCCTCACCCTGCTCCAGACTCCAATCAGTCTGACTCGGGCCAGGTGAGGCTGCTTGAACCAGCCATCATCCACACACACTCCCACAGGCTGTTAATGGGCCATCTAATGATTGATAACTCATCTGCCACTCACAAAGTTTGTGCGCACACATTTGTAGATTCATAGTTTTTGTATCTGTCAGTCTTGCTTTAGTAGCTCAGCTTATGATGAAGTCCTTCCTATTTTCTAGAACAACGTTTTCACAGATAACATGAGGGGCAGTAAACAAAGCTTATTGAGATAGAATAGCTTCCATTAAATAATGCCCACCACATGCACACACAAACACACTTTCAGAGAGTAGAACCTGGGGATTTGTGGCCCTTACTCAGTCTGGCCCCTAAGGTTATTGTTGTTTTTCCCAAACCTGGGCGACAGGGCCTTCTCCATCACCGCCCCCCTCCCTCTGGAACCCTCCCCAAACCCCTCTGGGACTCCACCTCGCTCTCCTCCGTCAAGTCTTCCGTCAAAGCCAAATTGTCTTTTAATTGTCTTTCAACTCTTCTACATGTTTTCATAATGCCTTGTCTTTCTGTCCCAGTTCAGACTCTCTTTTATTCTAAATGATATCCATGCTGCTATTTAAAGTGTCTTTTTTTTCAAGTTGAGGTTGCTACAACATGCTGCATGCTGCAGTGCACAATAAGACTGGAAAGAACTGGAAAGACATTAGAACAGGAAAATGCATATTTATCAATATATAAATATGCATTCTCTGCAGGACAATCTGCAAAGATATATATACATATAGATATACAACATACAAAGATAGATATAGATATAGATATAGATAGACCCACAATATACTAAGATCTCTCTCTCTGTCTCTCTCTGTCTCTCTCTCTGTCTCTCTCTCTCTCTCTCTCTCTCGCTCGCTCTCTCTCTCGCTCGCTCTCTCTCTCTCTCTCGCTCTCGCTCTTTGTTAACAGTGGACAGGCTAGGTCTGTGGTGTGTTTCTTGTCTTCAGGTTGGCTGATCCTTATTTTACTGAAGAGGAGACGGTGGATGAAGAGAGAGAGGACAGAGAAAGAGCTTCGCTGCAGGGCACACAGTTTAAACACCACAAGTTAGCACACTGCAATGTACCGTTATGACAGTGCGCCCTCGGTTCCTTCTCTCCTTCTATCAGGCTCAGGCGCGGAGGAGCAGGGTGGAGGAAGAGGAGTGGAGGTCCGTGGACCTCCACAGAGAACCCCAAACTGTTGTCAACCAAACCTGCGAGGGCTACAATGCGCGATGGTGCCCCTAGAGGAACACAGCTGTACCCCACCACCTGAAGCTGCTGGTACTGCTTACAGATTAACCCTAACATCATGACCTGCCCTGAACATCACGTCTCACTCATTTACACTCCTCTCTGTGTCCAATAAAGATAGATATTGACACATATTGATTGATTGATTGATTGATTGAATGATTGATTGATTGATTAATTGGTTGATTTATTGGTGAATATTTTTGGTTAACAGTTTATACATTGTCTTAATCTTACAATTTACGATTTTTCAGCAATGACAATTCTCCCGAGTCCCGAGTTTTGCACTTGCGTAGTCCCCATTGTAATTGTTGTCTTGTCCACTAGATGTCACCCCTGGATCGCTGTATCTCAGTGTTTGTCATATTAGGTTCACCTGTGTTTTTAAGTATTCATGTTCGGTTTTCTGTCCTCCCTGTGTTCCCTTAGCGTATAGTTGGCTTATGCAATACACCACGCTCAGTATAGTTAAAAGTTAAAACAAATAACAAACTATAATCATGACATGTAGGCATAATACATAGGCCATCCAATCACTGTGACTATCCCCTTCCTGTCGCTTCTCATCAAGGCCTTTGGTTTCAGGGTCAGGCTCGGTCTCCTTCCCCTCTGCTGAGGTTTGCTAAACATGGCAGATAACTTCTAACTAAACGCACACGAATCCGGTGGAACTCACAACAAATCATTCTTGCTGGCGCTCTTGCTGTGAGGGTTAATTAACACATTCATGGGCAACGGAAATGGAAGAAGAGACCGCAGTAGAGGTTTACATAAAGAAGAAAGCGGACACACAAAGTCAAACAGCTGTGAAAACACTGTCCTACTGTCCTGAAATAGGACATCCTTGTCTGACACCCCGCCCAATGTTGACTTGCCTACTAAGTCCCCACCAACCTAGAAATAAATAGTCACAGTAGCCAGAGGCTGATAATGTTTTACAAATGTACTTGTGGTACATGTTGTCACAAGACTGCCCCGGATCTGATGACAGTTTTGCAGTATTGATTTTCTTTTCAAAAGTCAAGCCAGCGGTGTGAAGTACAGTGTGTTCTTTTTTTAAGATTGTCCTAAGGCATCTGTTACGCTGGTTCTTCGGAATACGGTTATGAAAAGATTCTAATTGCAGCACAAAAATATCATAAGAGATAATAAAAATGAAAAAGCCTCATAATAAGTAGTGCATGACAACCGCATACGTCATAACCGTTCACCTGACATGACCTCTGAGTGCAAATTCGATTAAATTGTGTGCGTACCCACTCACTTTGGCGCGCATGCCTCTACGTGTTGGTGTGTAATAAATATATATTATTTATATTTATGTTCTATATATTATAATCTACATTATTGATGATCAATGTACTATTAAAGTCCTGTAAATTACTTACTTGCCATGTAGGATTCAGCCACAAGAGGGAGTTAATGGCTTACTTTATGTTTTGACTTGAGTCCAGGGCACACATTTCTACGGCAGGATTTTCCAACCCACACAGAAAACGGCAGGTACACAAAACATGTAATATCCCGGAGGATTTGACACAAATATTTGATGAGGAATCGTCCAACTGATTTAGAAGCATATATTTGCCTGAGTGACATCAGCATGGCATCAGTAAGGTAGGATATTCTTGTATAGAAACAACGAAATGTTGTTGAATAGAAGAAATCCTACAAAATGGTGTCTGTGTCGGAGTCTGAGATTATAAAAACGTTGTTTTATTGGTCTGATTGTGCAGTGTTATAGGATCTTTGCATCATGGAAAACTGATTGGAACCAAGACTACAGTATACCTATTTGATGCAAGGGAAATGCGGGTTTAATAGTTTTTTGTTTTTTTTGCAGAAACTCTTGATTGGTATTGCCCTGAATCTGTATTTACTCTAAAGCGCTTTGGATTGAAATCTGTTCAATGAACTAATTGCGATACAACCGCAAAACCGTAGTAATTACGTCCTTAAGAGAACACAAAACCGTCTCTTTAACTTTAGTCATTATCTCTACCCAAAACGGCCCACAGAGTAATTTGGTTTCTTAACTAATCACACCGTTTAGATCATTAATGACCACAAAGGCAGCGCACTTCAATACTTTTTATTTTATTTAGTTTACAGATGTATTCCACTTGAAGTTTGGAAGGGGGCAGGGAGCATTAGTGCTATTTACAATTGGTTTGAAAAGATTATTTATCTCTGTACAGATTTGAACCCTGATCAATATAAACAATATTCTTAAGACCTAGTTCTGTTAGAAAGCAATAATTCATTAAAACAAAAACCGCACAAATAACACAAAACCTTTTGATTACATTAAATTATGAACAACTGAAAGAAAAAGAAAGCAGTTAAAACAAGAGAATACAAATCTTCTGTCCATGATTCGGGAGGTTTTTCTGCGTTTAGCTTCAAAACGCTTACAGCGCCTGACAGTGAACAGGCTAAATGCTAACCATGTACATAATCTCAGACTACACACCAATATACTGTATATAAATCAATATTTAGAGTCATAATGTTCTATATAAGATTGATATTAAATGTATTCTACACGTCACCTTTGTTTGAAACCTTTTCCCATTGGAAAAGAAAATCTAAAAATGAAGTCACTTTTTTTTGTCTTTTCCTAATTTAGAGTCAGATGGAGGAGCACATGCTTCCACACAAAGGACGTTTCACGGATCTCAGAGCGATGGGAGAATGTGAAAATGAAGTGGCGGGAGTTAATCCCTAATAGAAAAGGATAAAAAAAAGAACAAACATGATGGATATCGGCTGGCAATTTCATTTCCCAACTGAAATTGTCATTTCGATCCATAGGGGTCTTGCTGTTTGCTGGGGGGAGGGGGGGGGGGGGGGGGGGGGGGTTGGCAAGGAGAGCAAGGCCTCTTCGCTGATCCTCTGATGGACTAGGAGATGGGGGTGGGGGGGGCATCACCACATCAATGCTCAGCTCGGTTCAAGAAAACCGCCACAACAGCATGAGCCCCCCCCCCCCCCCCCCCCCCCCCCCAAAAAAAAACAGATGACACACGACAACACCACCAGCCGCACACTGCTTCTGTGTGAGTATGTTTGCGTGTGTGTGTGTGTGTTTGTGTGTGTGTGTGTTTTAGGGTTTGGGTTAGGCAATGACTCATGAGCGAGTGAGCTAATATATTTACACACGTACTGTTATGCACTTTTTCGGTTGTGCATTTAAGGGCACATGCAGACTGTGTGTGTGTGTGTGTGTGTGTGTGTGTGTGTGTGTGTGTGGGTGGGGCACGATGTTGTGTGTCTATCAGAGACCAAGGCCATGAGCAGAAACCGGGGCAGCGTGTCACTTGAACACAACAAGGTAGAGTGGCTGGCTGGGGACCTACTGAAACTGCTAATGCAGTCACGTACGCTCCGTTTGGCCTCCTGTCACACAGCCACACCTCAGTCACGCAAACACACCTAGAACCCTGGAAAAACTACAGCAGAGGTCAATAGAGGGTGGAGCGGACCGAGGGCACTGAGAGCAGGGTCCGAGCCAATGGAACAACGTCCGTTTCGGGAGGCGGGTGCTTTTCAAACTCATAGCCAATCAAATGGGGTCCTTGGGCAAATTTCTGCTGTGCACTTGCGAGATGAGATTTAGCAACACAAAACTGACAAGGTGTGTGTTTCTATGGCCAGAAAAACACATTTGAACATTTAAAACCTATCATGCAACAGTTTGAGGATCACGTTCCTGGCACGAAATGTTCTCATAATCATAATCAATCAAGTACATCAAAGGAATCACTCCTATCTTTAATCAATACCCTTTTATCAACTGTGTTTCCTGGAATACCCTGTGCCTGCCTTCTCAGGGTGTGTGTGTGTGTGTGTGTGTGTGTGTGTGTGTGTGTGTGTGTGTGTGTGTGTGTGTGTGTGTGTGTGTGTGTGTGTGTGTGTGTGTGTGTGTGTGTGTGTGTGCCACCACGTCGTGGACAGGCCCAGGGTTAAAGGGGTTGGGTGGGAAGGCCCAGTGTAGCGAGGAGGGAAGTGGAGGAGGAAGAGTATGGAGGATGAGGAGGGGTGGGGGGTTTATAGGATGACACAGCAGTTGCTCTCGCCTGTCTTCTCTCTGTTCCGCTGACCTGTTAAATAAAACACACACACACTCAATCAGTAAGGGATTCTGTCCAGGAATGAGATGAGGGATGAAGTCCTCAATCAAGAGAAACAGACAGACATACAGACAGGCAGGCATAGACAGACAGACAGACAGGGATACATAGACAGAGAGACAGACAAACAGACAGACAGGAAGACATAGACAGAGAGACAGACAGGTAGACATAGAAAGAGAGACAGACAGGTAGACATAGAAAGAGAGACAGACAGGTAGACATAGACAGAGAGACAGACAGACAGAAAGACAGACAGATAGACAGACAGACAGAAAGGCAGACATAGACAGAGAGACAGACCGGTAGACATAGACAAAGAGACAGACAGACGTTGTGATTGGACAGTGAGGGGCGGGAAGGTTGTTACCTTGGGAGTTTGGCTCGGGCAGCGTCTCCCTGGCAACGAGATGCATCACCGTGGTCTTCCCCAGGGGCAGCTTGAGAGCTGAGAGAGAGAGAGAGAGAGAGAGAGAGAGAGAGAGAGAGAGAGAGAGAGAGAGAGAGAGAGAGAGAGAGAGAGAGAGAGAGAGAGAGAGAGAGAGAGAGAGAGAGAGAGAGAGAGAGAGAGAGAGAGAATGGAGAACATAAGGTCATGAATGTTATCTGGCATGTGTGTGTGTGTTTGTGTGTATGGTGTGATGGTGTGTACCAACAACATAACCCTGAATTAATATTTCCCCGTCCTGACAGAATTCCTGTCACTGAATTGAATCCATTCAATCCACAAAGGCCTGTAATCCGCCCAGACTCTGAACAACTCTGGCAGGAATTCCTGGCATTATCTTTGCCGTCAGGAGTTTTGGCCTGACTTAAAGAGGATTCTGGGTCAGACTGCAAACATGTTAAACCGCCGATAAGTGAATTATCAGATGGCCCTAATGGGATGAGTGCTAAAGGGACAAAGAGTGCGTGGACGTTGGCGACACAAAACACCCATCAGAGGGAAACTATCAGGCTCAGGGGAACGAATTCAATCGACACTTTCCTTTCCATTTTCCCTTTTGCATGAGCCGCTTGTTTTGCGTGTTTCCCTCCGTATTTGTTTTCTTTCCCCTTCCTGGCTCTCCTCGCCCTCTCCTTTTTTTTTTTCCTCTTCCTCCTTTCCCGACTTTATTTCTGCTGGTTTCCCCTTCGTTTCCTCACGCTCTCTCTCTCTCTCTCTTTCCCTACTCCCCCTCTCCCTCTCCATCTCTCTGTCTGTCTGTCTGTCTGTCTGTCTGTCTGTCTACCTCTCTGTCTGTCTGTCTGTCTGTCTGTCTACCTCTCTGTCTGTCTGTCTGTCGGTCTGTCTGTCTACCTCTCTGTCTGTCTGTCTGTCGGTCTGTCTGTCTACCTCTCTGTCTGTCTGTCTGTCTGTCTGTCTGTCTGTCTGTCTACCTCTCTGTCTGTCTGTCTCTCCCTCTCTCTCTCTGCATGAAAGCGGGCTTGTGAACAGCAGCAAGGTACCTCTGTTCCCCAGCACAGGAAAAAACCAAGACAGCTCACAAAGTTTCCAGAACCCCACTCCTGAGTACCACTTGTGTTAATGTTTTTTTTTTTTTTACATGTGCGTGTGTGTCTGTGCATCCGTGCGTGTGTCTGTGCGCGTGTGCGTGTGTGTGTGCGTGCGTGTGCGTGCGTGTGACCTCCAAATAAACATGTGACACGCGCTCTCACCTCCTAGTGTTACGTTGCCATGTAGAAAACGACCCTGGTAGATGAGCCGCAAGATGTTGGGACTGCTTACCTGCTCCTCCTCCCAATCTGTACAGGGGAGAGGGAGGGAGAGAGAGGGAGAGAGAGAGAGGGAGGGAGAGAGAGGGAGGGAGAGAGAGGGAGGGAGAGCGAGGGAGGGAGAGAGAGAGAGACAAACGCACACACACACACACAGAACAAGTTATTTAATGCACCCTTTCTTTCATTGCACCACTGTGTCCTTATTTCCTACTGCATTTTCTTCTTTATACAGAACACTACATTTCCCAGCATGCACAGCTCTTATCTCACTCGCAGAAAACATCATGGCCGTTATCACAGGTGACCAGCGCATCACTTTTTTACATGAAATACCCATGGTGTCTACTACATCTTACACAAACACGTACTGTGTGAGTATTATGGGATGGACTACACTGGACGAGAACTAAAAAGAGGAAAGACTGCAGGAGATACAAGAGCAACACGGGACCTTATATAGGAGAGAGAGAGAGAGAGAGAGAGCAAGGGAGAGAGAGAGAGACAGACAAAAAGAAAGAGACAGAGAGACAGAGCGAGAGAGACAAAGAGAGAGAGAGAGACAGACAAAGAGACAGAGCAAGAGATCAGGGAATTTGGAGAGTCTGGTCTCCAGATGTGAGTCTCAGTCCACATCTGTCTTCCACTGTCTTCCCACGTTCCCGTCTGCTGCCGATAGCCAGCGCTCGGGGATTCTCCAACTCTCGTTGCACTCAATGGAAATCAAGGGTCTTCTGCCAAGGAGACTCCTGGCCTCGAGAAACTCTCTCCCCCCTATGTTTCCCTCCCTGAAACGGAGTGAATATCCATCCTGTGTGTGTGTGTGTGTGTGTGTGTGTGTGTGTGTGTGTGTGTCTGCGCCAAACCAGAAGGGATGCCATTCCAAGCTCTGTAGTAATTGGCTCAGTAGTTACACATCCACAACAGAGTATTCGTGCTTCCCCAGCAGCGTTGTAGGTAGTATATGAATATGTTGTTGTACTGTTAGCCACTCCATGGTAGACTTCCAGTGGAATGTTACGATGTAGCCAGGCTCAAGACTCTTGAGACACAGACAGGCTTAAAAACGGTGAGCCGCCATTTCTGAATGAACAGACACTACCAAGACAAAATAACAGACTGAATAAGCAAATCAATTTGTGGTGCAATCAATGCTCTGTAAGTGCCCCCACCAACATAGAAATACCTTAACGGTACTGGTCTGGCTTTGGCCGAGGGGTGCAGCGATCCAGCCACTAAGAATATCGTGACCCTGGTATTCAGGCTGAACAAACCCACAGGGTCACTTTATGAATCACAGTTCTGTTGTGAATCAACATCTATTTATTCATCTGTGTGCAACGCATGTCATTTGCCTGTAAGCGCGACGGCAGTGTCTCAAAACCAACTCCACGACTTGTCGTGAGACTACTATTTACTGTTTAGTTATTTAGCAGCCGCTACGATCCATAGCGCGACCTACAGTGAAGTGTCTTAAATACATGCTACTCATTCAGAGTGGAAGGACAAGTTCAAGGATGCCTACGGGTACCGGGGTAGACATCGGGGATCGAACCCACAACCTGGAGGCTGTGAGTCGAACACCATGTAGTCCACTACATAGACTACACACACGACGCCACCTTGGCTGAGGCACAGGTCACATGGGGGTTACGCTGCTCACCCATTGGCCAGTTCTGAGGAGCAGGTCACATTGGGATTATGCTACTCACCCATTGGCCAGTTCTGAGAAACAGGTCACATGTGGGTTAAGCTACTCACCCATTGGCCAGTTCTCGTAGACGTGCTTGGCGATGTCGGCCGCCGAATCGTTGGGGGAGAAGAGGAACTCTTTCGTCTTCCCGCTGACCAGGATCAGCCTGAGATTGATCTAGAAACACAAACACAAGCCATGGAGATTAGGATTCATCATAATCAAACCCATTGATAACGGACAAAACCAACAAGAGATCTCCTTCCAGCGTCGGAGACAATAAGAAAGACTGTTCTGTGCTGGGAACCCAAGGGGCATTAGGACCGTGGGGGCATCAAGCCATGGGCGACATGGTTCCCTCTATGGTCCGTGCCACTATCGTCATCCAAGGCTGTTTCCAAAGGCCTACTGCTGATATATACCCAATACCCAATTTAAGTTATTTCCTGTTCAAATGACTGGTAACCATGAAGAACTGTTCAGGAAACTTTAGGGGAAAGGATGTAATTTCCTTGTATAAAGCAGAGTAGTGATGACCAACAGCAACTCAACCATCAATCAATCAATAACCAGAAAAATTGACCAAATCATTGGTGGATATAAAAATGAGGAGCTGGACAGTTTCCGGTCAATTCATCAATGATCATCCAATTATTACAGGAATAAATATTATAGACAAGAACGAGTGTATATCGACTCATATGTTATGTTTGAACCATTTGACTCCGTAACAAGGCAGGTTCGACCAGCTTTGTTGATTGCGCACAAACAAGTTCAGCAAATTGGCTGACAACACAACAAGGAAAAGACAACGTTCAAACTGTTCCCACAACCACCGCCATCCCAGAGGATATAAAGAAGGACAATAATACAACATATATTGCCCTGTTGTTGAAGTTGCGGTGTTGACACCAATGTGTGTGTGTGTGTGTGTCTGTGTGTGTGTGTTGGAGCACAAGCTGAGCTGCGCAACGGCCAGGTATAACCCGGGTTATTTTGAGCTTATCTCCTTCCTTGATGTGTGTTTGCTGAACAGTGGTGTGCCTTTAAGAGCCAAAGGTCTATCTGCGTGCCCACTCTCTTTGGCGCGCATGCCCCTATGTGTGTGTGTGTGTGTGTGTGTGTGTGTGTGTCACATGCATGCCATTGGTCCAAGCACGCTCCCATGTGCCTGCCGTCTACGGGGGATCTATAACGCTGTAACCTCCCTCCTCTCTGAGCCCTAGGCTAACAACAACACAAGCACACACACACACACACACACACACACACACACGTATACAAAGACACACACATACACACACAGACATACACAGACACACACACAGAAATACAAACACACACACAAACACACAAAGACACACACAGACACACACACACATACAAACACACACATACACACACACAAACACACACACATACAAACACACACACTGGTGGGCTACTGTGATGTAACACACAGCGTACCAGCACAGAACTGGGATCTCTTTAAGCGTGTTATCAAATCAGCTTACAGTTCTAAGCATGGGCTAGCCATAGCACAGACGCACGCAGACTCAAAAACACAAAACTAAATTTGACCTTTCACACGGATCCCAGCCACACGCAGTCAGAAAGAGTACAGAACGGGTGTGTATGCCGGGTCAAAGAATGTATGCTTGTCTACTCTCAAACCAATTTTGAAACCTATTATGAATGTTTCATGTTTTTTTCAACCCAACATTATTTAGTAATAGAGAACATTCATGGAAATAGAAAATGTAATCTCTACAGATTTACTTTGATTATGAATTGAAGGATCTCAATTTGTTTGCAAATTGGAAACGCCCCCAATGCTACCACACCCAAACCACAAATAAATTACAAATCACACACTAAACACAGTGTCACTTTACATTCGGCTGTGTTCAATATTTATCAAACACATTACATCATCACTTCAACCTTCATTTGTTCCCTGAATGGAGCCTCAGCTCTCTCTGTCGTTCTCTCCCACCCCCCCACCCCCCTCTTTCACCATGAGGTAGTCAGCGACAGCTCCCTTGTTCCCTCTCTCTCTTCGCTCTCTCACACACACACACACTTTCTCTCTCTCACTCTCTCTCTCTTTCCTCTTTGTTTCGCCACTTCCTGTTTTACAATGTCAGTTCAGAAGATTCTACTGAAATTTAGGACAGTGTGTACGTGAATGTAAAAGGGAAGTTCCAGCTTTTTTCTATGCACAGATCATCCTGTTTTCATCTTTTGGTTGTTCTCTCAATCCTTGTTTTCTCTGTGAATGTTCATTTAGCAACAAAAACACTGCTTCTCAACAATGTTTCCTACACTTAATCCACTTGAGTAAACTTAACGCAGCTGCCCATGGTGGTCTTTTGTAAGACTTTGCCTTAGCTGCCTTATGTATTTGTTTACTCTGTGTGTGTGTGTGTGTGTGTGTGTGTGTGTGTGTGTGTGTGTGTGTGTGTGTGTGTGTGTGTGTGTGTGTGTGTGTGTGTGAAGGAGAGGGACATGTTCCTGGATGGGACATGAGATTCTGTGAAGGAATATATGGGTGGGCGATTTCAGAGCAGAGGGGGGAGCTGTGTGATGTCTGGTGTGGGACACCATCAAACATTGAATCCACCAATGAGCTGGGTGTCAGAAGATGGTCGATATTGGACAAAGTATGTAAAATTGGTTTCGGTAGATGATGTTTTCGAATAGATGATGGAACTTTGCCAGGACCACGGGACGCGTCTAAAACACAGACGTGAACCCTTTCCAACCTGCATTCCAGACCCAGTAACTAATCACCATCAACAACACCCTTCTCCAGGATGTTTTCGATCCATATCGTCCATCACCATGGAAACCACCGCTCAATTGCACTCCAGAGGCTGCTAGAGGAATACTACATGACTGTTCCCCTATAAGAAGGTATAAGAAGCGATACGCAATCGTCACAGGATTATACAGAGAGACACTGACACGGACAGTAAATAATAAGGGGTTTTACTGAGGCAGCAAAAAGGAAAAGCAGGGAACAGGAGGATGGGGCGAGGGGCTTGGTGGCAGGCGGTTGGTCAGACAGGCGGGGGGGTGGGGGGGGTTCGGCAACAGGCGGTCGGCAGACTGAACACAGGGAGAAGGCGGTTAGCGAAAGAGACTGGGCACTAAAACAAACGATGTTGACACGAGGAAGGGCTATGTATGAGTATGAGCTTATTAAGGTCACCCTTGACATCTATTGGTTATATGTTCGTTTCTGTCCTCGTTCTTGTTGGTCAGCACTGCACTATTTGTAAATATAATCCCTAAATGCAACTTCCAACGTCAGGCTTGAACCTCAAGACAACATTACGTTATGTCAGCCATGCATTTGCATATTAAGCAGGAAAGTGATATAAATAACCAAATATTAATGTAAATGACTTATTCCTGGTGCATAAAGATATGCTGACGCATAGCTCCGTTTTCTCGGAAGAGGCATGGTAGTTGAGCATATCTTTCCATAACATTGGACAATATCTATAAATAAACGAAACCTTGAGCTGCCTAGACTCAGCTTATCATTAGCTTTACCAATGTGATCCACTGAGCATGGCTTGGATGCGTCATTGTTTTGCACCAACATAACCACAAGGTACTAGTCATAAAAGCTCTTAAACATTAACTGGCTATTGTTGTCCACTGAGGGCATGACTAGGTCCAATGACTTGCTTTTTCTCTCTTGTTTTTTTCGATATCAAGAGATGAATTTGCTGAAAATGTGTATTTATGGGTCTTATTCACCTAACGGCCATCTTGATTCTAAATTAGGGATATTAATTCTGACATTTTTGTGACCAATAACCAACACTCGATAAGAACAAATGTGCTTAAAAAAATTTGTGAAAGTCTATCACCTGCACAATTTCAAGCTTCCGATAGTCTTTACTTATCCCAAGGCATATTCGAATAGTTAAACACCTAAACTTGTTCAAATCCAGAGTTGTCTGAGTTTTGTCATGTTCTAACTGGCTATGTGAAACCTGTGTGTGCATGTGCCACCAGCATTATTCAATTAAAAAGATTATTAAAATGTATTTTATTACAACTAAATAATGACATCAGGTATGAATATTTTTGTACCCCTCTCTCTCTCTCTCTCTCTCTCTCTCTCTCTCTCTCTCTCTCTCTCTCTCTCTCTCTCTCTCTCTCTCTCTCTCTCTCTCTCTCTCTCTCTCTCTCTCTCTCTCTCTCTCTCTCTCTCTCTCTCTCTCTCTCTCTCTCTCTCTCTTTTGCATTAGCCGTAGAACCGGTATTTCCATCCTGTCATTTCCTCAAACATTTGTTTTTTTTCATCTGAAGAGGAAGAAAAAAACCACCTCTTGGACGTCACCCACGGCCACGGCCATGGCCACGCCCACGGCCTTGGCCACGCCCACACACTGTACCGCATTCCTCTCTTCTGACAGATGCCAGGAGGAATCTCTTTGAGCACACCTTCTTGCTAACACAACCTTTGAAAAAAGGTGAACATTTTGGCTTCCATTTCCAAACAAATGAAGCCGCTAAATGGACACGCCATCCAACTGTGAACCGCACATAGAAAAAATGTAATGGTATTTTGTGACGGTAAAAGGTTCAGTCCACGTGCCCATCTATTCAAATATGACAACACATTAGCCTCCAGCTACCTCAGTCTCTAGTCACATGTATCTCATCTCAGATACGCATTCCACCGCATTTGAATACCATCTGCGGTTACCGCTACGCGCGGCCTTCCACCTGTGCAGTTGACATTAAGCTATTCATTCTGTCCTTTTACGAGGAGCCGTGGAGCGACTGTAGGAACGTCACACTGAAAGCCCTTTTCCTTTTAATTCAGAGTTTGCGGTTGGAAATGAAAGCCGCGGGCAACAGCTGTCCCCATTTCGGTGCGGCTACATCGAGCTAGCTGCCAACTCTGCAAGACTAGACTGCTACTGGCATGCTCACTGGAAAGCTCTTAATGAAGAGGCACGAGACAATGACATACAAACAAGTACCTATAACAACTAGCTGTGTCTGTTTGGGTTCTGCTCATGTGCTTATTGAATGCAAACCACAGTCCCTTTAATACAGCCTTACAGTGGCACCCCTGTGACCTGTATATTCAGCACCTGAGGAGCATGGCAGATTAGGCCAAGAGGAGTTTCTGAAAAGCCCTTTGCAAACATTTCAAGTCTATTTTTTGCCTGGATTAAAAGATCAGATACAATCTCGATGTATCCAGGTGTGGAAGCCAGTGGCATGTTTGTTGAGTGTTGTAGGAGAGCCGGTAGATTAGTATGGGAAAACATGGTGGTATGAAGGGTACGATACGTACAGTACATTATACATGAGTTAGGACTGTTCCTCTGCTGACACAGGAAGTCATAACGAGACATCATCGGACACAAGATCTGCCTGCCTCATGACACTTAACAAATGACCACGGGAAATGAGAAGGAAAAGAGCAAGGATGTCTATCTTTGTGTGTGTGTGTGTGTGTGTGTGTGTGTGTGTGTGTGTGTGTGTGTGTGTGTGTGTGTCTGTGCATTCAAGTGCATGGCACCAGTGTGTACATGTATGGAGAAGGCCTGTGTCTCTGCCTCATTAAATTGAAGTACGGCATTACAGAACCCAACCCAAGTTCATAACTACTTGATTGTATATGCATCATAATGAATTGATTTTGTGTATGTATGTATGTATGTATGTATGTATGTATGTATGTATGTATGTATGTATGTATGTATGTATGTATGTATGTATGTATGTATGTATGTATGTTTGTGTGTGTTTGTGTGTGTGTGTGTGTGTGTGTGTATGTAAGTGTGTGTGTGTAAAAGCTAATGTCTCCTTAGAGTTAAGTCAAACTGGAGTCCATGAAGGTTCCTCCTCTTCGCGTCAACATCTGAGTGGCGTTGGCTAACGAACACACTGTGATTTCTCACACTTCCCTGTCTAGTGTCTCTCTCTCTCTCTCTCTCACCGGTCTAGGTCCCTCACTTCCATTTGCAATCAGGTTCCTGGTTGCAGCCAGCCATTGGTCCATCGAACCCCCCGTTCCGCCCTTCGACTCGTGTCAAGACCAAGCCGCCCAATCACAGCTCAACCGCCACCCGATTGGCCCGATCAAACCAATCAGGGTCTGCCTCCAGACGCTCTTGTACAACGAAGGTGTCCCAAGAGCGACTGGAAGTCGAGGCTATATTTTTTTGGTGCTTTTCTGCAGTGATGTCTTCATCTTGCTCTGGTATTAGAAACAGAGCGGAGAGATATCCTTAACTCAGAAGTAGATCAGGAATCTAAGAGGTTGTGTAGGGAAATTGAGAGATACATACAAAAATACGTCAAAATCCTCGAACCGAGAGGGGTGTCTGGTGTTCCTAAGAGCTCTGAAAGAACACACGTCTTTCTGCAGGTGCATTTACTAGAAACATCGGGGTTTCAAATGAAATTGCAGAAACAAATATGAAAAACAACTCTGCACTTGAGGACCATGTTTTTGATTAACGATGGCTTGTAACATTCCCCCCATCATCTGGCATCTGCCTTAAGTGGCCACTTGAAGGATCCGAACCAACCACCCGTTCGGATTTGATTGTGTTTATGATTTTACAAACACAGTTCAGTTCAGCTAAACAGTGCACACGTTGCCTGTGTGGATAGAGATCCGCTACAGACTGGAAGTGGAGTTGGATCGTTACCATCAGGCGGATGGTTCAGAATAGCTCACATAAGCCGTTCCCATGCCAGGTCGCCACTTATTATCCCGGATACAAAATCGCCACATCGCCACAAAAAATCCCAGATATTACAAATGTCAGCACTTGTTCTTCATCTGCAGTTTAAAAGCAGTTTAAAAGCAGTTTAAAAGCCTTCCTGCTACATTAAGGACAAACCGTTCCCTAGTAGGCAGCGGTGGTCCAGGAGTGCCACATGCAACATGCATGAACATAAAGCACAGCCTGGTCGGACTACCCTGCGTACTTCAAAAACGGGACAGTACACTCTGAACGTCGCTGTGCTACAGAGCCTCAACTCAACCGGTGCAGCCGTTGTTTGCCACCAATGCCGCTGTGCGTTGATGCCAACGAAGAGCCCTCTTCACGTCCATAACACGTAACACACAAGCCTCAGTTCCTCAACTAACCAGACATCTAAAACCTCTTGACTCAGAGCCATATATGGTCATCCACATCTATGGCCTTACCAATGCCTCTGATGGCAGCTCATCATCGGTACAGAGTAGGGACTTTAGTTCTTAAATTGCAGGTCTCCTTCCTAGAGTGTAAGCACTATGCCGGCCCACCTGCATCTCGGTGGCAATCTACCTCCAGCCAGACTGTCTCCTATCGTTGATCAGAACAAAAGTAAGCGGCGAAAACCATTCGACCAACCCTGCAGCATACAGCTGTTATGTAGGCTCGACAGGGCTTGCCCAGAGTTGGAAACTAGAAAAAAAGATTGATTTTAGAAAGAGAAAGAATCTCTCTTGTGTGTGATCTTCAGAAAGAAGATCACCCGGAGCTGCCTGGATCTCACACATGTATTCCCCAACACTTGGTTGCTTATAAATGATGCGGCATTACACTTTAGACCTGGGGAGGAACAGGGGTGAATGTGTTGTTGATGATGATGAGGAGGATGCAAATACAACCAGATTATTACCAATATTTGATGCTCTATATACATCAACTTATCTTTGATTGTATCGCACCTATAACCTATCCTTGCCCTCATTGCCAACCAACCTGTTCAACAACTGCTTTGCTTTAATGGCGTCTCCACGTGTCACCTTGTCCAACGCCATCTGTATCCCTAGCTGCAGGCATACAGGCCGTGGGCGGTGCCAGTGGAAACCCAACCAGCAAATCTGTTCACTGATTACTGACGCTAATGCAAAGATGATAAACACTAAGTCTCCATAAAACACAAAACAAAAAGCTGTACACTGTAGCTAACTAACAGTGCTACAGTTCCAAGAGGTTCAAAGCTGGCCGTTTGCGCAGTGGACAGACAGTGGACAGACAGTGCTGACAGACAGTGGACAGACATTGCTGACAGACGGCCTGATAGTGATGACGAGGTGATATGCTGCAGGAGACCAAGACAAAGAGCTGACACCTGCCAGCTACCACCCTGCCTCCTGTCTTACTGACAGACACAGAGACAAAGACAGACAGATTTAGAGACAGACAGAGACAGACAGATTGAGAGACAGACAGAGACAAACAGATTGAGAGACAGACAGAGACCAAGACAGACCGATTGAGAGACAGATAGAGACAGACAGATTGAGAAACAGACAGAGACCAAGACAGACAGATTGAGAGACAGATAGAGACAGACAGATTGAGAGACAGACAGAGACCAAGACAGACAGATTGAGAGACAGACAGAGACAGAGGGAGAAATGACAGAGAAAGACAGAGACAGACAGAGACAGACACAGAGATAGAAACAGAGACAGACACAGAGATAGACACAGACACAGAGATAGAGACAGAGACAGAGACAGACACAGAGATAGAGACAGAGACAGACACAGAGATAGAGAGAAATTACAATAATGTGTTCTTCATTACCGGTCTCCCAAGTGTATTCAAGATAACAAACACAGTAAGCGCACGTACTGGAAATTCTATCTATTAAAAGATCAGTAATACCTTATTATACCATATATACATATGTATTAATATATATATATAAATAAATACTATATATATACATATATATATATATATATATATATCTGCAGGGTGCCTTTGGGGCGAGTGCTGATGCTCTAAGTTGGAAGCTGCAGAGCGAGATGTGAAATTGCATTTTCATGCTTCAATCGATTGTCTTCCCCTCGCCAGTCAGCGTCTAGACGGCCGGTCCAGCCCTGCCGCTGAGAGACGAGGGCTACACAACGCCCAGAGAACCCACTAACAACAGCACAATGTCGGCAGCAGCTGAGCCATCATATGGTACCAACTTATGTCCCACACTGACAGACTATGTTGTGAGTATGAGCTTATGGGGTATGATGCTTGTGTCTTAGAATGGTAATTGGTACGTTTTGATAGGTTGTGAGTATGAGCTTATGGGGTATGATGCTTGTCTCTTAGAATGGTAATTGGTACATTTTTACCTGTTGTGAATATTAGCTTATGAGGTATGAGCTGGTGCTTGTGTATTAGAATGTTAATTGGTGCGTTTTGATAGGTTGTTTCTTTGGCTACAGGTTTTGGTATTCCCTGGAGATGGTTACACCTCAAATGTGCTCCCCCAGTTCTCCAAAATATCACAACCACATGACGCTTGCAAAGGCAATCAATTAGGTGAATTTCAATGAACAAACGCAGTTGGAAGAGAGCCCTGGCGTTAATTGGAGCTTCTAGGTTTTGCCATGGCCGTGTCTAATTAGCCTATCTGGTCACATGGTCGGCAGTGTGGCGAACACGTCTGTGGAGACTCTTCCTGCTATGAGAGTGTTAAACCAGGTGACTCTACGACTCTTCTGAACAGGAAGCCCAGCAGCTGGAGACAAACACACAATCCCAGAGGGCAACTCCCCGGGGGGGGGGGGGTGGACCACACAGAGAGACGAAGACAGCATGGTCCACCCCATCTTCTGGCGCTCCCCACTTCAAAGCTAGTTCCCTCATCCGCGGGTGTCGTGTGTTTCACACTCCCCCTCCCCTGCCCTGTTCCGTCACCCTTCTCCCGTTCTCTGGGGGATGCCTGATGGCTGTGAAGGGGAGCCTCCGGCGTAAAGTTAGGCGTTATCCCCCCCCCACCCCCCCCCCCCCCCCCCAACGCATAGCCACACACACACACACACACACACACACACACACACACACTCCTAGGTGGTCTCTATAGCAACCAGATGAGACCCCTGCAGAATGGACTGAGGCAGCCTGTGACCTTTCCCAAGTTGTCACCAATAAGTACAATCACAGAGCCAATTTTCCATGGTTTCCTGTTTGTGTGTGCGTGTGTTTGATTGTGGGATTGCGTTTTACATTCTAGTAAGTCTCTTCTCACGCTCAGAAAGAAACGCAAATTAAAATGAAGGAATTGGTTAATTCACACAGATTTTCATCTCTACCGAAAATGTGACCGATTTGGAACAGCCTTTGGAACCGCCTTTGGGATAGTGGGATATTTAGGCTCTTTCTTTATTCAAGTGATGAGCATTAAGCCGTTCCATTCATTTAACCGGCACGCATGTCTTTTTGTGCCCCTAACCTTTCAGACTTCCCAAGTCACACAGGGCTCCTTTGGAACAACATCAGCTCATGGCCCTGCGTGCCATGCAAGACAGATGCAAAGCGTATTGAACAGCACTGGTCCCAGGCCGTCACTGTCCCTGCTCTGGTCTCACAGATACTGATCTGGAGGAGGGTAAGAGATGTAGACCTAGCAGAGGAAAGAGAGCTAGAGAGAGACAGAAGCAGAGCGGCCATGTTCATTGCACTGCAGTCTCTCTCTCTCTCTCTCTCTCTCTCTCTCTCTCTCTCTCTCTCTCTCTCTCTCTCTCTCTCTCTCTCTCTCTCTCTCTCTCTCTCTCTCTCTCTCTCTCTCTCTCCCCCTTCCCCATCCCCCCTCTTTCTCCATGAGGTAGGCAGTGACATCTCCCTTGTTTTCTCTCTCTCTCTCTCTCTCTCTCTCTCTCTCTCTCTCTCTCTCTCTCTCTCTCTCTCTCTCTCTCTCTCTCTCTCTCTCTCTCTCTCTCTCTCTCTCTCTCTCTCTCTCTCTCTCTCTCTCTCTCTCTCTCTCTCTCTCTCTCTCTCTCTCTCTCTCAGTGGTGCCCTGCAGTCTTGGCCCATGTGATGTGCTCTTTAAAGAAAGAAGAGGAGGTCTGTCTGAGCTTGATAGAAAAAAGAAAGACAGAGAGAGAGAGAGAGAGAGAGAGAGAGAGAGAGAGAGAGAGAGAGAGAGAGAGAGAGAGAGAGAGAGAGAGAGAGAGACTGACTGACTTTCTGGTTGAAACACCGGAATTCTATTTTTTTTTCCTTTTCACAGTTTTCCTGAAGGACCAGTGCTGATTTAACCCCCTGGTCTGGTCTAGGTACCAAGCGTATAAAGATAAAAGTCTATTGAATAAATATTCCCTGGTGGGCACTTTTATCCTTGGGTGCACACATTGTAAGCACAGGGCGACCGGCTTATCTGACCCCAAAGCCCTTGCGGTGTTAATGGAGTTCTAGACAGTTGAGCTAGACAGGACCATTTGCCCATCACGAGACAGAAGACACTTAAAGCAGTAGTTTAGTTCTTCCGAGATAGTGGGCAATGTATCAGGTGTCATTGGGTACAATACATGCTGTGACCCCATCAACAACTGTCCACATCAACGATTAAATGGGGACTTTAAGTTCAGACTTTGGAGATTCACTGGCTCAAAATGGTAAAGTAGGGCTCACGGGGAGAACAGAACCAAGAAGTCGGAGAAAGTATGACTGTTTTGGAGAGCAGAACGGAGGGGAAGGTCAAAGGTCAGGCAGTGGTGTAGCTAGCAGCGGTGGTTCCAGGAAGTAGGAGTTCCGTAGCCGCAACACTTGTGGTTCATTTTAAGAGGCTCTCTTGTCCCGAGTGTATAGATGATTCTGTAATGGAGGCGGAAGGAAATCTTCTGTGAAACCAGTGGAGGGAAAGGAAGAGGAAGTCTTCTAAGGGTACAGTGGATTTACAAATACACGATTGCCTCTTGTCTCAGAATAACCAATTCCAATCGTTTTTTTAAAGATATTGTGCAATGGATATCAATGGAAACATTATTTAACTGTTTTGGTGGGCTAAGACTTTTCATTGTCATTATTAAAGCCTTCAACTAAAGGAAGGTTATTATGTTAATCTCACATAATCGGATTATGTTTATTGTGGCCATTTTAATGGATTTGCGACACCCTTCATGAGACACACATTGCAGACATTCACAAATTGACACTGACGAAGCGAACACAGTGTGACGCCTTCATTTGGAGGACTTCCCAGAGGAATACGAGGTCACTCAAGGAGGGTTTCATGGTACAGCACCAGCCTGGATTACAAGCAGAGCCTTAGAATTCAACATGAGGCAATGCAGTGAGTCTGTTTACGTGTGTTTTCTGAGTTCGACCGAGAGAGAGCCAGCCTGCTGTTAGCATGTGTGCCATTCTCCACAGGAAAGGAAGCCACCTCAGTGGGGAATGGTTAAGAGTCTGACGAAGGTTGAACGAGCATCAACAGGACGTGATGCCAGGGGAGAGTAGTGCAGTGGGGGAGGGTGAAGCCGGGGACCCAATCAAGATCTCAGCCTAAGGTCCCAAAAGGCCGGCGACAAAATGTACACAGATGACATAACCAGCTGAGGCGCTGTGTTCACAGAGGATGCAATGCATCCTGGGGGGTGTCTTTCCTGTTCACCACCATGTACACCAAGGAATTAGGGATCTGTTTACTTATTGAGCTCAGATAAAAGCCTTGGTTGGTCCTTGTTGAGCTGAATCTCATAAGTGAGCAAAAAACTACACTTCCCAGAGTGCACCAGCAGCAGCAAACCAGCTGCTTGTCACCTGATCAGCAATTTTACTGATTTAGAGCACCTGTGAAAGCATGGAGGTGCAGTCAGTCAAAAAGAACAAACTGCAGAGAAGGGACTCCAAGTTCACTCGTGGATTCAGACCAAAGACGCCAATGGTGAAGGGCTTAAGTAAATTTACTTGAGTTATTTAGAATGTTTAATTTAAATGTTTAAACTAATTTAAGTTAATTGGAATGTTTAATTTAAATGTTAACTTTTTGTTCTGTCTTTTAAGGTTTACAAGCGTATAAAGATAAAAGTCTATTGAATAAATATTCCCTGGTGGGCACTTTTATCCTTGGGTGCACACATTGTAAGCACAGGGCGACCGGCTTATCTGACCCCAAAGCCCTTGCGGTGTTAATGGAGTTCTAGACAGTTGAGCTAGACAGGACCATTTGCCCATCACGAGACAGAAGACACTTAAAGCAGTAGTTTAGTTCTTCCGAGATAGTGGGCAATGTATCAGGTGTCATTGGGTACAATACATGCTGTGACCCCATCAACAACTGTCCACATCAACGATTAAATGGGGACTTTAAGTTCAGACTTTGGAGATTCACTGGCTCAAAATGGTAAAGTAGGGCTCACGGGGAGAACAGAACCAAGAAGTCGGAGAAAGTATGACTGTTTTGGAGAGCAGAACGGAGGGGAAGGTCAAAGGTCAGGCAGTGGTGTAGCTAGCAGCGGTGGTTCCAGGAAGTAGGAGTTCCGTAGCCGCAACACTTGTGGTTCATTTTAAGAGGCTCTCTTGTCCCGAGTGTATAGATGATTCTGTAATGGAGGCGGAAGGAAATCTTCTGTGAAACCAGTGGAGGGAAAGGAAGAGGAAGTCTTCTAAGGGTACAGTGGATTTACAAATACACGATTGCCTCTTGTCTCAGAATAACCAATTCCAATCGTTTTTTTAAAGATATTGTGCAATGGATATCAATGGAAACATTATTTAACTGTTTTGGTGGGCTAAGACTTTTCATTGTCATTATTAAAGCCTTCAACTAAAGGAAGGTTATTATGTTAATCTCACATAATCGGATTATGTTTATTGTGGCCATTTTAATGGATTTGCGACACCCTTCATGAGACACACATTGCAGACATTCACAAATTGACACTGACGAAGCGAACACAGTGTGACGCCTTCATTTGGAGGACTTCCCAGAGGAATACGAGGTCACTCAAGGAGGGTTTCATGGTACAGCACCAGCCTGGATTACAAGCAGAGCCTTAGAATTCAACATGAGGCAATGCAGTGAGTCTGTTTACGTGTGTTTTCTGAGTTCGACCGAGAGAGAGCCAGCCTGCTGTTAGCATGTGTGCCATTCTCCACAGGAAAGGAAGCCACCTCAGTGGGGAATGGTTAAGAGTCTGACGAAGGTTGAACGAGCATCAACAGGACGTGATGCCAGGGGAGAGTAGTGCAGTGGGGGAGGGTGAAGCCGGGGACCCAATCAAGATCTCAGCCTAAGGTCCCAAAAGGCCGGCGACAAAATGTACACAGATGACATAACCAGCTGAGGCGCTGTGTTCACAGAGGATGCAATGCATCCTGGGGGGTGTCTTTCCTGTTCACCACCATGTACACCAAGGAATTAGGGATCTGTTTACTTATTGAGCTCAGATAAAAGCCTTGGTTGGTCCTTGTTGAGCTGAATCTCATAAGTGAGCAAAAAACTACACTTCCCAGAGTGCACCAGCAGCAGCAAACCAGCTGCTTGTCACCTGATCAGCAATTTTACTGATTTAGAGCACCTGTGAAAGCATGGAGGTGCAGTCAGTCAAAAAGAACAAACTGCAGAGAAGGGACTCCAAGTTCACTCGTGGATTCAGACCAAAGACGCCAATGGTGAAGGGCTTAAGTAAATTTACTTGAGTTATTTAGAATGTTTAATTTAAATGTTTAAACTAATTTAAGTTAATTGGAATGTTTAATTTAAATGTTAACTTTTTGTTCTGTCTTTTAAGGTTTACAACCTAATGTACTGGTGAATTAACTGGACAGACCAATCAAGTGGAAGCAAACTAAAAATAAAAATAAAGATTGAGTCTGAAATTTGAGTTGTCCCTGTGTCCTTTGGAATTTGAATCAAGAGGAGGACTTGACAGTCCTGATAATCGGTGAGATGAAGTTGATATCCTCCTTGGATTAAGCCTCAAATAGGTACCTATTATCTATATAGGTACCGTAATAGGTAACGCAGGTAATAGGTAACCCATTTACCCTATGTAAGCAAGCCCTGACTAATCCGGTCTTGCAGCAAAGTCTGTTTGTTTTTTGAGTCTTAGGTTTGCACCTTGAAAGCAAAGATTCATAGAACAACTGTCACTTTGATACGAACTCAATGAAAAGGCGCAGAAATGCAAACAGCAGACATAATGGTTGTAGCACTGGGTGATTATATGAACATTATTATCTTAAAAATGTCTTTGGATATTCTCCTGTTTTCACAATGCAATAAACAGCCAAGAAAAACTAAACTTTTTATAATGCTCTATGAACCAAATAATATAATTTCTGATGCATTGAGCAGCGAATGTTTCATATTTCCACTTGAAAATGAATCGATTGATATATTTTCTGTCTATCAACTAATCAAATAATCCACTCATTATTGCAGCCATAATAATAAGTAAAATGCAATCTTAGCAGTGATTGCAAATAATGACGACCAAAACGAACAAAGATTAGAATGAAAACTACACTGGTGACGTAATGGTTTGGCCATAGCTCTCAGCCACGGCTGGCCTTCATTGTGGAATATCCGATTGGCTGTAATAAGCCACCTGATTCGTCTGCACCTTTGACTCGCTTCTCTGTGGGGAAACGCCTGCCCTGGGCCTCAGCCCATCCCATAATGACCCTCTCCTTCCCCCGAGTGTCTACTGTCTGTCCTCTGTGCTGTCCGTCTGGCCGGACCCGCTGACTCCAGGTCACTGCAATGAGCAGCCAGAGGTGTCCACTGCACTGGGGTGTTCCTTAAAATAAGTTTAGTTATAGAGGCGGATCAACTGTTATTTCAGACCCAGTCTTCTGTGACAAAGAGGATGCACTGGGTAGCCTAGACACGCGTACAGACCTTTCTCCTCCCCGTGTTTGGATTCCTTTTTCATTTGGCGTCACCGAGTGTTTTCTTTTCCGACAGGTACTTTTTGGGGGGTGTTGCCTCGCCCGTTTGAGGGCGCGGTGCCGGGCGGTGCCGCCTGAAGTTGGGCCTGCGCAGCTCTCGGAGAGACCGTGATAAAGGCCCGCATGGAAACACACTGGGCTGAGGCTCGTCTTGGATAGGCTAGCGCCGAGTAGCCTTAGTATAACTACGTTTTCCCTCTAAAGGGAAATAGTTTCCAGTGCTGCTGAAAGACTTCTTTATTGAGCTTCCCCACACACACACACACACACACACACACACACACACACACACACACACACATGCCTCCCCTCCTGCCTGCAATAGCATGGGCAACACAGGGCACTCTTGAAGGAAAAATGACACGCTTTTCCGCGTGGCTACTGTGCCACATGAGTAGACCACAGTCCTGAACAATGACTGGTGTTGTGTGTGCGACTGTATCCCTCTCTGTTGTCCTAATTTTGGGAGAACCGTCTCTCTGAGAGGCCCGAGGTCAGAGAGTGACAGACGATCAAACAACAAAGCATTGACTGGAAACTCGCTGGTAGCAAGCACCGTGAGCTAGAACCGGAGGAGATTAAATCACGCGTTCATTAAGGAGAAACCAAACGTCACCGATTGGGCTACGTTATTTCCTGGCAGTAATAAGGAAGCTTTTATTGTAGTGTACGATAACGCCAACCCACCCTTATTCTGTTTAGATGAATACATTAGCATGGCAGACCGGGTTTACGGAATTATGTCTAATTAACAGTCTGAGTGGACTGATAGTTCGGAAGGGAGACTAAGGGGGAAAAGTGGCAACGCACACCCACACATAGGCCTCGTTCACACTGCAAGCTAAAGCGGCCCAAAGCAGACAGGGAGACAAACAGAGAGACAGAGAGGCAGACAGACAGCCAGCCAGAAAGACAGACAGACAGACAGACAGACAGACAGACAGACATGTCAGACCAGATTTTTTCATAACATTGTGAACAGCAATAAATCGACATGGAATCTGATCTTTTCAATTCTGATTTGGGCCTATGTGCTAAAGGTCAGATTTTGTCATATTGGAATTCATGCAACTTTTACTGCTGCGCGCCGACATCGGCATAGGGGTCCGGACGGACCCTGGGGACACGGGCTTCCATGGACACACGTACATGGAAAGTATGAATCCGGCTTAAGGCTTGCAGTGTGAACGGAGCCACGGACGCTCTGTAGTAGCCACCAGCCATTCATAAAAACACTGACAGTGGGAAAGACCTGCAGAGAGTCAAACAAAGTAGCGTTCAGAGTAGCCTACGTGTTTTCAACACCTCCGTTATCCAAACTAGAGTTACGACTTCCTTGACAACGTTGGTGTGTCAAGCGCAGATGTCAGCGCTTTTTCTTTTAGAAAATACTAGTTCTGTAACCCCCCCCCCCCCCCCCCACACACACACACACACACACCACCACCACCACCACACACACACACACAGGGGAGCAGAGAGAATATTCACTTTGGATTGAAATGTGAAGTTGTGAGCTATATTATTCTGTCATCAAATTCACAAACAATCCATTTAGCTCCTGCGTGACTTGAAGTATTATCATCTTACACGTAATGTACACAATTTGACAGCCAATCTCCGTTCACCTCCGCGTATATATTACTACTTAAACGATCGATGAGCCTGCATGACTGCAAACGATTACAAAAACAGGGTCTAGGGCCTGAAAACCAAAGAAGTGACCTTTTAGTGCATGCTGTGGTCATCCCTTTGTAAGCTCTGAACCCAGAGCATAGCAATAACAGCTCCGCAATAGGCTAGATAAAAACCCTGGGGTGGTCAAACAATGCAGTAAATACCGTTCGACCACCAGAAGATGAAGGCTGCCCATTAAACACGATAAGCAATTAAGACAACAGTGGAGAGTCCGAAAGGGGAACCCGTCCCAGGCAGAGAGCTCTTTGGTTCCAGCGTCTTGGGTGCCGTGGCAACTGACTGCATTCTTCTGGCTCGTCACAACCATTCCCACATGGGAGCTACTTCTGTATGACACACGCACACACGCACACACGCACACACACACACGCACGCGCATGTGACTACAAAAATGTTTCTTGGGAGCCAGGTTGAGAATTCAATAAGGTCATTATCATTCTGGACATGAATCCACTACAGACGAACGCTTGGCTGGCCTGCCTGCAGTACACACACAATACGACGTCAAATTATAGGTGGTCTCCCAGGCTGCTGTGTGTTGGTGTCTTTTATTGTGTGTGGTTGTTTGTGCTGGTGCGCCAGGGCGTGTGCGGTGAAGAATAAGAGTGCTGACTAACACATGTGCAATAGCCTTGAAGGTGGCTTTGTGGCTGTTGTCGAGCTTCGGTTTAGTAGCAGAGGAATGCACACACACACACACACACACACACTTCATACTGTTGCGTAAGTGATCAATGCATGTTAGCTCTGCTTTGTCGACGTGTATCAATAACGTTGATCGTTTCCCTCCACACATGTACCATGGTCAGATGAGCATGAGAACGTCTTTTTTTTTTTAAACTGATGATCGGCAGCACTGAGCAATATGGGGTCTGAATAGGAATAAATCGAATCTGTTAGGACTGGTGCCAACAGTTTGGCCCTACAGCCATTTAAGAGAACCAGAGGGTAATTCGTTCTAATCTAAAGGGAACTCTGTTTCTTACAACTGTGAAACAGTCGGAAAAACACCACTTTGCCAACGCTGTCTATTGACTAGAAATAAAACCAATCAAACAGCAGGGCCCCCCACACACACACACAGACACACACACACAGACCGACACATACACACCCACACACACGCCCACACACACGCACACACACACAGTTTAAAGAAAGGATAGCCATGGTGTACCTTCGGAAGGGTCAGTAGCGCTGGAAGGTGCGTACGTGAGCATGTCAGTGTGAGTGCATCAGCTACTGGACTGGGACAGGATGATGTCATCAGGATGATGTCATCAGGACTAAGCCTCACCACCCCACACAGCGTCAATGACACGCGCCCTTGAAGACAAGTCGCATCCAAGGAGGACTTGGATCTGTCTGTCTGCCTGTCTGTCTCTCTGTTTGTCTTTCTTAGTCTTTTTGTCTGAAGGTCTGTCTGAGTCTCTGTCTAGCTGCCTTCCCGTCTGCTTCTCTGTCTGTCTGCCAGCCTGTCTGCCCCTCTGTCAGTCTCTATGTCTGTCTGTCTGTCAGTCTGTCTGTCTGCCTGCCTACCTGTCTGTTTGTCTCCCCCATGTCTCTCTCTCTCGCTGTCTGACTGCCTGCCTTCTTTGTCTCCCTGTCTGTCTTTCTCCATCTCTGTCTGACTGCCTGCTTTCTCTGTCTCCCTGTCTGTCTTTCTCCATCTCTGTCTGACTGCCTGCCTTCTCTGTCTCCCTGTCTGTCTTTCTCCATCTCTGTCTGACTGCCTGTCTCCCAGTCTGTCTGTTGCCGAGCTCAGCACTAAGAGAGCCCGGGTGGTCTGCTTTCAACACCATCACCTCCCACTGGGGTTCTCTGCTGCCCACACCCCTCACCCCTCACCTCTGACCTGACCTGTGACTTGTGTGTGTGTGTGTGTGTGTGTGTGTGTGTGTGTGTGTGTGTGTGTGTGTGTGTGTGTGTGTGTGTGTGTGTGTGTGTGTGTGTGTGTGTTTTAGCCTCTGGGCCGCTCACTGGTATTGTCTGTTAAAAGAAATGCTAGTAATGCAAACCTTAGAACACAATCCTTTCATACATTTAACAGTACTCTCTCTCTCTCTCTCTCTCTCTCTCTCTCTCTCTCTCTCTCTCTCTCTCTCTCTCTCTCTCTCTCTCTCTCCCTACTGTATTTCCCTCACTGTCGGTTGTTTTTACCAATCCACTTGTCATCATGCAAGCACACACACTCACACACACACACAGTCACACACACACACACACACACAGTCACACACACACACACACACACACACACACACACACACACACACACACGCACACTCACATGTAATCCACCGGGAGAACAGAGAGACCAAAGGGCCGAGCGTCTGAGCCTGGCGGTGGAGTTCGGCGCTGACCTCTGTCCCCACCTCTGGCGGCCTGCCTGGGGGGCAGCGAGCGAGCGGGAGCGGCTCAACCACTGAGTTTGGCACTAACGCTGCCTTCGCCTGCTCGCCCGACTCTATAACTCCTTTCCATACAGGCTTTGCATCTAAAGGGCATCGTTATGAAGGCACGCCAGACTCCAGTTGGCTACTTTGTCCCTGTTCCTCGGTCCAGTCTCGTGACCCTGGACAATAGCTAAGCCGTCAGTGCTGGGATTTGTAATAATTGACTTTGATGAGGCTTCTTCGGCAGTAGAAACGGCTTTGATTCTGGTGATTCAGGCTTAATGCTGTTCTTGTTGCTTTTCTGCTGTATGTTATATTAACTGCTCCTTGAACCATGTTACTCCTCAACACAGCATAGCTCTATCAATCTATTTAATACTTAAATAGATTATTCAGTAGTATTCAAACTGGGGGGGGGGGGGGGGTGTCTGTAACTGTGATTAAGGGCTTGCGTTGGTTGAGTTATAAACGGTTATATCTCCCTTGTGACATGTTGTAACTAGACAGCATGGCTTTTAGCGGGCCACCTAGGTCAATTATAGCCTACTTCAGCACCAATATCCCAACATTGTGACAGCTGCGGCACATGGCTATAACATGACTCTAATCCTATCTGGAGGGCATAATTCTTGATTTATCCGTTCTATACATAGACATGAAATCCTCCATGGACTCGCCTTAAGAGTTAATAGCACAACAAACAGTTTGCAGAAGGAGGGGAAGCTGCATTTTTGCGTGGTATGACATAATGATATGGTGGTCGGTCCTGCTGGTTATTGCTCGCGTGTGCGTGTGTGCGTGTACGAATGCAACTGCTCCGACACACAGTCTCCCAATTCAATTGACTGACTATCCTATAAGACCGTTGACAGTGGGCTACTGTGTCACATGCCTAGTCTTCTTATAAAGCAGTAGTGTGCGTTATAAATAAATAAATAAATAAATAAATAAATAAATAAATAAATAAATAAATAAATAAATAAATGAAAGTCGGCAACATGATCGGAACTCTTGATTAGCTGCGCACCACGTTTATGTTGTAAAGCAATAACGCAAGACTTCCGTCGGCTGGTTGGTAGCGGTATCAATGTCTCCTTACCATATCCGCAGGGGTGCTGCTCGTCATCGTGAAGGTATTCCTCGCAGTGCCCGGAGGATTCACACGAGAGGCGCAAACACAAGTATTCCTCCCTGTATTGTTTTGTTTTCAGCCTCGCTTTCAGCACTGATATTGGCTCTGTCACGGGCGGCGACGGGCGACCTTCTCGGCGGTTTGGTCCGGTCTAATCGCGTCCCTCTGCCGTCGATTACAACGCCGATGTGGTCAAGCAAGAGCTACAACGTCTCGGCTCTATTGCACAATCATGTTGTCCTTTGCCTTTCTACGCGAACCAGTCCTTTGACACTATAATCAGAGGCGATCAACAGCCACACGGGTGGAGGGTCTCTGTCGACCCTCCAAAGGTTAAAAAAAGAGATGTCTTTAGAAAATGTCCCGAAAATCAAAGGTCGTAGGTGAGGTACGCAACACCCGGACACAGCGCCGTAATTCCGCAAGGTGACTGGTTTACCGCCTCTGACTGGGAGTTCCGTGTTTACGAATCTGTCGTACTTGTTCGCCGAAACCCGGAGCTAATTGTCTGTAAGGTCACCGATTGTTGCACTGACCCTTCGAGACCCTTCCAACTGTCATTCTAGCCTCAGAACATGGCGGCAGTTCACGCAGGGGCGAGGGTGTAGAGTGAGACGGGAGCGGGGAAGACCGATGAAGCGCGGCTCCGTTCGTAGGGGAAGAGACTGCACACGCCTCCGTCTAGAGGGGAGGGGGGGGGGGGGGGGGGTAGTTGCTCTATATAATCAGACTAGCGCTACATTATGCATTACATTTGCTATTGAGTAAATGTGTCTGGCATATACATATCAGGACATTATAGAGGATATTGTGCTAATAGTATGCTGCCCTTTATTTAACTTATACACAGGCGAGAGAGGGTTACAGATGTGCCAACCATCTACTGCTATGTTTAAGTAATAGCTTATTTTATGTATAGACCTATGGATTACAAAAAAATGTGAATACATTTGTCTACTATCAGGAAAATAGAATAAGAGAAAGAAGATATAACAGTTTTAATAGGCCTACTGAATGTTATAAATAGACAAGAAACACTTCTGCATTATAGACCTAAATTCTGTTTAGTTTTTAAATGCCTTTCTAATAATGCATCCATGAACATAACTTTGTCTTTCCCTGTCTTGTATGTGTGTGTGTGTGTGTGTGTGTGTGTGTGTGTGTGTGTGTGTGTGTGTGTGTGTGTGTGTGTGTGTGTGTGTGTGTGTGCGTGCGTGCGTGCGTGTGTGTGTGTCAATAGAAAGCCTGCCCTTTCTCCAGAGAGACTGAGTGAAATCTGTAGTGACATCAGGAGTGGCTCTTTTGCTGAGATCCTCTGGATTAACCTCCCTAATCCCCCCCCCCCCCAGTCCCCCCCCCCAGTCCCCCAGTCCCTGAAGCGAGAGAGAGAGAGAGTGGACCAAAGAAAGGACTGTGTGTGTGTTTGTGTGTGTGTGTGTGTGTGTGTGCCTGTGTGTGTGTACCTGTGTGTGTGTGCCTATGTGTGTGTCTGTATGTGCCTGTGTGTGTGTGTGTGTGTGTGTGTGTGTGTGTGTGTGCCTCTGTATGTGTGTGTGTGTGTGATGGGAGGTCCTTTGACCATTGTCTTGCTGCCAAGTCAAAGTCCCCGACGTTCAAAGAATCTAAATAGGGAGGCCTCTGAAGTGCACACACACACACACACACACACACACGCACGCAAGCACACGTGTAGATCTATCAACAGTGTATGAAGACCTATTTCAATGTGGGGTCCTAAAACTGTGTTGTTAAATTGAGTCTAAGCTGTCATGTGATACACATCTACTCTGAATGAATGTGTGTGTGTGTGTGTGTGTGTGTGTGTGTGTGTGTCTTTGTATACATGTGTGTGTGTATTGGCTTCTGTGTGTGTGTGTGTGTGTGTACACATGTGTTTGTGTGTATATGTTTGTTTCTCTGTGTGTGTGTGTGTGTGTGTGTGTGTGTTGTGGTTGCACAAGTGGAAGTGTGGGTTCATTGCATGCATGTCCATGTGTCTGTACATGTGCGCATACTATTTCCATTATTCATGTAAAATTAGGCTGTATGAGCTGCAGAGAGTGTGTCAGATATGTGTTGTGCAGTGAACTGACAGATGAGAGATTCATGTCCGTCTCTTAGCTCAGATTTCACTGGCGCCTCGATTCAGCGGTATTAGATGCATACAGTCAGGGTTTCTATGAAAAGGTATCACAATATAGCCTGTGAAAGACAGAAAGCTCAGTTCATAAAAGTTATTTCCTCCTCGGTGACATTTCCTCCTGCACTCAGAGCTGTAGCCTTCTGTTTTGGTTAGTAAAAAGAAAAACAGTCAGGCTTGTCCGACACTTGTGTGTGACCTGTGCATCTCTCACCAAGATGCCAACCTCATGTCTGTACTGGGTAGGATTAACAGTGTTGTAAGTGCCACAATATGAGGATATAAGTTAGTTCAAATATAAATGAAATATCATAGTTTTATCATTTGTTCTCATTATATAAGACATAGGTAATGTTTAAAATGGACAAATTTTTTTATTGAATGTTTACCATTGGTGCTCCTTTTAATTGAATGAGTTATGTGAGGTGGAGCAAGGCAGAAAACTGTGTTAGGCATGGGAGCACATGGTTTTTGTACCATGTGACACAATGTAATTTCAACTTTATTCAGTACAAGTTTTAAACTGGATTACATCGCCTGTCATTCGCGTCAGACTGAAGTTACTGTTTGTGGCTTATTTTGATATCCAGAGGGAATGCCACTCCAAGTATGTTAAAGTGTGTGAGTGCAAAGCAGTGAGCGTTTCTGTAATGACATTGTGCGTACTGCATAGTGCCTGTGTCTATGTGTGTGTCTTATGTGTCTTCACTGAGTGTGGCTTTGTGGTCTCTGTCTGTCTGCCTGTCTGACTGTCTGTCTGTCTTTGTGTGTGTGTGTGTGTGTGTGTGTGTGTGTGTGTGTGTGTGTATGTGTGTGTGTGTGTGTGTGTGTGTGGGCACCTGCGTGCATGTGTGCATGTGTGTGTGTGTGTGTGTGTGGAGTGTTTGTATAGTCTGTCTGTGCAGTCAGTTTGTCCTTGGTGTGTGTGTGTCAGAGCTTGTTCCACAGTGCAGGTCTGTGTAATATGAATCCCTGGGTCACCTCTGCTATCCCTGCGATCCTTCCTACGGTCTGCTGATCACATACAAATTAAACATATGTATGGGTACAATGCCTCTCTGTAATCCTCTTAGCGTTTTAGTTATGCTTTGGTTTTAGATTTGATCCCTTCGCAGTTGCTGTAGCAGGACGGACCACCCAGACACACCCACACATTTAGCAAAACACTCTCCACTTATGTCAATATATTGTCGAACCAAGCCCTTTTGTTGTGTGTTTAAAAAATGAAAGTTCTGAAGCAATGCATTCTTTCGCACGTGTCTCGGATAATAACTTGCATATGGTGACAGCACTGCCCTTTTCAATGACGATACAATTTTTTCCATATTTACAGAGCATCTGTTTTATCTAGGATGAGCAGTGCCTTCAATGAGTGATTGCTTACTGGTCTAGGTTCAGCTTACGCTTATGAGAGAGGGACTGTAAGCCTAAGCTTAGCCAAAGCGCGACAGCTCTTGTCGGGTGTGTGTGTGTGTGTGTGTGTGTGTGTGTGTTTCTAATTTATCCTCCACCTGTTCTGGACTTAACAGTAAATACACCCATGGACTTATATGTCATTCTCCAAACTTCCAGTGAAATATGTATGATCAAATTCTGAAAATAACAGAGAATGTTTGTATAATGAGAAGGAGAAACCAGCCAAAGCAGCTGTACGTCACAAATGGTGAACACAGGGGGAGTGTGTTCTTTCTATGTATCTGTGTGTGTTTGCATACGTGTGAGTGTGAGTCTTTGCCTGTCTATGCATGTGAGTTGTGTCTGCAGGAGTGTGTGTGTTTGTGAATGTGTTTGTGCGTGAATGTCAGATCTTTTGTTTGTGTGTTAATGTTTGAATTTGTGAGTGTGTGTGAGTGTGTGCCTGTGTATGTGTCTGTGTGTGTGAGTGTGTCTGAACCATCAATCAATCATCTTCTACTTAGCTTTTCTATTCAGGATTCCCTTTTCTTCCATTTTAAAATATAAAATGTTCAACTATATTATTTAATTATACTATATCATTTTGGTCAACAGATTCATAATTCATAATGCTCTTCGGTCCCACTGCTGTATTTGTTAACTTGTTAACTTGTTGTTAACTTGTTGTTACCCAGTTAACCACAGTTAAGCATTGTCGATATTCTAGGAAATACACAACCCTCTTCTTCGATTTTCTCTGTTTGTATGTTAACTTGTTTCTGTCTTTACCACGCCCTTCGTTTCCCTCTTTTCCTCTGGCTCTCCGAGGGAAACGTACATCCTTTGAGATGCAAAGTAGGATTTGATGGATTGTCAAGTTGTAATGAAATACTTTAGCTCTAGCTGTCACTCTGCCATAATGCGTCTGTGTTAGTTTCACATCTCCCGCATACTGCTGTAAGCTACATAACACTAGTTTGCTTTCAAACACGCACGCACGCACACACACACACACACACACACACACACACACACACACAAACAATACACACACTCTCTCCCATGCACACAGAAATCCACCATGCTCCTATGTGTACAGTCCTAGTAATGTCCCACAGGGGTGTGGACAGCACACACACAGCTGTGTTATTAAACCAGACCACAGACAGAGGAAAACCTTGGTGTACCTGAGTCAGCTACCACCTCTCTCTCTCTCACCCTCTCTCTCTCTCACACACACACACACGCACGCACGCACGCACACGCACGCATGCACAAACACACTCTCTTTCTCCCTCTCTTCCTTGTTTTCATTTTCTTTCTCTCCATCCCTACTCTTAGACCTCTCGGGGTGACTAGCCAGCTGAATACAGGTGCTGCGCATCTTCTGAAGAGACTGTGGACATCCTTGAAAAGCACAGTTCTATGTTTTCTAATTCAGTATTGATTCCCAAACTCAACGCAATTTAAATGTATGACTTGTTGGAAAATATGTGTGAGTTTTAATAGCTACTAGAGACTGTCAATGCAAACAATCTTACAACAATACGCAAACAGAAAATGCACAGGGAACACAAATATGGGAAATGCTTGTGTATTTAATAGGAGTAGAATTATAACTGGTATTACCATGTTTTAAACATGTTAACCATTGAACAGTTCATCTTAATCCATCTATATATATATAGTTTGAAGCCATGACGGTAGCTGGTCACCATCACATTGAGTTGCAGTGTTTAGAGGCCGGTGTTGGGGATGATCTGGGTACCGGATCCCATAGTCAGATAGCCTATTGAAACAGCTGAAGGCCGGGCCCAGCCCTCGGGAGATGCAGTATACGACAATGGAAAGAAAGCAACAGACAGCCAGCTTGCGCCTTCCGCCTGTGTGCCTGTGTCAAACAGAGTGCATGTTATGTGAGCAGGCTAACGAGCCTGTTGTTGTTATTTGGAGTTCGTCTCCTCAGCCATTATTTTTCCACCAGTGGTCTGATCGTTGTTTGCGTCTGGGTTTTGCGTTGAGTCACCCGAGGTGTGAGGAAATTTTTTATCTTTACTTGGACTTAAATGGTCGAGTCATCGGTTGTTTGAATACCTGCAATATCTAGTTTCTGTTTTTTTACACACGTAAACATGCACACACACACGCTCACATGAACACACACACGCACTCTCCCTCAAACCTCCGGGGATTGTTTTAGTGGTCAACCGTGTTTCATTAAATATTGTTTTACTTTGTGTGTGTACATGTGAAGCAGGAAGAGCTAGCCAAAACAAGCAAAGGCACACACACAGACAAACTAGTGGACACTATAATGTCCATAAGCACACACTCAACATAAAATGAGTACCTTTAATGATTGATCAAATTAAATGATTGCTCCCTTGTGATCCAACCAAAAGACACAGGAATGTACAACTGTTTCTCGACAGAAGCCCTTCTACCCTAGAGAGAGAGAGAGAGAGAGAGAGAGAGAGAGAGAGAGAGAGAGAGAGAGAGAGAGAGAGAGAGAGAGAGAGAGAGAGAGAGAGAGAGAGAGAGAGAGAGAGAGAGAAAACAAGGGAGATGTCACTGCCTACCTCATGGAGAAAGAGGGGGGATGGGGAAGGGAGAGAGAGAGGGGGGGGACAGAGAGAGATTGAGAGAGGGAGAGCAAGAGAAAGGGAGAGAGAAAGAGAGAGAGAGAAAGAGAGAGAGATGAACCAAACAACATTGTGGATAGTAATCAGAAGCACCTTTGACATTTAAAGTTCAATGCTTTAAATGTTGACACACACACACACGCACACATACACACGCGAACACTCATCCTCTGTCTTTCAGTAAAAAGAGAGTGCCGGAAGGCCGTAGTGGAAGAGTATAAGTGATAATGATATTGATCAGAGATCAATAGACGGATGTTAAACACAGTCGTTAGCGTCACATTTCCTGCATTTCTCTTCCGCTCCATTGTTTGCATCCAAACGCCCAACTGTCAATGCTGATCACTCTCTCTCTAAACAAGAGGTGTAATGTGGTTACATGTTTACTATGAAATAAATCCTGGATAGAAATATAGTTTCAAATAATTATCTTGAGTACATTGCTAAGTTAGATATCCATTTATACAGCTGAAATATATACAAATTCTAAATAGATAAGCTAGATAGCGCTTAATAGGTAGATTTAGATGGATGGATGTATTTGATGTTCCAACGAAACCATGGCAGAAAATAACCACAAGTAAATATTTGCATTACTTCTATGAAAAAACGTACCACCAGGTCAACAGGAATTGTACCTTGCCTGAGGGACAATGTGCTTGAGTAGGCTATTAACGGTGAGGAAGGGGAATAACCGGTCTGATAACCGTAACCACCCGCACCGTGTGCGTATCTTCTAACTTCTTCAGACAGAGGAGCCCGGTTACACCCCAACTCCTCGGTTCCCCTCAGCATGCTCTTAAAACGTTGCGTAACAACAAGCATGAGCCGAGCCTTTGGGCGAAAAGCCAACCAGTTAGTCATCGACATGTAGTGGCGTTTAGTGGTGACTCGGGTGCAGAACATGACAGTATCACAAGAACACGACACATCTGAAAAACCACCACCTACACACACTCTGTGGGCTCTGAAACTTGCTTCACAACACACAGCGTACCGTCACTGCACATCAAACAAACCGACAACACAGAAGAGACACAAACACACCGACGCAAAACAAAGTACATCCTCACTGCATCCTCACTCCACTAAGACTACGCACAAGTGAATCGAATCGGAAAGCCCCTCTTGGCTCACTGGTCCTTCACACTCTCCTCCACCACCACCACCACCACCACCACCACCACCACCCCATGTTTGTTCTGCACTGAGCAGAACGGTGAACGCACGCAACGCTGCTGGCTCCTGATGGCTTCCCTGGACGCTGCATGTTCATGCTTGTGCCGGGACAGCTGGCCCGAGGGTTTGTTGTCACAGAAAAAAACGTGGCACTGGTAACCTGACTCAGAAGTAAAGCGCTGTGCCGTGGCACTAAACACCATGTGCTCGTTCCCTGAGCATCGTCCAGTTCCCAGAAGAGCTGGGAGCTCGGTGCAAAGCGGTGAGTATGCCCGCCGCTCCCAACAGGCCCATGGAGGACACCCTCCTCTGTGGTACTACACAGAGCCACAAGCACGTGCAAATGCAGTTCATCCCCTTCGGAGATGGGCGCTGAACTCACTGACCTGACTATCAGAACTTCACATCAAGTGTAACGTCATCCTAAGACTTCCTGCTCCCCCGCCTAGATAGGGTGGAGACAGCCCCACCTCTTCCGCCCTGTGCTCCACATCTCAGAGGGCCTCGCTGGTTCTCTCGCGCCACTAACTCCTCCCACACTGGTTAACAAGGCCGAGCGGTGCCGCGACTTCCTGAGGACATTAAAGAGAGAGTACAAGTCTCTCGGTCAACATTTATCGCCGCAGCGTAGCGCATCCTCCTGACCAAACCGCAGTACATCACCGTGCGGTACGACAGTGCTCTTCTTCCGATAGAGATGCTCCCCAATGGGTGGTAGAAGCAACCACCGGATACTGGTGAAACCGGACTCCCGCACACACACACACCCACACAACCTCTGTGACCAGCCTCAGTACCGTCGTTTCATTTATCAATTGCTTACTTTCACGGTTGTTTCACGTGTGTACACATATTTATATGCAATTAATTATTTGCATTTGGTTTTTATTATTATTCCCTTCTACTCCGACACAGAATGGGCACCAGTGTCATTGCCTTACACACAAAGCCCGCCACGCTCTGTAGACTTTGTGGTAATATTGATAATTTGTATGCTGTGTGAGCACACAGGCCACGTTGTACCGCTCCATTGACAAAATGGTTTCGGATAGACGTTTGGTTTTACGATGTAAGGTTGCATAACTAAAGTATTTGATTTATGAAAGAAACAGACAGCCTCAAACAAGTAGGCTTTGACCACATTTTTCTTTAAATTGCGTACGTCTGATTTGAACGTCTACAAATTAAGGGAACGTGGCCTTCTCTATTTGCCATTGATAATGGCGCCACCTCCCGGTGGAAAATGGACGTATTCGAGCATGTGGTATAATATGGGCCTATTGGGCTCGAGAAGACATCACAGAACAAGAAATCCAAGACATTTATCTTCAAATACTTTATTTATTATCGCTTCACAGAAAACATCCATATGGAGCCTCAAATTATGATAGACTCCTGGATCTCCTGGAATGCAGTGGCCTGCACGGCAATGCAATTGCTTTTTTCAAAGGTAATACGACAATACTTAATTGGGATGAAAACTACCAATATGATGATTAATAACGATTCATAGTGACCAAATGAGAAAGCACTTGACTAAACATTCAAATACATGAACATATGGTACTATTCCTAAGTCACGTTCGCCTGTATCTAGTGAGAATGAATAGCATGGTACTAGGCATCCATGCAAAATGCAAGGGAATATGAAATGTAAAGCTACGCGAGTCAAAGATACCTAGGCATTACATTACATTACATTTATTTTTAGCGGACGCTTTTGTCCAAAGCGACTGACAGTAAGTGCATTCAACGATAGAAGATAAACCCCCAAAAAGTGCAAGCAGTCTGAAAATATGACTTTTCATTTGCATTTATATATGTTCCCTTTAGGCCTATGTGTTTTAATTGTAAGTTATTTAATCATTAATGCTCAATATTAATATAACGTTGTTTATACCCCTAGATGTCGCTCTGTGACCAGTAATCGTGTGTAGATGCTCGTCTGGTATAAACCATAAGCTCTGCAAATACAAACGTAAACATTGAATGCATTGTTTAGGGGCGCCGTTGGCCTTCTTGTATAACAAACAGCCGAGAGCAGTAGAGAAGGCATACGTATTTATAGGGGATATATATTTTTTTTACTGTTTAGTTGTTTACGAACTGATAGAAGTAGGAATTTAGGGGGTGGAAACGAATATACAGAATCCCGCTTCACGCGATGCAGTGAAGGTCAAAGTTCTAGGAGAGAACGCGTTCACTTCTACGCATGACGCATTCTGGTTAACCAATATTAACTAAATGCCATCGTTCCGTAAACAGTTAACGGAGTGGATTACATGTTGTAAAACTGGTATAACTCGGATGTATAATAGTCACACAAGGAAATGGCATGGAGCAACGACTGCTTCGGTGGCTTGTCTGGTGTATCACACAAGCACAGAGGTCAGCAACCGCTGTTAGATTCCCAGCAGCCTATCCCATCAACCTAAGAGATGTGGCGTTAAACATTGCCACGTCTCTGCTGACACTACGGTCTGCTGTAGCGTATAGAACTCAGACCCAGGCACTACATTTACGAGGTTTAAATGTAAGACAGCCAAATCTTCATTTTGTTTGTTTCGTAAGCCCATCACTTTAAACAGTATTCTTATCGGGCCGTTCCACTGCATGTTTAGGCTCACAGGGTTCTTCCCAGGCATAATCCTTCTTACATAAATGTTTTTTTTCCATCATGGATGGGACATAGAGAAGCAGCTCAAGCTAAATACAACAGGAGTCATCGTGATGGTGGCATCTCCACCATGCCAAGATGGCTTGTTTGCAAATAATCTATGCACACACGAATATCATTCATTTAATGAGTCATTGGCCATTGAAAAGCAGCAATCCAACACAGGATCACGCTATTTCTGATATCCATGAACCATGATAGCAACACATTTTGAATGCCGTGACGAGGCTTAAAACAGAATATAAATACATGGTTTGACTTTATTTGGTCTGGTATGAAAAGCAATGTTAAATACACGTCTTATCTTATTCACTGACCGAACACACTTATTTTGTGTTGCACTTCGATCATAACAAATCATACGTTTACCATGAAATCATAAAATGAACATAACACCCAACATCAGAATGATGCACACAAAACAAATTATATTAAAAAAATGTTTATTGACATCAGAAGCAATTAAAAGGTCAACAATAAGCGTATTTCTTTTCTCCATATTTTTTTGCGATTACAGTGGTACTCAAAAGACAGTACAACAGCTTTGATACGTCAATTTTGATAACATTTCATTTCAGCTGAAGAACACACAGGAAAGAGAACGACAAACCGATGAACCAAAACTCAGGAACCTTATGTGCTGCTCACTTTCAGCAAGTGTAAATACCACAGCCCCAACTGCTTGGACTGGACCGGGCCGGGAGAGTGGTCTAGATACTACCACAAGGTGGGGGGGGGGGGGGGGGGGGGATACAGACCAAACACTTCGTAGTGTTAACTATACAAAAAAAAAAAGAAAAAAGAAGGGAGAAATAAACTGTACAGCATAAAAACAACTGATATACACAGCGTTGCCCGCAATCCCTCCACACCCAGAACAAAAACTCATTTCCTTTTAAAGACACCGTGACATGAGAGTGCTCCTATGTTGCCCCGTTCGAATGACGTGTTTCCAAATAAAACCCAATTGTCTGACAGTGAGGAAACTCACTAGCCTGCTGTGTGTGCGGCCATGAACTTTAGAGACAAAATCATAAATTACGCTGCAAAGGGGCAGACCATCAGATGGGTGTGATAGTACATTTTCATTTCATAGTGTCTTGAAGTGGACCGTGTACACGGAAGGGGGGGGGGGGGGGGGGGGGGGGGGTTAAATGCTTTATATAAACAAGAAGAGAGGAAGAAGCGACCGCAGTAGGACTACGCTCTACTCGTCGTCATCGTCGTCGTCATCGTCGTCATCATCTTCGTCGTCGTCGTCGTCATCGTCATCGTTCTTTCTCTCGGCCTTGGCCGGAGCCTTGGCAGGTGCGGCAGGTCCCGGCTTACTCTTAGCGCGGTAGGCTGCGACTTCCTGGGATTCAACATGTGACATCGTCAAGGCCTTGGGACAGAGCAATGCATCTATATCTAAATCTCTACCTCTATATCTATTTATACCCACACACAGACAGCCAATACACTAAGTGTCAGCCTTAGCATTAGCATGCATTAGAGACACATTACCAAGGATTGTCTCTCCGTTTCGCTAACGTGCGGTGAAATGGTGAAGTGCTAAACCCACATTATGAATGGCCATTTAACTAGATGGCCAACACAACACCGCATTGAGTTACCGTACATCGTTTTTACACTAATATAATGGTTGTTGTGAGAATCAGGTCCACAAATGTTCCTTTTAAAACAGGTGGTCCTTACCTTCTCGTACTTCTCCTTCAGTTTGGAGGCCTTCTTCTCATAGGGCTGCTTGTCTTCTAGGGCAGTGTTGTTCCACATCTCCCCCAGTTTCTTGGCCACATCTCCAATGGTGAGGCCAGGGGTCTCCCCTTTGATCTTGGGACGGAAGTCGCCACAGAAGATGAAGAATGCAGACCTGCAGGTTGGAAGGGAAAGTAAACAATGCGGCTAGTCAGTGATATGGGGAGGTTTCAATTTGTATTTTGAAGATTCTGGTGTACTTATGGTCCGGTTACCATAGTGTTTCCATAGAAATGTATTAGCGAATGGATTATTATTAGTCTGATTGAAGGTGCTGTTTTGAAGTGCAGTACTTACGGTGGCCTCTTGGGGGCGTTTGGGTCCTTAAACCTCTTCTTCTTTTCAGTCTTTGGTGGAGTGTAGGTCTTCATCTCCCTCTCGTAGCGTACCTTGTCCAGCTTGGCCTTGTCCTCAAACTTTCCCTTCTCCGGGGCTGACATGGTCTTGGGATTTTAAAAGAATATTTCGATTTTTGTTAGAAAATAATTGTTATTGTTATTTTCATATATACAGTTAAAACAGTATAGGCCTACATTGCAACCAGGCTATTGTGCTTACTCAAGGCAAGCGAGCAAAAATAAATATCAAATATTTAGTTAAATAGTCATCGTATGTTTCCTACCTTCCAGCGTTCAGAGCACTTCTTGGAAAACTTGGAAAAGTTAACAGAAGCTTCTGGGTGCTTCTTCTTGTGCTCCTCGCGACAGGTCTGGATAAAATAGGCATAGGAGGACATCCTCCCGCGTGGCTTGGTTGGATCTTTCCCCATTTTGATGACAGTGTCTATAAAAGATTTTGATTTCAAGTCAGTGAAGCAAACTACCGCTACAGAATCACAACACGTAAGACAACACTTGGGTTTTTATTAATAAGCTACTCAATAAGATACGTATAATAGCTACGTATCTGGATAGTGTTACTAAATTAATTCCAAATTATTAAAATAATTTGAATTACATTAGAATATTAAGATGGTTCATTTAATTCGTGACACGCGAATTGCTCTTTCCCAGTCTAACGTAATATTGTATGGTTGACGGAGAACCGAAAGCACGCATATCAAAAACTGCGACCAAAAACGTATCTGCACACTAAATAAGCAATACACGAAGCTGGAAGCATTAAGTTGATATACCCTACGCGTCTAGAGCCATAACTATGGCGGAATCATTGGACTGGAAAAAGTAATGTTTCATTCTAAAATGCCTTAAAATATAACTAAAACCGTTAAAAAAAACACTAACAATGTCTTAATGTCAGTGTTCATATGCATGTGTTAAAATGCAGAAAACCCAAAATTATGACAATTTTTAATGCATTTGCTTTATTTGGAAAACATGTAAAATACAACAAAAATCAACGTATGACATATGTCGTATTCCCGTGAGCATAGTTTATATTTTGTGATAAACTGGATTAAAAACGCGTGTTCCTGTTAAAACTGCACCCAACTGTAACTCATGTAAAGTCTATCTGTATCTGAAGTAGCAATGGCGCATAGGTTCTCGTTGTGAAAAAGGAGGTCAACAACGACGGCAATATTTCTTCTTCCATTTTGTGAGAAAGCCTTCTTCATGAAAGAAAGTCTGCCTCAAATGCCTCCTCCCTCCTTCCAGGTCGCTTTGCCTCACGAGAAACATATCAGGAAGCCCAGCGATCGGACAAAAAATTTCCTCCGATACATTTCCATTGCACTATCCGCCTTGTATAGTAAATACGTTGGGTCTGTGCTGAGTCTATGTACGGGCTGTGGTGACTTGGTTCCTATGAGCTCAGAATGGCCGCTTGTCTTCATCCACTAACATGGAGAATATGGCTCCTTCTCTTTGTGTCAATGCACGGCCATTGCGCTGCGTGCAGTAGAGGGCAGAGCGACCGCCGCTACCACCTTTTTTAAACCCGCGATTCGAGCACTTTAGAATGATCGGAAAAATACCACGTTTGTGTTATTACAATAACGACAGGTTGCATTTTATTTCACCCTCATTTGGGGCTGTAGTTACAGCCACGATTGTCAAAGAATTGACGTTAGAAAAAGTTGAACCGAACTGCGCCTCTACGGCTGGCTGTCTCACTGCCTTGTTTCCTATGCGAATACAGTCAGCCATTACAGTAAAGCGCATATTCTGGGATATTGTTCTCACCATTTTATGACATTCATTTGGAAATAATAAACTGCCACTCCCTGATTTTTCAGAGACGACGTCGCTTTTTCCTGATGTTTCCTTATTTCTATATTTGTTTTTAAATTCCCATGCTTTCAGGTCTTCCCATGTCAGGCTTCCAGACTTGCGAATGCACTGCAATGGCAATGACTGGCCCACAGTCCTCTACCATTGTAGCTAACGGGGATCAGCGATACCCAGTTGGCTTTATTTATTTTTTCACAATTACTACTGCGCCAATTGTCACATTACTGTACAAACAATATGTCACGAATATACAAAATTATCTATATGAAAAAAAATCAACATTTACCGTCGAATTTGAGCGAAATTTATATTTTCCAATTGTACAAATCGTCTAGTCTGAAGTCCTAGTCTAAGTAACGTTAATGTTAACGTTACATCGCCTGCTTAGCGTTAGCAAATCTTTGTTTTTTGACGTTTATTCACAATAATATTTTTTGAAAATGTCAAGGATTATCCACTTGAGCCAAACCAACATATCAACAAAATATTAATGAATGTTATTCTCATTTTCATCGCTACCGACACTTTTGTAATAACATGCGTAATACTTACCAAGGTCTATAGCTGAATCTCAATGGTCTGCAATGGCTATGTGACGGAGCAGTAGCGATACGCAGTGTCTTCAGTCCTCAGCACTCCAACATCAGGGCTCACACCCTATTGGCTGGCGCTCGGAGTAGTACTCGTCTGATTGGCGGGAAGCTTTTCATTGTTCTAATATAAAACGACGCGCGATTGGCTGACTATTGTGCTACGTCATCCGGATTTTCTAGAGCGCGTGGATACGAATGCAGTGTCTGTGGGCAAGCTCGCTGGGGCGAGTAGTGAAGTGTGTTCGCTATAGTAGTGAATTCAGAATGTTCAGCGGTACAGTAGGCATGGAAAAGGGTCGAGACAACCAAGGACGCTGCGTTGCGGACAGCGATTTGTTTATATTTTGTCCACGTCGTCAAACTGCAAGCTGTTGTCGGCTCACCCTAATGAACTGTGCCAACAATATATGCAAATTAAGACTGATCACAGGCACGATCGTTTTAGTGTCTTATTTTCAAATATCGATTTTTTTCATTGATATATTGTGGGGTTTGGTAGATCAATGAAAACACACATTTTAAAAGGTAATGGCTACTTTTCACTTACATTAACAGCAAAGATGCTATATACTAGATAGAAACGTTATGCGTCTTGACCGGCGTGTTTAGTATTTGGATTGTTTCCCAGCACTTCAAAATAATAATAAACTAACTTGGCCTGTATGCCAAATAGCAAATGATAAAACTTGTTCTGTCTGTTCATTTGCTATTTGGCATATTTGTCGGTTTGTTATTAAAAGTTAAAGATTAGGGTTCTTTAATCTTTAACTTTGAATGTGCTTGTGTATAACTCCATAACATACAGAGAAAAGCTTAGTGGATTCAGAAGAGATTACTAATACACACAAAGTTAATTAAGGTAAAACATAAACATTGAAGGTAGCATTTGTTGAGGTTACTTAAGGGTATGCCTAGGCATGTGCTTCAAACAACAAACATGGAATGTCTGTTCAAGTCTCAATACATACTGTACATACACGGGTGAATTTCCATAGGCTTAGCCTATATGGCAAGACAGGGCTTACATTTGACAACCATTCTCATCTGAGTTAGGCTCCACATATAATAGCAATTAAAGCGTGGCCTAGAATAAATGACTGAAGGACATTTTTCATGCAGAAGGATTCTCCTGTGAACCAATAAAACAATTTTCAAGATTCAAGATTACTTTATTGGTCCCTAAGGAAATTTGTCTTGGACATAAAGGCTGCCTCATACAAATGCATACAATTATAGTACAGTAACCGACATAAAGTGCATTGCACAACACGCGCAGACATAAGTGCATTCAAGTACATGATAAACCCGGTTATCATTTACCACCCTCCACATATGTCCTGGGTCAAGGAGATTCACAGATGGAGGGATCAGAGGGTTTTTATACCTATTCGGGTATCTTTTCTTGTATTTTATTGGAACCCTGTAGGGGGGTCCAGACCTATCCACCCGGTGCACTATATGAAAGGGTGAGCCTGCAGTTGGATTTGCTAGACTGAGCAGTTGGATTTGCTACACTGAGCAGTTGGATTTGCTAGACTGAACTCAGTAGTGCTCAAATTATAATGCAGACAGACAAACATACTGTTTTGCACTTTATATATGAACAAAGGATAGACTGCAATAATGAATGTTATTATGTCAAGTGAGTAAATGTTACAACCAGACGTAGGCCTTAGTCTCCCTTTCTTCTCATTAAAGTATGACAAAGTAATACGGGGCTCAAATGAGCCCAACTTGTGCAGACTTAAGAGTGCTCCATCCATGGGAAATGTATGCAAATTATTTAAGAGGCGCCGATACAGGGTGGTGGGGGGTCTTTGGAGAAGAGTAATTTGGGGGTGCTGTTATGAATGATATGGAAAATATTTCATTATTCTCTCGTTAGTTTGCTAATCAAAGACATATTTTGCGTAGACAATATTTAAGGGCTCAGAGGGGCATTTGATTGGCTCAGAGGGTTAATCATGAATTTGTTCTGCATGAGACCGTTCAACCAAAGGAACCTTTGTGTCGACGAAAGGGGGGAAAATCAACGCTGCAGCACAACCGGAAAGAGAACGTTTTTGTAGCGTACTCGGATGAGGCACATGGCGGCGTAATCGCCCATGATTCTTTCATTCTATTTCGATGTTTTTATTTGACATGGAATTCATTTCGGTAAGTGTTGTTGTCATAACAAGGTGTTTATTTGCAATCAGTTCCACTTTAAACCACAATAACTCCTGCTAGATTAGCCACTAACTCTGTTCAGTAGCACGTTAACCGGTAACGCAAGTCTTCATAGCATTATAACGTTAGCATATGAAGTTCAGTAATTTAGGGAAGATATACTTTGCCGAATTTAATTTTTAATAGCACATAATTATCAGGGAGCTTTGTTGATTTATTTATTTTTGTTGATATTATTAATACCATATTCAGATTTCAATCTGATATACTAAGTAACGTTACTGTTAGTTGGGACTTGAATTACAACCACTCATTACCATTCTATTGATAGTGTTCATGCCATTTGTTTTACTTTACATCAGGGTGGTTCCTTCGTCCAACCTCATGTTGAAAATGTCACTTATCACAACAATGTGACTTCTTGATGTTCCAGCTTATTGGATAAGACCAGATGTATGTGGTACTACGGCCGCTAGTGATGCCATGTGCTTGTGGGCCATCAGTTATGCTACAGTGAGGAGGACTTTACGATTTATAGATGACCCTGGCTAACATGTTTTGTCTTCTTCTATTCCCTTGGTCAGCGTTTACCGGGGGGGGCCATGTTGCTGTGATATGGTAATGTTTAGCACATGGCAACGGACGGCCTCGGACCAGAAGAGAAACAGTGTTATGCAAATGACAAGTGAAGACACTGGGTTGGGGGCTCTGACCCCAAACCTGGCGGGGTATTTGGGAAAAGTTAGTTGAAACTCAATGTCAACCTCTCCATTGTGTCACTTACACAAAGCTGCATTTGACATGATACTGCCCAGAGCAGTCCAAATTGGTTACAAAGACGTAAATCTTTGGTATCCAAAGGCGAAAGTACTAGTAAAAAAATAAATAAAAAATGAGATGGGTGCTATAGTGTGCTGTGTACTGAGATTGACTGATACTCAACAACTCTAACACATGCCACTAAATTAAGTTGGAGGATCACATGTTTGCAGTACTTATGTAAAGGCCTCTTCCACAAAGGCTTTGTTAACATATTTTTCGGTTTTCATTTAAAGGTTCAAGAAAGAACTTCCTCATTGGAGAATTGTCCCTGGTGCTCTTCCAAGGGCTGGGTGCATGCACTGCGCTCCTATCGTGTCAACTTGCAAGAGTCCATCACCCTCTGCACAAATCCACAGGTCTGTACACTTAAAAACAGCTTGTCTAACCTAGTGGTGAACTTGCCACTAGATATTTGAAGCGGATACCATTATGTGAATGTGGGGAATATTCAGATATTTACATTTTGACTAGTAATCGCTTCACTGAGAGAGAGAGGGAGGGTCATGTATTGTGGCATTATCCCGGTCTACCGCAACTCAATTTCCATTTTTCTATTTCCTTTGAGCTGTGTACGCAAGTTAACAGTTCCCGACGCAAGGTGGATAGGGAGTTTTCTGACAGTAACTTGACAAATTAATATCAAACGTGAAACAGATATTCCTCAACCAAAAGTCTCGCCCTCGCCACTAAACCACTGTAACCAATACTGCTCCCTTGGAAGTCCCGCCCTCTCTCTCACACAAATGCCACACATTTGGTGCTCCTCGTTCCACCGTGCTCCGTCGTGAGACGACAACGTCTGGGGACGAGGTGAAATAATCACATACTCGTTGGTTATGACCGGTCTTTGTCAAAGACTCGCAGAAGGATTGTACAGCAACATTCAAATAAAACGGAGTAAATTGTGTTAAAGATGCTTGTGGCCCAGGATTAGGTCAGCAAGACATTGTGGCTCTCTGGCTTTTCAATTGTGGGTATTCATGGAATAATTAGTGAAGTCCTATGTAATCACAGTGCTGTCCCTCTCCTCTATCCCCCACAGTGCCTCTATCCCCTGGTAAGCCGCCCTTTAGAGGACGTCTTGGCAGAACTGGTCCCGGTGAAGACACAGATTGGAGTAAAAAAGAACGGCCAGGTCTTACCAAGCAAAGACATCGCAGTACCCCCTCCCAAACGCCTGCGGTCAAATGGAGACGAGCAGGCGCTCGAGGCCGCAGACTCTTTCGTCACCGAAGAAGAACCTCCGGCTAATGAAGTGGATGGCATGGAGTTGAACGTGCTGCGAGACCCTTGTGAGAAGGCTCTAAGGGGGAGACCTCCCTCAGAAGGTCCCATCTCTTCTGAGGCTGCGTGTCAAGGAGAGGGCGCCAAGGATAAGAGTGACGATGTCCTCGTACCCACGTGGTCGCCTAGTAAACCTACAGCAGGTGAGACTGCCCTTGCTTCGGCCAGCCCCCTGTCATCTGAAGGAGTGTGCGGCTGCGATCGGAGCCGCGTCAGCAGTGTTTGCGCCTCGCCATGCCTCTGTGGTAAAGGATGGGACCCCCGGTGACGTACTGTTCAGGCAGGCCAACGGCCCACTTCGTGATGGTCTCCGACCTTGCAGTCTGAACTCAAACCAGGGCGGAGAACCTTTTGAGGATCCAGTGGATAGCGTCTTGGCGTTGGCTCCAGCCAATGAGCCGATGGCTCAGAAGCCATGGCTTCTGGACAGTGATGGGACCTCTATGCTTACTGGGGCCACAACAAATGAGATAAAACCAGAGGCACTGTCCCCAACTTTGGAACAGGCTGATCCAAACGTTCCCCCCCGACTGACGGAGGCCGGGCCGCCCAAGGAGCCGGAGAAGCTGGTGTCCCCGCCGCCCAGGCTGTTCTGGAGGAACAGTGATAACCTGTGCTGGCTTGATACGCTGCTTGTGGCGTTGGTCAACTGTAAGAGCCTGAGAGACCACGGACCCAGCGACAGGCCCCAGAAGTCACCCATATGGGAGCTCATAACGAAATACGATGAGGTCTGTGCAGCTGTCCAGGCACACCAGCACACTGGGAAAGGTAAGTGGGTCCTAACCAACTCACAGCTCGACCGTATGAACTACGAATTGGATTTTAGCTGGGTTTGTATAGGGCCCCTTTACAGAATACAACGGGGGACTACAAAACAATAGCAGTTCATAAACGTCTAAACTGAGCTATTCAGTGAGGACTGTGCTGTAGGACAAAATAATGGTGCTGCTGGAATGACGTTATTCTCAAGCAACCACTTGGATAATTGAAACTGAAAATAAAATAATTAAAGGGATACGCCGAGATATCTGTAACTTGGCATTTGCCTGTCCTTCCCAGATTCAGACGACTTGTTTAATTCCAAAGTCATCATTGTGCGTCCGGAAGGGGAGTGCGCTTGGTTAGCATTTGCTTTCCGTTCGCCGCTTCCATTGACAGTAGCCTAGCTCCTGTTTGTGTGAGAATGCATATATCTCTGCGTATCCCTTTAGCGGGTTATTAAAATGAATACAAACGTTATAACAATTCTGTTAATACTTTTAACGAGTTTTCAGGTTACCTAAAGTGTAATACTTTGTTCACATAGCACGTTCAATTCAATATGTACAATTAAGGTGATATGATATAATCTGTCAAATGATGAAAGGATTTACATCTGTTAAGAGTTGAGGTCGAAAACCTCCTCAACACATTGAGGTGTGTGTGATGAGTTGTATTTTTCTAGGTGCGTGGACCTCTGCTTAATGCGTTCCCCTGTGTACCCCTCTGTCTAGATGGGGTTGTGAGGGTTCCAAATGGGGTGCTGCAGAACGCCTACTCAGACCTGCACAGCATCCGCATGTCAGTCTTCTGGCTGCTGCAGCCCAAACTACAGTGCCGCCTGGGTAGGTTCATTGACCTATTCGATGTTTGCTGGCAAAGCTAACCCACCAGTCGGCTAAGCTACCCTACCACTTCTCATTTAAATAACTTAATTACTTGGAAGTGGAAATGCTTATACTAATAGCCCCAAGTATGGTGGAACAGAAGTGGGTGGGTGGGTGGGTGTGGCCTAGCCTGCCATTCAGACGTCAAGTGCTCTGTTGAATCAAACCTATGCTTTCTGTTGTGTTGTTTCTGCAGGCCGGCGGGAGACGCCAGTGTTTGCCTTGCCCGTCCTGGTGGCGGGTGACCCGTGGGCCGAGAGTCTCTTTGAGCAGACCTTTGAGTGGGAGTTTGAGTGCAGTAGCTGTAAGGGCGTCAGCAACACAAGGCAAGTGTCAGCGCAGCTTTTGTAGCTGCAATTTAATTGTAGTTTATACCTTAAGGCCTCGTCTAAACATTTCTAAAAACGTATTTTCTCGCGTTTCATTTTCACTGAAAACATAGCTTTTGAAAAACACCTTTCACGGTTGGGATTTTTCAATCCTGACTTGTGTTTACTTTTTGTGTATTTGTATTGACCGGTGAAACAAAAGGTTTTGCAAAACGATGACATCATGACCTCGAGTTGTTGTTGTTGATTCACACATTGACCATGTGCCAGAAACCTACAAACAATAGCGTGTGGCTAGTGCTGTCAGGTTTAATAACCTGTTTGCCCAGCGTTACTTCAGCATAACAGCGCTGTGGTGGGGTTGTTGTTCTATTCACCGCTGAATAAGAAGCCCATCAATGCGCATGCTCCTGAAGTTCTGCTGTTGATTTGACATAACGTTTTGTTGCCCCCTACTGGCCTGGCAGGCTTATGTGAGCGTTTTTAAATAGTTTCGGCTTTCTCTTTGTAGACGTGGATGTTTTCTATGACGCCGCTGGTGTGGACAGGTTTTCTTTTGTTGTAACCAACTTGATGGTTGCTTACTTTCAGGGTTACCAAGCCACTGCCAACGTTCACCAGCCTGGTGCCAGACTGGCACCCAGAGAAGGCTGCACACCTGGCCCCCTGCAACATGTGTCACAAGAAGAACCAGAGGAGAACCATGGTGCTGGACAGGTGAGGGCCGAGCGCTTGTGTTCGAGTTTGATTCTGATGCGACTTGACCCCCAGGCGGTTTCCTTTTGTTGTTGTTGTGGTCTTTAATTTGTGTGTCACACTCATAAGGGTCCCTCTCCTGGAAGACTTGCATGGAATATGCATTCACGTTGTGTAGATGCCTGCACAGGATCAATATCGCAGAGCGGTTGCCTTTCTAAGTGGCAATTTGTACAAACCAATGTTAATTAATTTGTACTTAACCTAACGCAAACCCAATGTCAAGCAGGTAATGCTCGTTAATGACGGTCGAAAGCGACGGTGTAAGAATTACGACAAAGGCCTGAAGGTACCGTTCGCCCTCTCTCCCCAGCATCCCACCCGTGTTTGCCCTGCACTTTGTGAATGGGCTGCCGAACAACGACCCCCAGACCTACTCCTTCAGACGCCACGGGCGTTGCTACGCCGTGTCCACCGTCATACAGTACGATCAAACTATCAAGCACTTCGTCACCTGGACACGCACATCCGACGGTGGGTGTTTTTTTATTTTTACCATGTTGTTGTTGGATCCTTTACTGATCCTAGTGTCATTCATGTGTATTGGAGCCGCTGCATATCTTTCTAATGTTTATGTGTGCTGTTTCAACATTGCAACATACATTTCAATCATCACGTTCAACACGTTGTGCAATGAATTCGTTTTTATTTCTTGTTTTCTGGCAGGAATGTGGCAGGAATTTGACGACTTGAAGCATCCCGGCTGCAGCAGCCACGCAAAGCTCCCCGTTCCGGCTCAGGAAATGCACATCGTCTTCTGGGAAGCGGACAAGGACCCAGCCCGCCAAGCCTGCTGTCCCCCCACCCCCGTTGGGGAATCCCCGCCTTCCAATTACAAGCCGGACCAAACGACACCGCCGGCCCTGTCGCCCGACCAGTCCCTGCTCCAGTCGTACGACGACGGGGACATCGACTGCGCGCTCGCCCTGTCCGAAGACGGCAGTGGGGCTAAGGAGGCGTCGGCGGATTTGGACGCGTCCATCGGGTCCACAACGCTGCTGGACACATTCGAGGGCCTGTCCCACAGTGACATCGTTACACTCACGCTGGTGGAGGTCCGAGTGGACTCTGAGGGGAACGCGTTGGCTGATGTCGACCCGACGCCAGAGACCGCTTCTCCGGACACCTCAAACGTCATCGCTGACTCGACACCCAAAGACGCTCCCAGTGAGGTTTTGTCCGACCCCGACAGCGCTGAGCACATGTCCAGCGATCCGACATTTGTCCCCGGCTCCAGTAAGCGAAAGCGCCAGGTTCGAGTTAAAGCCAAGAGCAGCAGCGACGACAACAAAGGCAGGAAACCGAAGGCGAAAACCGCTCCTTCGCGCGGGGCTCCTTCAAAGCGCTCCAAAAAGGAAGTTCTGGCACCTGTGGTCACAACGGCTGTGGCCGTGGAAACGCCACCGGGTCCCACCGCGCAGCCAGCTGCCGCCGCCGCCACCGGGTCGTCGAGGAACACCTCGCCGCCGCCGCCGTCGCCGTCTGAGAAGAGCCCTGAGCCCCGTCTGGAACCTGTGCAGCAGGCACGCTGGTCCTTCATGCTGAGCAGACACCCTCAGTCCCAGGCCAAAGACACCCCCGACAGATTCTTTGCCCGGGAGACGCCCGCAGCGCCGGCCGCCACCACCACCGCCGCCGCCCTCGAGAAGACCCCCATAAAGTCCGCCCCAATCCCCGCGAGGAGAGCCAGCGCGGTCAAACCCCAGCTGAGGAAGGAGAGCGGCGAGCTGCCCCTGAAGCACGCCGGGATGTACGACGCCTTCGGCGTGAACCGTAACAGCACCTCATCGTCGTCTCCCCAGCCAGCTCCGCAGTGCCTGTCACACAAGCCACCGCACGCCCCTTTACCGGCGGCGCCGAGAACACCGACCGCCACCAAAATGGTGTCAAACGCCTTCCTTTCGCCCGGAGCCACGGCGCTCCCTAACACGGCGCTCTCGGGTAAACGCGACCGCCTCCCGGGCGTTGCGGGCGGTCCCGGCGCCACGGACGCCCTCCGCTGCAAACTGCTGAAGAAGCTCAAGGCGAAGAAGAAGAAGCTGGAGGCCCTGAACCAGCTGCTGAGTCGACAGGGCGGGGCCGGAGCGGAGGCCTGCTCCCCGCAGGCCGTCACCTCCAGCACCACGGTGTCCGCCTGCGAGGACCTCTTCACCGACTGGCTGTCGCCCACCTCGACCGTCAGCAACCTCTCCCCGGACAGCTCGGGTCTCCTGGAGATGCGGGCCAACGGGAGGGAAGCGGGGGACCGGTTGGGTCCTACGGGCGGGGGGGCTTCACAAATGAACTACCCCCCACTTTATTCCATGACGGCCGGTGACCAGGACCACGACCACCTGCTGGAGGAGTTCATGTCCGCAGTGCCCGCACAGCAACAGACCCAGATGGAGACCCAAGATCTCGGCGAACTGGATGCTGGCGGCAAGAAAATGTGTGCCGTATCGACCGCATTTGAATCCTTTGACATGGATGACCTATATTTGTTTTGAGTTGAAAATGCAATGAATGAATGAATGAATGAATGAATGAATGTTTAGTGATGGCGATGGTGCTGGTGGCAGTACTGGACTGTATGTTCCCTGAAGGCTACTTCAAATGAGTTTGCACTGTGTGGAAGAAAATAAAAAAATGCCACAACTGAGTTAATCATATTTTCAGTATGGAGGCTTCATCAGCACTTTGAATATTTCATCATTGTATTGTTTAGAGAAAATAATGACAATGTTCTGAACGTTTTTTAGATACTACTTGAATATCTCTGTCTGCAATTGTTAATAATGGTTTGTTTTGTTTTAATTGATAAAAAAAGTTAACGTCTGTTTTTTTTATGTTTGCAATAAAATGAATTTATATGCAAGACAAGTGGGTAAAAGCACAGATGTGTTTCCTTTAATTTCAACATTCATCCTGAATGAGCCACTTCCTCGGATCTTCAGTCTTTAGCCCCATCTATTGGTACAATGGAAGTATGGTGAAGTTAAATTATATTCTTAAACTCTAGAGCCGGCATGTACACAATCTATACTTTGTTACTGAAAATCGTCGCCATTTAGTTTATTGCCCCACAAAATGTAAGTTCCCATACCGGGAGTCGAACCCGGGCCGCCTGGGTGAAAACCAGGAATCCTAACCGCTAGACCATATGGGAACAGTTACGCACCGAATACGTTAATGAACCTTTTTTCTTCTTTAGCGTATTACTTTACAGATAGATATTGACACGTTTCCATTTCTCACTGAGGATGTGGGATCTCTTCCTCTTTCCTCGCTGTTACATTAACTCACGTCCACGCCGATGACAGCATGCAAAGCGGATCGCTGCGTAACTTGGGGTGGCCGTTCCGCAGTTTCTAAACACAATGCTTTCAGCACCTCTCGGGTTATCAACGATGGAGACCAGCAAAGTGATCGTGGAACACATTTTCCTTCTGGTCATTGTCACTCTCTTCAGTGTTCTTCAGAATGGTGAGTTGAATTATGGTAGCACGGTTGAATCAATGTGATACATGTTTTATCAAAACTTACAATTGATTAAGACCATGTGTTTTCCTTTAGTTTGACTTTTACCATTGCAGTTCCTGTGATGGTGACATGCATAGCCCTACGGGGTTTTTTGTTTTATCATGGGTTGTTGTCATGTTTGTGGTTTAAGCTTTCTTTGCCGTGAAGTTGGAGAGAGAGGGGAAAGGCGGCAACGCGACTGCCTTTGAACGGGTGTCTTGTGCAGTGTAAGTGGCCCATCGTTGAATCCCACTGAATGCAATGCCATTAGCCCTACTTGTTATCACTGTTCTCAACTAGAGGCCTAGACTACCGTGCTGATTCCATTGGAAGTATGATTTGACACATTAAAACTGTGTTTGATAAGTACAATTAAGAGAGAAGTTTTGAATTTAATTTTCGTTTCCGTGCTTTTAATTAGGCCGGCAATTCAAATTGACTTATTATTTCGTTTGGGTGTAGAAAATCGCAGCAATCAACCAACATCAGGAACTGCCAAATATCACGACCAAATGATTGGTTATAATTATTGCCTTTTTTATTTATTTATTATTTATTATTTATTATTTTATTAATTTGATAGAATATTGATACTACCCTGGTCTAAATTAAAAGGATGAGTGGACACTGTGAACACGTTTATTATAGGCTACTATTATTTTTTATTAGCCCTATTTGTCTTACTCTTGTCCTATTCATTTGTCCAGTTATCTCCCTAACGAACAATAAATAACCAAACTTAGTGCATCAATGAACAACTACTTTGGGGAGTTCTGCTTTGACAACTGGAGGAACAAATACAGATACTTATCAGTTCCATCTTCTTTGCATAAGCTTCTGCTATTGCCTTGGTTGTAGGCAAAGATAGAGAAGCTAGAGTAGATATCCTCATGGGTGTGCAGCATGCATGTTGCTGCACTATATGTTGTTTGCATAAAAGACACCAAACACAAATTGGAAACTCATGCTGGAAAGTAAAACACAGATGAAAATGTAATAAATATAACTAACTCTGTGTCAAAGCCAGAATACAAACATGGAGAGGAACCGCTGAAGGGAAATAAAAGTATTACAAAACAGGTGTGAAACAAGCACTTGTACGTTGGTAAACAGGCGTTGCTCCACTGTCACTTGTCCTTGCAGACAGCATTACCGGAAAAGTGTGTGTTAAGTGTGTTGTCATGTCCCCCTTCCCCCTATAGTCGAAACTGCATGGACGCCTATCCCACCTTCCTGGCAGTGATGTGGTGTGCCGGTCTCTGTGTCAGCCAGGGTAAGAGTACCGGTTGGTCATGGGACTAGCTTTGGTAACCTCTGCACAGTGTCGTAAAGATTTACCGTACACAAGGGCGATAAGGCGTTATATCGACAGAGGAAGTGGGTACTGATTTCCTTTAGGGTGCCACATTGTACACAAAGACGAGCCTATAGTAGGAGATGCTGTGGAACTCATTAAAGCCCCACTTCTTTATTTTGAGTGCCAAGTTGGTTTGCACCAACTTGCAAATGATCTGGCTTGGATGATCCCTCAGTGATAGAAAAACAGTTGTACTCATTCCTAGTAAATGGGCATCAAGAACACATGTGCGTTGGCACACGCACACAAAGACAGACAGATGCTAATGATACTACCATCATAGCAGTTGAAAAAATGTCACAAGTACAGTGTGTCAGTGTTGCATGTAAACTACAACTCATGAACATGTGTCACCACTTTTTAAGGTCCTGCCGCCTTTGCTGGGATTCTCTACTTGGTGGTCCGGCAGAAGTACTTTGTCGGCTACATGGGGCAAACTTCCCAAAGGTAAACTGCCCGATCGACAGTAGGATGACTCTCTGCTTATACGGGCAGCCATTAAGAGGAAATAGTCTAAAGTACCTGTCACCCCTCCCCCACCCCAGCACACCAGGCTTCATGTTTGGAAAGCGGCCCATCTTCTTCCTGATCTTGATGTGCATGGTGGGCATCCTAAACTACCTCCTGGGTCACTTCTACGGCAGATGTTACAAGGCCCAGCTGGAGACCCTCACCAGCGTGGTGGCGGCCCTCCTGCTCATCCCCTAGGGGCCCCCAGGTGTCCCCGGGAGTCTCTCACTTCATCACCAGAGCATTTATCTCAGTTTGATATACAGCATAAAAACGATATATGAAGCTTTACTCCTTTAGTGAATCTCTGTCAACAAACACTGCTCGACAAGTGATCCAAATATTTCACCCGCTTAAATAAGAAAACAAGATAAGAAAACAACTATAACATTACAATTTATTATAAAGAAATAATACCTTTATAAACCAAATACAAGGCCTGGATGCCAATTCATATCTAAAGTTTATTATTGTTCTTTGGCACCATGCTAGTACAGTTTCAACACTGTGATTGAGTTCTGTAGTCTAAATGAGCTGCTGTGATGACATGAAAGATGTGCCACTAAACCTGACTTTCACCACTACTCTTGTGATATGTGTTGATATTGTGTATTTACAATTGAATATGCTTGGTGGTAATAATGACCAACAAATCCATGTTGTGTATTTACAATTGAATATGCTTGGTGGTAATAATGACCAACAAATCCACGTTGTGTATTTACAATTGAATATGCTTGGTGGTAATAATGACCAACAAATCCATGTTGTGTATTTACAATTGAATATGCTTGGTGGTAATAAATTATTTCTCATGCCTCGCCCTGAACAAGCTTCTTATTGTATTGATATCCCTTTATCAAAGTATTTCCCTCTCGCTCGCCTCTCGACGCTAAAACCCCGTAACGGAAAGTCCCGCTCTCTAACCCGTCCCGTCCCAATAACGCTCATTTGGAGCGTCCCATTCCTGCCGTTCCGTCGTGAGATGAGAACAACTCCTGACGTCACGTTACTATACATTATGCCCAATCCTTGGTCAATACCGCCAGGTGGACTCGATCGGAATGTAGGTCAAGCACTGGAATCAAGCCTATTGTATACAGTTAGTATATGGGTCAACAACAAATATGTCAAGGATGTGTGTTATGGTCCTTTGTGGGCCTCTTCAAAAACAAAACAAAAAGGTATCGTTTTGGTCGATTTTTTGTGTTGCTTCTCTAAAACACGAGTTACCTCTCCCGGGATGAATAATAAAGTGGTTTCTTATTACATTTGATTTTTTCTTATCTTTTCCCAACTCGGACCACTATTAACGGCCACAAGGGGCCGCTAAAATACAACGCAACAAGAAAGCCCCCCATCTGCACTGTGGAACCATTTGTGTTCGAGATGCGGGGTTGGTCTTACTTGTGTACGTTTGTTGCCAAGAAACAAATACATGTAGCATGACGGCTAATAATTGGTGCCAAAGGGTCGCCGTATTTCTTCTCTCACTGGGTAAGAGCACGTCGAGTTAGCACGCCTGTTAGGCTAGCTATCCTCCGTAGCTAACATTTGGTAAAAGATGCTCCGCTCAATACGGGCCAACAAGACTGACAAGATGCGTCCCGTTCATAGTCACTCATGCTCAACAAACCGAATCGAGCGAATTCTTTCCGAGGATAGTCGTAAAAAGTACACGGTACTGCTGTATTTTTTTTTTAAGTAGATGTAATTTGCAGAACTATCGCTGTAGCTCATAATGTTCGAGGAAGAGCAGCGCAGGTTTACGCCATGGTCGTCCATACGGTTTACGCCATGGTCGTCCATACGGTTTACGCACACGCACAGAGGACAACCGTATACATTCACTAGTCGGTGCGTCTGTTACCAGTCCTTTCGGGCAAAATTATACGTTGACTTATTTAAGGGAGATACACTGTCTGGATCTCTTATGTAATACAGCCTACAACCATAGTTTGTAGGCTGTAGACAGTTTTCAATTCTGATGGTTCTGAATTCACGTAGTATTTATGAGGATGGCATTGCATGCCTGCACACACAATGCCACCACATTGAAGGCCCGCAAGACATCAAATCAAGCTTAGACATTCTTCTTCCTCACCTAGATATGTTGTGCAGTGCTATTGGTGATGAACAGCCAAGTGTACTGAATGTAAGTGCTTCTGGTATATTTGTTCATTAACTCTTCTGTATTCCAGAATATGCATGCCTGGCTGAACAATAAGTCTCTCTCTCTCTCTCTCTCTCTCTCTCTCTCTCTCTCTCTCTCTCTCTCTCTCTCTCTCTCTCTCTCTCTCTCCCTCTCTCCCTCTCTCCCTCTCCCTCTCTCCTCACTTGTAGACAGACGAGACCAATCAGCAGTACCCACACAGTTTAGTCGGTAAGTAAGCGGTGATACTTGCTCTCTGTGGTCATTTTAAAGAGACTACATGTCAAAGGTCATGGATACAGTTTTCTCCACAAGATTGATCAACATATCTTTATTTTCTTCCTCTCCTCTCTTCTCCCCCTCTTCTCCTCTACCCTCCTCTTCTCTCTCCTCCTCTCCTCTCGTCTCCTCCCTCCTCTTCTCCTTTTCCTCCCCTCCCCTCCCCCTCCCCTCCCCTCCCCTCCCCTCCCCTCCCCTCTGTGACAGGACCGGAGCAGGTGGTGTTGGTGATACAGAGCCAGGAGAACGCCTACCACAGCCGGCGTGCGACCCAGAGGAAAGAGGAGATTCTCTTGCAAGCCACCCAGTTAGGACAGGTGACCCTACAATATTATTATTAATATTATTATCATTGTTGTTAGTATTACTTCGCCACAGCACCCAATGCAATCGTTTAAAATCAGTGCCCGGTGATGTCATGGGTCCCAAGTTTGACCCAATCAGAAAGAGTTATTGTTATAACGAGGGCTTTGCAGAGACAGGTGTGTCCTCTGATCGGAAAGCTTGTGTGGTCTCTATATAGGTGACTTCCTCTGAACAGCTTTATGGTGGACCTCTTCACTCCCTGCAGGGCTCTTATTCATTTGACCCAGATGGGAATTGTTGCGTGGATCTATTCAAAGGAGGTTGGTTCTATGCGTACATGCCAATGAGTTTGCTTTCCCTGCTTAATGGTAGGTGGAACAGAGCTTAGAATAATGTCTTTCCCCACCCTCCCCACAAACCTTTTAGATGAGGGCATGTGTGTGTGTGTCGGGGGGGTGGGGGGGGGGGGGGGGGGGGGGAGGAAGGGTGTGTATTCATGTTATGGTTTTGACATGGACCTTGACTACATGTTCCATCAACCATTGATTGATGGAACTGAATGTAAAGCACAGTTCAGTATGGATTCAGAGTGTTCATTCACTCAATACACCAGAAGTAAGCAGGTGTTTTAACTTCATCAACATTTAAACAACGCAAGCGATACAATTCCAGCTCTGTTTAAGTGTGGACTGCCAGTGTGTTTTAGAACATAATGAGGTCATGGTCAAACACATATCTGATTGGTTAAAGTAGTTGTGCTTTACACAATGCATTTGTGCATAGAATCTCTGTAGTTCATAGTCTACAAAAATGAATCAAAAATCAATTAGCGTAGTATGTGCCAATTCAAAACGTCTAAGTAAATAATCACAATGCCTACATGTTTTAGGTACATATTGGCAAATAATATATATCTGGGGATTTTAAGTATTTAAAATTTCATCTATTCCTGTGTGTACAAAATGTCTGAGCACACATGTCTGATATGTGAGATCACAAATATATTCGATGTGAATCCTGTTGATTATAGGCTACTACCTCCAACCTCATCTTCCCAATTGTCACGCGGTTGTACTGCATTGTACCAGTAGGTGTCGCGATTTCCACAGCATCCTCCGCAGTCCTTGACTTTCCACCCTCTATACTTACACAATAGCCCCTAATAACCATGTTCTGTCGGGTTGCGCAAAGATAATTGGCTAACGACCTAACATGGGAATAGAACAGAGGCATACAAGATTCAGCACTGAACAAGAGGCCGGAAATTTGATGTTGTGGGATGTGGCTCAGCTGAAAAGAGCTATTTGAGAAAGGAGATGTTACTCCTGAAATGATATAGCCTTTCACACACACACACACACACACACAAGAACGCACACGCACATACAACGGCAACATTGGCAAATTACTGAAAGTTTTATGTATGAGGTTCTAATCTACTTTTGGCACTCAAGAGAGAGGATTGAATTGATAGAGCTGCTTCTGTCCATGAAATGACACAGCTCATGTCTAAGTATAGTACCCTTTTCATTCACCGTTTCATAATCTCCTCCTCGCTGTGTTCCTGGCTAGTGTGAATGGGGACAACCACATCATTTTCATAAGGATGATACAGATAAAGGGAAGGCAATGGATTCAAATATAATTTTGAAACCCATTAAACAGGTATTGCACTATGATGTAAATGCCTTGGTCCTATAACAAAGGTCTCATTTAATGTGGGAGGTAACCCTATCATTAAGGATTAAAGTGGACCTTTTATACTCATACAGTCTGCATTTGTTACATGTCCTTCACTAAATTCCCTTTACCCTTAAAATGTGTTATTTCTATTGATCACCATTTCTGCAGTCGGCTCCTGGTTGATAAGCTAAGTTTGTCCGCATGCGTACTGATTGGCATTACGTCTGATTAAATACATCCAGTGTGATATAGGCACGTTATTCTCGTCATTCATATTGAAAATAGATTCAATATCATCTGCTTATTGAATTGAAACGTAGACAGATCAAGGGGTATAGACAGCTTGGTACGCACATGGAAATGGAAATTATAACTAAGGAGGGATGAGAGAGGTGACAGATCCTTTTTCATTCACGCTTGCTGAAGAGAATGTTTTTGTTTCTGCATATTTATTTTGTGAAGAAGGCTGTTCTTTCTTTCCCATTTAAATTTGCTAAATAATTGACTTGATCTTTGAGCTTAGCAAGAAGTGTAAGTTCTGCGGGTGTGTTTGTGTTTGTGCGTTTGGGTGTATGTGTGTGTATTTGGTTACTGGATGCATCAAGTACCGCTTGTGGAAGTGCTGCTGAAATGGCACGTTGAATTAGAGCCCACTGCCTTGTGTTGGCCTATTGACATTTCTCCCAGTGGCGGCGGATTCTGGCTGGTGACAGTTACTTGGCTCCAAAGTTCGGCTAACCTCCCACGTCTGAAGGTTCTTCATCTGAATCGCTTCCTCTTGCGTCACCTGTGATTTACAGGGAACGACAACTTCAATCAAACTGGAAATCAATAATCAGTGTGTCACTAGGAACATAATCTTCTCACGCTTCTCATAACCACACACACACACACACAAATACAAATGTGTGCAAACACAAACAAGCGCATGCACACACATTCAAACACACACACACACACACACACACACACACACACACACACACACACACACACACACACACACACACACACACACACACACACAAAACAAGCATAAACACACACACACACACACACAAAACAAGTGAATGCACACACAGACCATAAAACAAGTTATGGTCGTCAGCTAAATATCTCAAGTACAGTTTTCTGTCTGTAATTTGCTTTGGATAAAACGTCAACTAGGCCAAAGCCATCAATATATAATAATATAGCAAGCACATAGCCCCGGTCACATCATTGGTGTTTACTTTTGGGCCGAAGCTTGCTATAATGTGTTAACTTGAATGACTAGGAGGGGCCCGTATTTCCTGCAGTTTAAACCTGAAGTACACGTAGTACTCCTTTGTTATTGTTCTGTACCATTTCCATGATGCAGCTCTAATAACTCCAGCGTCTACTACTTTCTTCCCCGTGTTCATCTAATCTGTTCTGTGGTCCATTGTAACGCACGGCTGCGTGTTTTCTATCCAGGGAGCTCCCGCTGTTCTCCTGCTTCATGAGCTGTCACAGAATGATGGGGATTGGAGTGTTCTCCCGGCACTCCCCCAGTGAGTTACACAAACACCCGCCCAAGCAAAACAACTAAGCTGCAACTATTCGTTGAACTATAGAGGCGGTAACCGAATTACTGAAGTTTATGCAATTTGCTTGATTTGAATTGCTTCAAATTAGCGCTAAGTGACACCAGTAGGACCGACTCATAATGAGGCAATATCACAGGACTGGGAGTGCTGTGTATATACAGAATATCAGCACGGTGCTGATGCCGTCAAAGGTATCAGGCCACATGCCGAGTGCCGAAGATAAACACAGATATTGCAGATATTCAGTATAACAGCACGACCTCGAATGTGATACTGTGATATACTTTTATGCAACAGTTCTGTCATGTATTAGTTAACAATCATAAGCAGACAGATGATTGATGAACAGTTGATTTGTGTGCGACTGGACTGTTGCAATGCAAAACAAACATTTTCCTGCACACTAGCTTGCTACTTTGTGTAGGTCTACATGTTACCGCAGGCCAGCTACTTTGTACTATGTTTATTTATCTGTATGTTTCCATTTATTGTGCAGCCAGTGGAATAATAATCTGTTGACAGTCGCTTTGGTGGCATGTGTGGTTACAATGAGTTAACAGATTACCATCGTTAGTGTAATTAACGGTTCTTAGAAACACCTGCTCAGCGGAGTGATTCATGTATCGCTAAAAGTCTCAGTGCTGTTGTACTCTAGATCAGCGCTCATGGAATGCCTCTCGTCCAATCAAATTACTTGGTCTGAACTAACTGTTGTATAACGAGCAATAACACAATAACCTGGGTTTCTCCAGATAGGCTCAGGTTGGATTTTTGTTTTGAGTGGTGCAGTTTCAAATTACGATAAGACTCCGCTGTCATGTAATTCACTGTAACTCTTCATTGGTTGGCCCTCTCTCTTTATCCAGCCTCTCAGTGTCCTTCAGCCAATCAGCAGCCTGGTTTGTGTTTGTGGAGGAGGAGACGAGTATCATGCTAACATCTCTGCTGCGCGTCCTCAACAGATACGATGCCCAAAAGGTGAGACGCATGTCATACAAACTAATACGCCACCTGACTAACTAGCTTACTAACTCATCAACCATTTGAAAACAAAGCAACTAAAGAGGAATAAATCGGACTACATTTGCTCCCGAAAGATACACCTCTTAATATTAATATTATAATGCTATCATATTTATATCAGCCTTGCTTAATTTGAACCAATCAGAACATCTGTTTCATAATAGTTATTTACCCTTATAGGCCTTTATCACAGAGGTGTAATAGGAGGGGCCAACACAGGTGTATCTCATGAGGTTAATTATTGGCACTGGCACGCCTACAGACCCATCATCAGCCTCATGAGCTACACCTGTTCCCGCCCCTAGTGTTAAACCCTTGTGACGAAGGCCTGTAAACGTGTGTGTGGTGCACAGTGACCATATCCTAATAGTCGTCCACCTGCTGCCTGCCTCAGGAATGGTTTCTGGGCAAGCGTCTCCATGACGACAAGGCCTCCATCGTCCACCACTACGCCTTCTCTGAGGACCCCTCTTCCTTCGGCTACCCTGACCCGGCTGCCGGCTGGGTGCTTAGCACCCCCCTGCTCCACAGGTGATAAGGGGTATTGCGATCCTCACAGTCTTTTTGGATTCAAGTGGATTTAATCACGCCGTGATTGAACCAGCGGTCGTTTGTGTATTCGTGAAGTCCGTCGCTAACTGGCTGATTTTAGCCAGGCTTCGAAACATGGTGGGTCAAATTCAGTAGTCATTGTGTGGGTGTTGCACAGTTTTTAAATTCGATTTGAAAAATGAATCGGCACTTCATACATGATTTTGATATTCAGCCGATGAACGAGGTCGAGAAGGGGATTGAACCTTGAGGATAAAGGTAAACAAACAGTTGGGGAGCGGCATGTGTGATGTGGCGTTGCACTTTCATTTAGGAAGGTTTTTGTTTTTACTCTCACTGTGTTTCTTTTAGATAGAAATGTGGATGGAGTGTCTAGAAGGCCTCCTCTTGATCTCTGACCTTATTAGTATACAGAACGGGGATCCCCAAGTTTCCATACTGGAAGCACTGCGGTTCAGTGTGTGTGTGTGTGTGTGTGTGTGTGTGTGTGTGTGTGTGTGTGTGTGTGTGTGTGTGTGTGTGTGTGTGTGTGTGTGTGTGTGTGTGTGTGTGTGTGTGTGTGTGTGTGTGTGTGTGTGTGTGTGTGTGTGTGTGTGTGTGTGTGTGTGTGTGTGTGTGTGTGTGTGTATATAGATATATCTGTGTGTGTGTGTGTGTGTGTGTTAAGCACTCTAAAGTCCATTTATATGCTGATAGCACAATTCTTTGTTCCACTGCATCGTCTCTTGAGGTAGCTGTTGAAAATCTACAATCAGATTTGAATGGTTTTGAAGTGTCCCTGAAGAGTTTGAAGTTTTGAGTTTTGAACTCAGTAAAACTGAGCCACAGCCACATTTTAGATAGTGTTACCTGATACTAACATTTGAAGGTGATAAATCAAGCACTCCTAAGTTCTGTAAGGGAAATGGCTTGATGACACTTTGAAACCTCACATACATCTAAAGGTGTTGTACATCGCAATGACCGCCTCCATTTTGAAGTATAGGAGCATAAGAATGTTGATGGAAGTAGTAGTGATTTGGCCATTGTTTAGTCATTAAAGCATCACCGGGGGCTTTACTTGACGTAGGGTGGGCCTCATCAAGCAGAGAGGACGGAACAGCACACCTTGATTTTCATCTGCAGGGCATTGATACTTAGTCTCCCCTCATCTCTTCATTCCCTACTTATAACTAGGACAGCTCACTGCAGGAACAGGGCACAAGATTAAATCATTTGAAATATCCCTGGCGGTTCATCTGAGCGGGGGGAGTCTGCCTTTTTTCATTTCATGTTCCCCAGGTTTGGGTTACCATTCAAAGCCTTCTGAAAGTAGGTTTTTATTTAATTTAATTTTTTTATTTAAGTGCTCATTGTTGACAACATCTGAGGGTTGCAATTGTTATTTAGCTTAAGAGTGTCTTGTATTTATGATTCATTGTCTCATGTTTATTAGCCATAAATCCTTTCATGTTCATTTATTAATATTATTGTGACTATTGTATTTTAACTTGCACTGTAATCAGGGCACACTTGAAAATGAGAATGTCACGTATAAATGTTACTTACCCTGAATAGATAAGGGTTTTATTGATGGATGGGTTTTATTTGATCGTTTTGCCTTTATCCTCGGCTACCATTCATTCTTTCTGAAAGAGCACATTTAATTTGCTGCTTAAAACAGTGTGCTTTGTTACACTTTTACACAATGTTTGAGTACATGTCTACGGACGTTTTCTCAATGCAATCTCTCTTGTGTGAATGGACTAAGCCTTGTGCCAGACCAGAGCTCATTGACCGTTGGTTAACTCATGTAACCTCATCAACTTTGATAGAATTGAACAGAGAATATCAGTGCCAGGCATGCAGCACTCATAACTTTTGATGGAGCATTTTCATCATTTTAACATTGGCATACCAAACACCAGTGAAGGACACAGCAATTAAAGTAAATATTGAAAAAAAATCTCGACAGGACTATTCTTCTTCTTTTGTCTGCCGCATGCATTTTCATTTCATTTCATTTCTGTGTTTTTCAGACTTGCTGAGAGGATTCAATATTCACCTCTGAAGTCAGACTTTACAATTGACCTGAAACATGAGGTACTGTGTGTGTGTATCTGTGTATGTGTGTATCTGTCTGTATTTGTGTGTGTGTGTGTGTCTGAACATCTTTCATTCACCATCTTGTCTGTCTGAATAGCATACGGCTAATAGCCACGCCACACAGAGCCCGTGCTGCCGAGCCCGCCGGTTAGAGAGGCTAGGTTAGCCTCTCCTCCCTGCTGCGGCGCATGGCATGATGAGTTGCATTATGTAGAAACTCATCTCCACATCTTCCGCCACATTGATGTGCCACGTGCGCTGTGTGCGTGTGCGCATGCATGCTTGCATACGTGTGTGTGTGTGTGTGTGTGCCACAAGTAATTGCATGCGTGTGTAATTCATAATGAAATTCCTGTTTTCACCAATAACTCAGATTCCCTGAGTTAACGCTGAGAGAAACCTCATTAGAATCCAATCATTCCATCAGAGTTACCATTCACACAAATCTAAGTCTCAATAGAAATACTGCTCTTCATGTCTTTGAAGACCAAGTAAAAGCTTTACTTTTATGATTTTGTTCATGTCTAGTCAGTGCTTGCTGTGCCAACAAGACAGCAACAGTATTGCATATTGGAGTTCTGCTTATTGAAACATGCCCAAAGAGCAGGAAATATCGTGACTGGTCAAATCATGCAACAAAGCAGAGTGTAGGCGGGAAGCTAATTTGAAAGTGCTCATTTTAAATGTGTGAAATGTGTGAAATGTGTTTCATGTGTGAGGATTTCAACAGCTTCTGCTCAAGAGTGGACAACAACAGAGCTAATTGAATTTATTTATAACACTTTGAAAGAAAATTGTTTTGCGCACACTTTGAAGTCAATTTAACACTTTGAAGTGAAGCTGGTCACGTGATTTGAACCAATCATGACATTTCCTGCCCTTAGTGCATGTTTCAAAAAGCGCATCTTACATTTCCGACGCAATATCACACTATCAAATCTGTTATGGGGGATGCAGCAGAGAATAATACCAGATTATGTCAGAGGATGTTGTTGAAAACCAGGCAATGTGCTCAATCCCTTCATAAAAAAGAAATAGTCCCCTGTATTAACATGGCCCTCTGAAGGCCCTAAGGCCTTCTGCATAGCAGCTTTGATCCGGTCCAGAACGCCCACTTCCTGTCCACTGCAGTGTATAATATGTGGTTATTGATTGCATTGTGTTGAATTTAGATTGGCCCAAAGCTGGGTCTGTAACCGTAGGGTCATTTACGTTATTAAAATGTCATTGGCGTTTACCTCAACGGTGTGTGTTGGTGTGTGCGTGTGTCCAAAGTGCATGTTTGTGTTTGTAGTGTTACAAATGTGTGTAGTGTTACAGAGTGCAAATTCCTGTCTTTTCTTTGGTTGGGTAGCTTCAGCGTAAACGTTATTACACTTTGTCCCCTCATTTGTTCCTTGTGCTTTACCCGTAATTGGCTCATAAATTGTGGGTTCATATAATGCATTTTTATTTTAATTGTCTACTTCCTTGTGTGTATATATCTTTCAAAAGCCAACTTGGATGCAAATGCAATTTTGTCACCATTTCTTTCATTTCTACCAGAAATATTAGCCCCACCCTTTAGGATTTTACACGCAAATATTTCATTTACAATAACATTTGAAACATATAGAATACCTGAATACCATATAGAATAAATGTTTTTCATCAAAGTAGGAGGGAGAGGCAGCATACTTACACGTTCATCCTCTTCCAACTCTAGTTTCAACGCACAAATCCCTTTCAATTCATTCAAGTCCATTCCAACAAATTCAATTGAACTCAGTTCAATTCAGTCCAATGTGCTTAGAGCATTTCACACACAGTCCGTTGCAGTTCAATGCGTGTTACATTGTGAAACTAACCATAAAGCAATGCATCATGGTCATAGACAGTAGATAGACTCACGTTGCCGTGTGCGTTCTCTTTCCCTCTGCAGATTGCACTGTACATTTGGGACGACGGACGGGGGCCAGAGCTGAAGGACGTCCCAGATTTCTGTGCAGGACCAGGGGCCCACTGTGCCACCGCCATCACAGCCTCCCTCCCAACCTGCGTACGGCCACATGTTATGACTTCATTGCTATAATACTTGTTCAATGTCCTTCTATATGTGGAACTGGGTGTGATTGTCTGCATGTATGTTTGTCATGTCGTTCTATGTGTGTTTTTTTTCTATTACTGCTTTTACTGTTTTTAACAACTGTGTGTCCTTTTCCATTCTTTAAACTGCATGTCCTGTTCTGCGTTTGCTTTGATGTATTTTAGGAGGCCGTTTTTACTCCTTGGCTAGGGACAACTGATGAAAGACTCCTTGTATTTGTACACCACGTGTGTTTATTCATTTGCACTGTCCCTTCTCTCAACTAAACTAAGCTGTAGACATGGGGTCCCTCAAGTCTTGTAGCCCCAAGGCATGTCTGGGTGCTGATGGAAAGTTTTGCACTACAATATACTGCAGTGTGAGTGATACTATGTATAGTCCTTATTTGTTATTATAGGTTGGGCCGATGCAAATATTATTCAAATTACCACAGTACGGCTAGGATAGAAAGTTTTGACATTTGTGTTTGTGGCTGCTGTGTGTGTCTGTGTGTGTGTATGTGTTTGTGTGTCTGTGTGTGTGTGTAGGCACATTTTGTGTGTTTGAGTGTGAGACGGAAAGTAAAAGCGAGAAAGTGATCTGGAGCGGGTGATTGCATGTGTGTGTGTATCCTTCCTCACCTGTGATACGTTGCCGTGGCATCAACAGCACCTGCGTTGAAGCCGACCTGTGGCTTTCCCGCCCCCCCCCCCCCCCAAAAAAACAACCAAACAACAACTAAAAAGACAGTTGATGAATATTCAGTCTCAAGTCAAAACGCCCTTAATCAACAATGAACGAATTATTCATTTGCGAACACGGCCGAAAATGCGGTGCGCAGAGAAAATGGTAATTTGAGACGATTGAACGGTTTTAGGAAAGACTTTCTGTGCGCGGTGTTGCAGTGGGTGTCTGGCGCCGCTGGTAAACAGCGTCTGGAGGCAGGAAGCGTGCCGGCATGGAACAGCCTGTTCTCAGCACCAAAGCAACTGTTCCGTAGAGATGAGGAGCGTCTGGCCCTCACACGAGCACTTCACTTCCCTCCGGAGGGGCCCTGGGTTCAGGCTGTTCTGGTTTTCCCTCAGAGATAATCTCCCAGCGGAGAGGAGGGACACAACACCTGGCAACAAACAGGCTGTCAGAGGCTGTAACCAGGCCGTTACCAGGCCGTTACCAGGCTGTTTCCAGGTTGTTACCAGGCCGTTTCCAGGTTGTTACCAGGCCGTTTCCAGGTTGTTACCAGGCCATTACCAGGCTGTTACTGGCCGTTACCAGGCTGTTACCAGGCTGTTTCCAAGTTGTTACTAGGTTGTTACCAGGCTGTACCAGGCCATTACCAGGCTGTTACCAGGCCATTACCAGGCCATTACCAGGCTGTTACTGGCCGTTACCAGGCTGTTACCAGGCTGTTTCCAAGTTGTTACTAGGTTGTTACCAGGCTGTACCAGGCCATTACCAGGCTGTTACCAGGCTGTTACCAGGCCATTACCAGGCTGTACCAGGCTGTTACCAGGCTGTTTCCAAGTTGTTACTAGGTTGTTACCAGGCCGTTACCAGGCCATTACCAGGCTGTTACCAGGCCATTACCAGGCTGTACCAGGCTGTTACCAGGCTGTTTCCAAGTTGTTACTAGGTTGTTACCAGGCCGTTACCAGACTGTTACCAGGTTGTTACCAGGCCATTACCAGGCTGTATCAGGCCATTACCAGGCTGTACCAGGCCATTACCAGGCTGTTACCAGGATGTTACCAGGCCATTACCAGGCTGTTACCAGGCTGTTACCAGGCTGTACCAGGCCATTACCAGGCCGTTACCAGGCCATTACCAGGCTGTTACCAGGCCATTACCAGGCCGTTACCAGGCCGTTACCAGGCTGTTACCAGGCTGTTACCGGGCTGTTACCAGGCCGTTACCAGGCTGTTACCAGGACGTTTCCAGGCTGTTACCTGGCCATTACCAGGCTGTACCAGGCCATTACCAGGCTGTACCAGGCCATTACCAGGCTGTTACCAGGTTGTTACCAGGCCGTTACCAGGCCGTTACCAGGACGTTTCCAGGCTGTTACCAGGCCATTACCAGGCTGTTACCAGGTTGTTACTAGGCTGTTACCAGGCTGTACCATGCCATTACCAGGCTGTTACCAGGCCGTTTCCAGGTTGTTACTAGGCTGTTACGAGGCTGTTACCAGGCCATTACCAGGCCATTACCAGGCCATTACCAGGCTGTACCAGGCCATTACCAGGCCATTACCAGACGGGTGTAGACCGTTCTACCATTGTGGACCACGAAGGCAGCCACTAGTTCCTCCCCCATGCTGTGGAAAATGAATGTAAGTGAGGAAAGAAGCGGACGGGCCAAGTCGTGGTGTGGTTGAAAGTGTTGATGTGGGAGCAGGCCCAGGATGGACATGGCACTGAACGGCCAAGCCGGACCCACACTGAGCCCATAAAGAGTAATTGCCATGAAAGTGTTGCAATGGGATACACAGAGTCTGGCAGGAACGGGGGGGAGGGGGGGGGGGAGGACTGCGCTGCATGAGACGTGAGACAGGGATGTGAGTGTTTGGGGTGGGCGGTGGACCGGGGGCCCAGCATATGTTTAGGGTTCCATTGCGTCCGGGACAACTCGGATTTCTAACAGGTTGTTTTCCAGTCATTGAAAACATGTAGAAAATGTCCAAATTGATCAAATGTCCTGGAAAAAGCTAGGACATGTCACGGAAAACTAAAAAAGTGATTTATTTCGGATTATTGCCGGTTTGATGGCAAAACTGGGGATTCTGGGATATTCTTGGCGTTGTCTGCTTGTACCGCAAGGGGTTATAATACGCCTCGCTGAAGTTGGTTCACGGTTGCTTAAAAAAGTCTGTCTATCATGCTACTCGTTCAAAAGAGAATAGGGTGGCCGCGAGTGACAGTTCATACGGTGGAATATGAACCTCCGGGAGCACGGAAAGGTTATGGAAAATGTTCAGGAAAAGAACGGGTCGACCGTGAGGCATGACCTGATTTAAGTGGATCGGAGAGGAGGGCGCGGAGGAGAGCTAAAGACTCGAAGGCCACTTGAATTCCATTTCGATGTGAAATGTGTCGATACAGTCGTTTCAGATGTAGAAAATAAAGTACATTTGAATCATGTAGTGACAGGGGTGTGCTTACATATATCCTCTCTTGGGTTTGCCACAGTCTTGTTTTTATGCTAATCGAGCAATTAAATAAGAAAATTGGTTGAAATATGTAAAGTTAAAGACAGTTACCGCAACCTTAAAGGCCTTTTGCTGTACGGACCATTTGTATGCTAATTGACTGAAAAATGTAATAAATGTGACTAGTTTTACTTCTATGAAAGACCCGTAGAAACCTTAGAAATCTCTTGGTAGACCTTTCAGCAATAGTACATTTTATGAATGCAATTAAAACTGGCACCACCAACAATACGCATATATATATATATATATATATACACACACACACACACACACACACACACACACACACACACACACACACACACACACACACACACACACACACACACACACACACACACACACACACACACACACACCAATAGTATATATTAGTATAAACTCATGCAAAGCCCCCTGCTTCGTAAGTAAAGCCATTCCGTCCATGCTGGGGTGACCAGCGTTTTCCTCCCTTGTCCCCCATCCAACATACTGAGACGATGTCCCGTACTTACATTGGCTCTAGTTTTCAAAAGTCAAACCACTGCAGGATGGACGCTATGCTAAAGTCTGGCTTTCATACAACGCTGTGAAGAAAGCAGGGAAGATGGCTCAAGGCGGTCATCACAGGGCTGTGTTTGATGCCAATCAAACTGCGCACATTTGGGTACAGCGCAGGTTAACCTGTCACTGTCTTTGCTGCCTGCTACGCCACGCCCAACGCATGAAATGGCGAGTCACCACAAAGTCACAAGCTATGCAGATTTAGGTGAATATGATGTAAACTACCTCATAGCAAAGGACATGCCGCTAAAGTTAAGACTGACTACGACGTGAAGCGACGAGAGATAATCATAATTTTTTTAAGGATTTTTTTATTTTTTGGAAAGACATAATATTTTAAGACTACCTCTTCGCATCGGTAACGTGTCCCACATTGTCCCAACACAAACATTCTCTTTGTCCCACATCTGGTTTGTTGGGATCTGGTCCCCCTGATCCACACAGTGTAATTCATGGTCTGGATCCATTTCAGCATGCAAGCAGGTCAGAACAAACCCATAACATCATAAAGTGGTCTGCTTGTCAGCAGACTCAAGTCATCCTCCATTCGATTGAGCAACAACCCAACCTTAAACGCTGCAGTAGTTTCAAGATATATGTTTTAGAAGTTGGTTCAAATGTCATTACACGCCGAGTGCAAGAGCCAAGTCCTTTGTTCCTGGATATTTTGAGGTGCAGTAATGTGGCTTTTAAGTGTGCTCTGAAGTTGTTTTGAAGGACTGGAAAATGTAAGATTGATGAACAAGAAACAAAGTGTATAAAGTGTGTGTCTGGTCCCTGTATTTAGTGTTCATGGGCCAGAGCAATAATTCAGTGTGAGATATTCTTGAGTTTGTTATTGCTCTATAAATCCTAGAGGCCAGTGTGTTGTGGGATCCAACTCGATGTCAGGCCTGTTCCGCAGCCACTGCTGTGAGATGTGTGTGTGTGTGTGTGTGTGTGTGTGTGTGTGTGTGTGTGTGTGTGTGTGTGTGTGTGTGTGTGTGTGTGTGTGTGTGTGTGTGTGTGTGTGTGTGTGTGTGTGTGTGTGTGTGTGTGTGTGTGTGTGTGTGTGTGTGTGTCTTATATCCTGGGTTATTCATGGTTGTCATTTCCTGTTTTTCTTTTAGGGTGATCCCGTGAAGAAAGAAGACATTTTTGTTGCCGTGAAAACTTGCGAAAAGTTCCACTCAGACCGAGGTGTGTGTGTGTGTGTGTGTGTGTGTGTGTGTGTGTTAAAATGGCACACTTACCATCACATCCCTCCTTAATGGTATTATGCATAGCCACTTTACAATAATGGTACAGCTTACCATTAATGGCTTCAAACATTAAAATACAACAATAATAATATCAATACGGAAGGGCAGAAGCTTTGCAAATGGCGTTGGCGAAAAAACTGCTTGTAGTCAAAATGCTTTTCCACCCGCTTACCGACAACATTTCAAAATTATGCAAAACATTTCAATGGTGGCAGCTATTATAAACGACATCTAATTACACCGATTATATTGGAAGGTTGCACAAAACTCTTCAAAAACTCTTTCCCACCACCCCATAGCGATCGCGCAGTGTGTTAAATCGCTGCATTTCCCCTTTGACTCTACTTGGCATGATTGGTGAAACCTACCGTAGTTACCAAAAGTCCCATCACAACAACATCATAGCCACTCTGCTTGAATTGAACAATTTACATAATCCTCCACCACATCCTGTTTGGAAGAGGGTCCGAATGCACCAGCATGTCACAAGGCGTGGTTGTGTAAGCGGGTCCTGTGTTGTGTGTTAAGGTGTGTGCGGCCTCACAATACGAGTGCAGAGCGCTAAAGTTGAAGGCTTTAGCTTCACATGATGGTCACATAATCCTCCCTGTGCTAGTCATCCGTTACTGAGGTGCTGCTTTCCCCAATGGCTGAATTTAAGGTGGAACAGTGACTTTTCAGGCCGTACAGGTTTGAGTTTTGGACCGTAACCTTTGACTGTCATTAATGCAGCCCTCCAAAGTGCTTTGTGCCCCCCAGACCTCTACTCATACATCATTAAAAAGGGGCGTAGGAGTTGCAGCTATCAGAGCGGCGATCGAGCGCCTATATCTTTTACCACGGCGGTTTGTTAACGAGGAGGCCGTGACGATCACTGCTCGTCAGTCATTTGAGTCGCTTTCAGAGGGAAAGGATGTATGAGCACGTCGACTCTGCATCAGCTATGATTAGGATATGAGTACGACTAGTCCTGTTTGGATTCATCACAGGACTGTCAAATGTGGATGTGTGTGTTTGTCTGTGTAGGTGTGTGCATTGTGTGTGGGTGTGTGTGTGTGTGTGTGTGTGTGTGTGTGTGTGTGTACACATTTCTGTGTGTTTATGTTTAGAAGTGGAAGCTTAATGCACAGAGTTAAAGTGGTTGAGCTATACGTTTGATGGATGCTATTTGCTTTGTATTGAGGATGCCGAATCCCGAGTGAGATTGTGCCTTAAAGGCTCCGCTGACATCCTGACTGAGTGCTGGTTTGATCAGTGACCACAGGGACGATCTAGCGGGCACAATGGTCTGTCGTCCGTATGAAGAGCACGGCGTGTCTCTTCATGGGTTCCAGTCTGTACAGTGTACTTCGACATGCACATCGGAGATTAAAAGGCACCTACTTGACCGGCCTCAGAAGTTAAATGAATGTACAGATCAGTGAAAAAAGCAACCACCCTGATATTTTATATTCCTCTGGGCCACTGTCTATGATGCAACACACACACACACACACACACACACACACACACACACACACACACACACACACACACACACACACACACACACACACACACACACACACACACACACACACACACACACACACACACACACACACACACGTCATTCATTTTTCGGACATTTCTGCTTCCCAGTGCCCGTGGTTAAGGCGACATGGGAGAGAGATGCAGCGTTTCTGGAGTACTACAGTGATGTCACCGATCCCTCCATACCCACCATTCACCTGGGCGTGCCAAACACTGAGAGAGGTGAGGTCTTTCATCAATGTCAAAAGTTTGGAGTGGTCGCTCACATCTGTACTGACTAACTATATCACCACATGCCGATAGAAAAGATTTATGTATGTCAATATGGTTGATGTGTTTAAATACCGACACAGAAAATGAGTTTGCTAATAATATTTCCTTTTAAACCTCAGTGGCTGAATTGTTCTGTTCCTGTGACTAAAACAATAATGGCCGCTGATAGATGGCGTGATTTAGGATCAACACACTTCTTTGTTTGTGTTCATGCTTTTTATCACGAGGCCCAGACAGCTGCTCATGTCATCAATATGATTAAAACTAATTGGCGATTTGGTGATCATGAACACACCTCTCGTTAGCTCTTGTTCTGTTTTCCTGCTGCTCAAAATAAATCTCAAAACATACGTCTGAACCACCGTTATAGTGACTGGGAGCTTTCCAGTCTCTATTTCCCAGTTTGCCTTGCATCCTGCGTGAGGCTCCTTCCTGGATGATTCGGGCTGTAATCCTGTGCTCCCTGACGATCTCAGAGTCCTGTCCGTGAACTCCGGGAGTGTGAAGTGTCTCCCTCTCTCCAACGCGTTGCCCTCTTGTGGATTTGCCCTACCTCTCCTTTTGCTGCCGTGTTCAGTTCTTTTTTGGGGGGGTAACTACCAGACTGTGTCTCCGTAAAGACGATAGCTCAGTTGCCTCCCTGTTCCCCTCTGTGCTCCTGGGCCCCAGGGCCCCACACATGTGTGGGGTTAAGAGGACGGCGCTGGGGTTTCGCGGTGTGACGTCCACTTGTTGTCAGTGGGTTCTCGCATGTACTGCCTTTTGGCCAAGGGACATTTCAGACGGAGAGTTCAAAAACGTTGGGATTCTTGTTGATTGAAAGTGTCGTTTGAGTTCAGCTTCGTTGCCCTCCTGTGAATCTGCATTCAAATTGGATTAGTTGTCTTGAAGCCAAAGTTTAGTAGTTAAACTTTTGTCTGCTATATTCTAAATAAATCCATTATGAGCGGCTAGATAAAGCCCTGGTACTCTACAGGCAGAGGTTTGAGTGTCTAGGGCCGTCACATTATAGGGACACACAGTGGACACGCATCACTGACCACGATAATCTCCTTAATTCAATAATCATAGCTCTGGGAGGAGAAACCAAGTGGCCCTCATTCACACAATAATACCAAACGATGCTCAATTATGTGTCAAATTGACATTTAACAGATATTGGACCATTGACTCTTGTCACATCAAAGTCGTGTGTGTATTTGTGTGTGTGTGTGTGTGAATGTGTGTGTGTGTGTGTGTGTGTGTGTGTTAGTCTACATCCATCAGCAGTGTGTACGTGCCATGAGTGTCTCCTAAATCATGTTGGCGTGATGTGCATGAAGACCAAGTACCTTCCCCTTCAATGAAGGTGTGTGTGTGTGCGTGCGTGCGGGATTGTGCGTGTGCTTTAACGTGCGCGTGTGCATGCGTTGAGCTTTTCTGTGCGTGTGATCCAAACGGTGTGACCCACAAATCAAATAAAGACAGCAGCAGTAGTTGGAGATAACACGAGGATAATAAGAAACGACTCAGACAGAATAGGCCGACCAGATTCATGTCCTGCCGCTGCACCGCAGAGATACGAATGGACGTGCCAAATCACAGCGGGCCGGGGCGAGGTAAGGGCCCGCTGCTACGGTAACAAGTCTGGTGCAGGCCTCAAGCTTTTCACAGTTTCCGTGCTTCAAAGGCCCCTCTATGTCTCTATGTCTCTAACGTACACCCCCCCAGCCCCCACCCACCCAGCATGCAATGTATGTGTGCGTGTGTGTGTTTGTGTGTCCGCGTGTGTGTGTGTGTGTGTGTGTGTGTGTGTCGTGTGTGTGTGTGTGTGTGTGTGTGTGTGTGTGTGTGTGTGTGTGTGTGTGTGTGTGTGTGTGTGTGTGTGTGTGTGTGTGTGTGTGTGTGTGTGAATGCAGAGTGGAGTACACAAACGTGCATGGGCTATGTAAGTGTGTCTGTCGGTGTGTGTGTGTGTGTGTATGTGCGCGTATGTGTGTGGGTGAACGTGTAAAACCCACAAGCCGGCGGTATAGCGAGTGGTTTTAACAAAGCCTCCATTGAAACATGAAGCGGTGCACTAACTGACTACAGTGTTGGTTTCCCTTTGGCTTTTCTCATGGAACTAGATTCAGTTCTTTCATGCGCGTTTCAAGCGTCTGACCTGACAAACAATGTGACGTTACTCTGTGAGTTAACAGAGACTCGCTGGCTAGCTACCTTAGTTTACTCTGCAATGACTTGATATTTATTGTGCATATTGATTGGTGTCTGTCTGAAACGTTAAGTTGTCGACTACTTCTGTCTGCCCCTGATTTAGCCGGGGGCTGAATTGAGATTTTTCTCTGGTGAAATAAAGTTGAACAAAAAAATGAAATGGCTCATCAAATTTGAATGTGGCCTGAGAACTGTTAGTATCTGATACCGCCCTAAACAAGTCCTCAACACCATGCGTTGTATTGAGATAAACGTTGTCAAGTGTGATACACTTGGATGCTAATGGCTTTAAAGGAGGGTTCCTGGACCTCATTGCCTTTCGGGTGTGTTAGGGGCAGAGCTCTCTGTGACTGCAGGAGACGCGCAGGTAAATGCATCACATACCGTCCCCGTTCTCTGGAGCCCAATCGCAAATCCACTCTCAATATCTAAAACCCTTTGGAAACAGACAATGTCCCTCACCCGGCTCCCCTCTCCTTTCTGGTTAGTGGCTTTCACACACACACACACACACACACACACACACACACACACACACACACACACACACACACACACACACACACACACACACACACACACACACACACACACACACACACACACACACACACACACACACACACACACACACACACACACACACACGATCTCATTACTCTCGCACTTTGTTCTTCACACCCTTCTTCCTTCCGGTTGGATCCAGGACATTGTGGAAAGACCTTTGCCATTTTGAAGAGGTTCCTTAGTCCCGCTGTTCCGGAAGCTGATTGGCTCCTCATCGTCGACGACGACACACTAATCAGGTACCTGAGCAGGCATTGGTGATTTCAGAACCACTCTTGAAAATGACACAGTTGAATATAGCAATTATTTGTTGCTGTATATATTTTATTTCATGGGGATCCAAACACTGAAACGTTAAAGGTGCAGTGTGAAGGACATGGGGCATCTACTGGCCAGTAAGGTGCCAGTAGCTACTGGCCAGTAAAGTGCCAGTAGCTACTGGCCAGTAAGGTGCCAGTAGCTGCTTCCATAAGAAGTCATCGTCTACGACAGCATCCAGCAGCCCAGTGTCAAGTGATGAGGTTTAGCTTTATAAACTGTATTTCGTGTTTTAGTCTGCAAAACGTTAAGTAAGATAGTGATTACAAATTTAAAGCGTGTCCTCTCTAGAGTTGTTTGTCCATTCTGGGCTACTGTAGAAACATGGCGGTGCAACATGGCGGGCTCCGTGGAAGAGGACCCGCTCCCTATGTAGACATAAAGGGTTCATTCTAAGGTAACATAAACACAACAAAAACAAATTCATGGGAATATACACTAATTAAAATATACTTATGAATATTATATTCCATTTCTGCCTAGACAGCTCCGCTAGATATCACTAAACTCTACACACTGCACCTTTAAGCACCGTAAAAATATTTTATAATAGAAAATACCATTAGTGGTAATGGGGAGTTCATTTTTAGCTCCCCGAAGTCGGTTTCAGGAAACGTTTGAAAAACAATTTAATTAGTCGGGCTGAAACGCTGAAATCTTCCAAATATGTTTGGAGATTGTAAAACAAAAATAGGATCATCAGACTAACCTCAGAGCCATTTTGTGGGGAGGTTGAGTATTTATTCTTGATGATGCTTCTTTCTGCATGGCTGCGTTGGGTTTAATTTGACTTTATCAACATCCGCCCAAGAGGATTCAGCTGATTATCAACCTGAATTTCATTTAGTTTGACTTCATAATTTAGTCGGAAATTGCATCTTCAGAGACTGGGCAGGGTAGCTTCTAGCTTAAGAAATCACTAAGCAGATAAAGATTCTACAAGTGACATTGCTCGCTGCTATTGATTTCTGGACGTTTCTTTCTTTAGCAGAATTGATTGACTTTGAGGACACTTTTTAGAGGTAGTCACTTTGCATTTTTCTTTGTCCTTTTCTTGCCTGCCTGTAGTTTGCCACGGTTACGCAGTCTGCTGCGTTGCTATGACGCCACAGAGGCTGTGAGCCTGGGCGAGCGCTATGGTTACGGCCTGGGACAGAAAGGATACAGCTACACCACGGGGGGAGCAGGGTGAGAAAGGGGGGGGGGGGGGGGGGGGGAGAGGATGTGTGTGTGTGTGTGTGTGTGTGTGTGTGTATATATATGCTTTCCATCTATCCATCCATCCTGCTGTTCACCACGCCATGATACCTGGTCAGGCTCTGAGTGTCTGCAGCCCGGCCCAGATGACTCTTATGGGGGTAAGACGGAGAGACACCTGGAATGGGACGCCAGTCTAAACTGAACTATGCACGCTCTGGTGGGGTCTGTGGATTTCTACAGAGAACGATTGTATTTTTTGTTGTTGTATTTGAACACGTTCAGGTTTGTTGCGTGCCCGCACACACACACAGACACACACGCACGCACGCACGCACACACACACACACACACACACACACACACACACACACACACGCACACACACACACACACACACACACACACACACACACACACACACACACACACACACACACACACACACACACACACACACACACACACACACACACACACACACACACACACACACACACACACACACACACACACACACACACACACACACACACTCCGGTTTGGAGTTTTCATGTTGTGTCAATGTGTTCCTCTGGGATACCACTTCCTGTTTGCTCCTACCTCCTAGTGATGCGTGTGTGTGTGTGTGTGTGTCATGTATGTGTGTGTGTGTGAGAGAGAGTGTCTGTGTGTGTGTGTGCGTGTGTGAGAGAGTGTGTGTCTGTGTGTGCGGGCACGTGCGTGTGTGTCTGTGCGTGTGTGTCTGTGTGTGTGTGCGGGCACGCGCGTGTGTGTGTGTGTGTGTACAGCATGGTGTTTAGCAGAACAGCGGTGGCCAAGATTCTCTCCAGTGGCTGTAGCTGTTACCATGACGATGCTCCTGATGACATGGTGCTGGGGATGTGTCTCACCATGCTGAATGTCCCCATCACACACAGCCCACTGTTTCACCAGGTACACACACACACACACACACACACACACACACACACACACACACACACACACACACACACACACACACACACACACACACACACACACACACACACACACACTATTTCACCAGGTACACACACACACACACACTATTTCACCAGGTACACACACACACACTTACACTCACACAGTGTTTCACCAGGTACTCACACACACACATACACACACTCATACTCACAGTTTTACCAGGTACACTCACACACACACTCACACACTGTTTCACCAGGTACACTCACACACACTCACACACTGTTTCACCAGGTACACTCACACACACTCACACACTGTTTCACCAGGTACACTCACACACTGTTTCACCAGGTACACACACACACACACACACACACACACACACACACTGTTTCACCAGGTACACACACACACACACACACACACACACACACACACACACACACACACACTGTTTCACCAGGTACACACACACACACACACACACACACACACTCACACACTGTTTCACCAGGTACACACACACACACACACACACACTCACACACTGTTTCACCAGGTACACACACAAACACACACACACTCACACACTGTTTCACCAGGTATACTCACACTCACACACTCACACACACACACACACACACGTACACTCACACACACACACACACACACACACACACACACACACACACACACACACACACACACACACTAATGAAAGTGTTGTTGCCCTAGGCCCATCCGGAGGACTATCCCACAGCTTGGCTCTCCAACCAGCGGCCAATCTCCTTCCACAAGCACTGCACCACCAACCCTGTGGTCGTGTTCACACACTGGCTGCAGGACCACCAGGCTCACCCCGAGCTTTAGTAGCGCGCCGGTGTGCATGCGTGCGTGTATGTGTGTGTCTGTGTGCGTGTGTGTGTGTGCGCGCGGGCGTGTGTGTGTGCCTGCGTGTGTGTGTGGGTGTGTGTGCGTGCTTGTGGTGTGTGTGTGTGTGTGCCTGCGTGTGTGTGTGCGTGTTTGTGCGTGCGGGTGTGTGTGCGTGCGTGCTCGTGGTGTGTCTGTGTGTGCGTGTGTGAAAGAGTGAGTTTTGTTGTTGCACTGTTCCGTATGTTCCGGCCTAATTGTACAGGATGGATCTGTGAGAAATACACAATTCATTTGATTAGATATTTTCATTCAAAAAACAAGGCATACACAATCTCCCTGAAGGTTTTAACTTCTAACCAAAACCAAAGAAAACGGAACTGCTGTTTGCAGACTGAAATGCAAATGAGGGGAGCGAGCCAATTTGAATGAATTATCAACTGAATTTGATGTTCAAACAGAGATTAGGAGAGACAACACTGCAAGCCTTGTGACGGCGATACGGTGGATTAGTGTTGTCCTGATCAATTAGAGCTTTGTTCGAGGAAAGTCAGATTATGCCAACATAAAATACAAAAAGAGTATATTTGGCCATGCATGGATATCATTTAAATATAAGAGCGTTAAAGTTGGGACAGAAAGAGAAGACAATATGAAAGCATGTAGAATTGTATAATGTTCAAGCTCTTCTAAATGGTTTCATATGGGCTGTTGTGTTTTAGAATGTTTTTATCACGTGATTTTATTCATATTTTAAACTGTATTTGAGTATTCCGAAAAGTGCTATAATTTTTTTGGTCTACAACTATTATTATTATAAGACGATAAAAGCAGCAGCTGTGGACGACGGCTCCAGCAGAGAGGGAAAGGCACGCAGACGGGCTCAAGCTAGGGTCGGAGTGAGCTAGGTTTTGAAAGCATCCAACCGAAAGAATTCCTCCCTCCAAAACCACTCCCCCAAAAACACGTGACTAGCTCGCTAGGTTTAGCAGTAGGTCTGCCTAGCCTTGTGGAAGACTCCGGTCCTACGCAATAACCAGAGTAGGCCCGGGCGGAGTGCTTGCGGGTAGCCGGGTAGGTAGGTAGACAGACAGGTAGGCCGTCCAATCATTTCATTCCAGTCCAAAGAAATTATTTGTGGGGCTTATTGTACGCCTGCGGCAGCCACAAGTGTCGGATTTCTTTCATTATTTTTTTCGTCAGAGCTTGATTTATTGATCGCTTTCGCTGTCGTTGAGAGAATTTCAAATAACATGGCAAAAAATGCCTCTCAAATAAATGGTCTACCCTAGCTTTAAATAGAGCTCCAGTCTGTCTAACCAAGCGATGACTCCACCCAAGACCATCAACAGCAGACGCTGGACAGAAGCACTGTCTCTCTGTGCTGTTGTAAAGAGTGCAAAGTGTTACTTGGCACCACTTTCAGGAACCACAGGCACATCTTTTGCCAAAACCGTGTATTTGGTTTTGTCCCAGTGGCTTGTTTTGATGTGTAGGCTGTTCAATTGTTTATTTATTATTGTTCAACTTTATTGCATCCAGTCCTAAGTCCTGAGTTATTTTTGCCTCAGGTCCTTTCTGTTCTAGTGTTCAGTGATTTGTACTTGTGTTAATGGTTTGCAAAGTTGAAAATGTGTTTGAATAAAATGAAAACCTTGTCTAATAATGAATTGTGTTTTATCAGTGAGTTGAGTGTTTTCTGTACGTGAATATCATCACTGCTCTATTCCGGATGCTAATCTAAGTAATATGTTGTCCATTTTGACAACAAAAGTCATTTTGGCAGATGTTGAGGTGTTGAGTGTTATCTTGGCAACTCCGTTCCATGTTATCACTTTACCTTTACCTTTACCCCCCCGCCCCCCCATTAGGTCATCTGCGTTCAGTCCATCCATCCATCTTCTTCACCATGATTTCCCCATTTGGGGGAGACTGGAGAAGCCTATTCCATCCATGACGGTAAGAATATCTACTTATATTTCCACTATAAAAAAAAATGCTTTTTTAAATATTTTATCCTGATTTATGTGTCCAGTCTTTCTTACTCACTCTCCCTCTCTTTCAACACAAATCTTTTCATTCACACGGGGAGGACAAAATCCTCCAAAAGTGTTGAAGAGGCTTTGCATGTCACAATGACATAAGTTACCGTGGCAACGGGGAAAAAAAAACGCCACTCCATGTTTCCTGGTTTCGTATAATGAGGACTCATCCCTGAGAATACCAATGTAAAACACACTTTTGGAATATCGAGCACGTGGTAATGTTTGGTAAATGTCATGGAGGATTCTTGGAGCAGGATGGCGGCAGTTTTCACCTGTCAAATAATGCGAGCGATGAGGGCCAGAGCACAGCTTGCCATTACAATACTCGTTAAAGCGGAACGTGTAAGATAGTTCTCTTGCAAAACAACAAACAAACCGAAAACACATTTGCACACACACACACACACAAACAGACGCTAAATGCTCCCATGCACACACACATACACACATAACATGCACAAAAACGTGCACACATACACGCACAAACATGCGCAATTCTCATATGCACGCGCACACACACACACACACACACACACACACACACACACACACACACACATATGCACACAAACACACTACACACACACAAACAGTAAACCAATAAACACCATTCTTCTATTTCCATTTGACGATATCTAAACAGCAACGTTCATACGGTCTCTTCTTACTCACACTGCACTCCCAACGTTTCAGTCATTCTGCTCGGACCAGTCGAACGGGTCTTCGTCAAGACCGCCGCGTGGGGGGTCCCTCTCGCGGCCCCGTTTACGGTCCCCCTTTCGGATGTCCCAGCCCCCAACGCCTGATTCCCATTCGGGACGGCTGCAGCCGGGGGCGCCGATGACAAAGGGTCCAGCCGTGGTTCAGTATCCACCGGCTCGACCACGGCCGGATATCACACGTTGCTCATGCCGTGATGCCGTGGAGGGCTTGACTCTCGATCCCTTTGCCAACGCCGCCTCTTTATTTCTCTCTTGTTGACTATTTAGTCAACTTGCCACTTTCGAAAAGCCTCCTCAAAACCTACCTGTTCAGCAAGGCCCACTGCCCCTGACCCCTCCTTTTTTTGGGGGGTCAGTCTTTATTTATTTGTTATGATTTAATCACCCTGTCTTGTTCCTGTTATGTTTGTTTGCTTATTTCCTCTGTAAAGTGTCCTTGGATTTAAGAAAGGCGCTAAATAAATCCCAGCTATTATTATTTATTATCATTGTAATAAGGGTGTCAATATGGATTACTGCGATTGACCGATGCATCATGATATGTGCACGCTATCCTGTGGTGTGGATGGTCTTGTCTTGGGTGGGCTAGGCCTACACACACACACTCAACTTTCAACTAAACCCTTCAAAGTGTTGCACAGCGCGCTCTTCATCATCGTATTTGTTCTTTCGCACATGTTTGTACTTTATCGAGAAAGTACAGCAGTCAGAACTACTTATCCTCCCTCTTGCTTTGAACTTTTGTTCCTCCACGTCCATTTTGGCTCAAACTATTATCGTTGCCGACACATAAATCCCATCGTTGCATTGTTGTACGGAGGAAAGGAAGGATTTGTTTTATAAAGACCACACGTCACTGCATCAAGGCCGTGATCTAAATCTGTTTGCTTTGCGCACACAGCACTTTGCGATTTCCACTTTGGGTGTCTTTAAAAAAAAAAACTGCTATAAAAACGCAATACGACCAGAGACATGATTGATAGCAAAATCTGCTCTTCATAATTAACGACTGAGAAAAGCTTGCGGACACTTTGCTAGTAGCATCCCTAATGCTGCCTGTCTGCTGTCGAGTCAGCGCTCCCACCTTGTGTGTCACAACAACAGATTTGACGCTGAGAGACCACCCTGAAAGGGGACCGCAGGAAATATGGTCCGGATAGGGTGGCGCCTAGGCGATGGTGTTTGGCTGTCAAACGCCAAGGTCCAGGGTGAGATATCCGAAAACGCCTGCTCAATGACCAGACTAATTAAACGACGAAGAAAGCTGGATTCTAATTTGAGACGGGTGACGTTATTGACATCATTACCCAGCAGCTCCCATGCTCATCTCCAAGCCAATTTACTTTGCCGTTTGGCATTTATTTAATGGTCACCGACGAGCAGAACCAGTCTTTTTCTCATGGCAAACTGTTGATGAAGTTGATGCTGTGGGAGAATTTGACTATACCCTTATATAATAATATAATAATAATTATAATTAATATCTTGCCTTGGATGCTATCTGAATGAAATAAGCGTGGAAAAACACAGAGTCCTCTGAAGAGACTGTTGCTTCTTAGAAAGGTCATACGATGTTCTGTGCCAGCAGTATGTACTACCATTCAGACCTGGGGACCAAGGTGTCACAGGGCAGGACCACCCGGAGAGATTCAGATAAAAGTCTTCATCTATGCGGTTTGTTCAGGGAAGGATTACGCCCCTGGCGTGAAGAATCTGCACAGTTGTCTTCAGGGCTTTAATTACACGGTATGTGAATGGCACATGCATGACCGGGTCTGATACAAGGGTAGAGAATGTTCAGACGAGGACATGGATAAGTTAGATGATGATACATGGCACAAAGCCCAGAATAACGCTAACGACGGAAGCTGGTTGTTGGAGAAGCCATGTATGGGACATTGTTTGATAACGACCCTAGCTTGGAGCTCATGGGAGGAATCACAGAAGCGACAATATATCAACTGATTGCTGAAACTGGGAAAGCAGGTGTTTTGCAGACCAGCTCGGCTTTTGTATTACTTTGTTAAAGTTCTAAATAAAAGTCTTAAACTTTATTCGGTGGCTTCCTGATCTCTTTCCTTGTTAGAGTTTAAGTGTTGCACTTTCCACAACAATGTATGATAACAGTATATAATACTATAGTTATATAAGCCAAACGTTTATATTTATAAAAATAAAGAACAGGGTTGGCTAGCCCTAACGACTGGAGCCCATTAGTCGATCTCTAGCTGGTGGAGTGGGAAGTCTTACGGCAATATCGTAAATTGACCCACTTGTTCAAATGTTCCAGTGCCAAGTAACAGCATGGCCCAGCTCCATTACAGCTTCCATAGGGAGGGTGTTGCAGCCTCCGACGCAGTTCAATTTGCACAGAGACACTATGACAGGAGCAGGATGCCTTCTGGCTGTTTCAGAAAGACTGGGTGTCTTGGCCATCGCTCAGACTTCAGGAACACTCCGGTGGCCATGCCCCGAGGAAGCCTCATCTGCAGGATTAAGGGAGCTGCTCACGTACTATCCCCACTGAGACTTTTCTGACAGATCTCTGAAAGGGGATACTCTGTTCGCCAGATACGTTTGAAAGCATGCAGGTGTCTTCCAATATATACTTTATAACGTCAAGCGTCTTTGAGTTTTTGAAAAGCACTATATAAAACGAATTTCTTCTTCTTCTTCTTCTTCTTCTTCTTCGTCTTCTTCGTCTTCTTATTATTATTATTATCAGAACAGAGATGCTGTCAGTCCAGTAAACGCTTCTTGCAGGAAGACTCAACAGAATGCTGGAATAGGAGCTTGACTCTACCGGACTGACAGCATCTCTGTTATAAAGTATGTCTTGAATGACACCTGCCGCTTTCAGTAGATGTGGTGAACAGAGTATCCGCTATCCGAGATCTGTCAGAAAGGTCTCAGTGGCGATAACGTGAACAGCTAACAGCTTGACGTTGCGGCGTCCGACGCAGTTCAACTTGCGATGAGCCACTTTGACAGGAGCAGGATACCTCCTGACGCGCGGATGACTTTTTAAGAGCTCAACGTTTATTTACTTAGGGAAAACAAGTAATACATTATCCGTGATGCCCACGGCCTCGTTCCTGGCGTTTTCTGACACGTTTCACGGTCAAAAAACGTTATCCCTCCAGCTCTTTCCAGACAAAGCCTAGCCATTGCCTGAGCACCTGCTTAGGTAGGCAGTAAGTGTGGGCGGAGTCAGGAGGGAGACCAAAGCAGCGGCCACATCACCAGCCCCCGCCCCACCAGCCCCCGCCCCGGGACACAGACAGAACCAGGTCTCAACGCAGTCATTCCATGCAACATAATACAACAACAAAAAACATAAATGGCTCCAACAGGGGCTGTGCTATTTTACTTCATCCTGTTAATAGCTAAGGCCATTACGGAATTTGTCACATCAGTAACCAGCAGCCATAAACTAAAATCGCAAAGCTAGCCTGGGTCTCTTATTTCCCCTTCTAATAGACATCAACTGTCACATGTGGTGAGTAAACACTTAATCCTTGTGACACAGAGCATTTCCTTCTTGGAACTTTCCTACTTTATAATGTTGGCTAGAACATTCTATTTTTATACAGGAACAACGAATCAAACAGCTGTCTTGTTCCTCTGATTGTCAACATTCATTCCATTACATTCCACTTAACATAGAAAATAATGAATAATTTCAAGATGGGATAGGATGGCATACCAAAAATAACGCCTTTCCCTATTACAAGAAACGAACCAGTATATTATTGGTTTAGTAAAGGGCATTTAGTCACGGTATGTTCGATCTTTTGCAAAAGGCTTCAGGATTCACCTTTTCAGAGGACTCCGTGTGAAGCTCTGAAGGTAAACAGTTCAAAGCTGACAGATGATGAGAAGACTAAACTCTGGAAGAAACATGGATCATCCCATCAGGATTGATTCTCTGGATTCAGGTCCAAACCACCCTGCGTTCCAGACCGCGAGCCAGATCTGGATCTGAGTTTCTGAAAGGTTTTGTTTACTTTGAGTCTGAAAACACAGCGCCTGGCACCTGCCTTCTGATGGGGCTCAGAGACTCACTGGACCAGTGTGGCGGTTTTCTGTCTAAACTGGCCACCTGTCTGACAGACCCCTGGCTTTGGGTCGTCCATCTGTAAAAGCAGGAGGCAGAGCCCTCGCTCTTGTTTGAGCGAGCGTGTTTGTCTGTGTGGCATTCTGTCGGATGCTTTGGCCTCTGTCTGCATACCTGCACTTATTTTCAACAGTCTGTGTGTCTGTCTGTCTCTCTGTCTGTCTATCTATTGTACCTTTGATTCACCGGCTGGATTTTTTGGACAGCAAATGATAGAAGGTTTCTTTCTTTCTTTCTTTCTTTCGTTCGTTCGTTGATTTGAATAGAAAATTAACACATCTTTTTTTTTCTGCCTCTACTTTGCATTTAAACAGAAGTCATGGCTTTTCATGTTGTGTTCATTCCATCCGAAAGCAACTTTTTTAGATCATTTCCAGGTAGATAAGTGTAGCCAATTCGGCTTTGAGTGTTTTTTGATATCCTAATCGCAGTAGACTTTGAGGTAAAACAACAACTTTTGCCATACTATTTCACATCCTGATTTTGACAGAAACTCTACATAAATTCAAAAGATAGATTGCGTTCTGCAAGTGCAGTGTTCTTATGAGATTGCTCTGATCTATAAAGTTATTCTTCCACTTTGAAACAGTAGCCTTATGTTGTTGTCATTTAGCCTTTCTGAAGCTATTGCGTGGTTCAATTAATTACACTGGCAAGATTGAACAGCCCCCTTGGTATCCTGGCGTCGGCCCAGGACTCCTGTAGGTATCCGTGAGCAGGATGCCCTGAGCCAGGCCTTGTTCTGGTGATGAGTTTCTATCGTTCACTGTCGCTTTGGATCAAAGCAACTTCTACGTGGCTAAACTGTAACCTCCAGGACACCCATCTGTCCTGCGCCAGCATGCGTCTCAAACACGAGAGAGCCACCTTGAAACTTGTTCACTGCTGTACTTTTCAAAAGAGGAGCAGACAGCGTAAGACATCCACAGCCAGATTACACATGCATTCACAGTGAGTAGAGGCTGGTTGGACAAGGCCAATTTGCAAACCCAATTGATTTAGGAGCTGTATTCCAACCAGGGTTTTGATCACATGGGGGTACTTAAGTATATCGCGTCTCTCTGCTAACAGTCAATGTCTCTTTCTTTATCCTTCACTGAAGTCCTCATTTGAAGTTTTCTACAAATTGTTTTAAACAAAAGCACCAGCTTAATGACAAAATACTTTGGGGGATGCCATTAAGTGTGTGTGTGTGTGTGTGTGTGTGTGTGTGTGTGTGTGTGTGTGTGTGTGTGTGTGTGTGTGTGTGTGTGTGTGTGTGTATCTCTCCTCTCCTGATGCTGTTTCTCAGTCATGTGTGTGTGTGTGTATCTCTCCTCTCCTGATGTTGTTTCTCAGTCATGTGTGTGTGTGTGTGTGTGTATCTCTCCTCTCCTGATGCTGTTTCTCAGTCGTGTGTGTGTGTATTTCTCCTCTCCTGATGCTGTTTCTCAGTCGTTTGTGTGTATGTGTGTGTGTGTGTATCTCTCCTCTCCTGATGCTGTTTCTCAGTCATGTGTGTGTATGTGTGTGTGTGTGTATCTCTCCTCTCCTGATGCTGTTTCTCAGTCTTGTGTGTGTGTCTCCTCATCCACTATTATGCACGCCTGAGCCCAAGCCTGGCGGAGTCCTCTGTTGGTCTCTCAGAGACACGCTGACTCGAAGAGTGGAAGCCGGAACAAAAGAGTGGAAGCCAATGTCTGCAAAACAAAAGAGGAGAAGAGAAACGGTCCAGAAGCCACAGTTGCCCTGTGGCCACACGTGTGCTGCGGGATAGCATCTTGTCATTCATTATAGAAAGGCACAATATGCTCTCTGGGTTGATGAACATGAAGTATGCATCTGTGGCTGTAATAATGGAGTACTTGTGGGTTCACTTTGACATCTCTACACCGCCTTGCAGAGACGTATAATCTAAGGATGCCGGGGGCAGCCATGAACAGCCCACCACCAATCTATTGTAGGGCGCAATGTTCTCAAAATATGTTAATAGGTGGGTGTACGTGCGAGCGTGTTTGTCTGTGTGGCGTCGGATTTCGGATGCTTTTGTCTGTACACCTGTCTGTCTGCATACCTGTCTGTCTGCATACCTGTCTGTCTGCATACCTGTCTGTCTGCATACCTGTCTGTATACCTGTCTGTCTGCAGACCTGTCTGTCTGTATACCTGTCTGTCTGTATACCTGTCTGTCTGCAGACCTGTCTGTCTGTATACCTGTCTGTCTGCAGACATGTCTGTCTGTATATCTGTCTGTTTGTATACCTGTCTGTCTGCAGACCTGTGTCTGTATACCTGTCTATCTGCATACCTGTCTGTATACCTGTCTGTCTGCAGACCTGTCTGTCTGTATACCTGTCTGTCTGCAGACCTGTGTCTGTATACCTGTCTGTCTGCAGACCTGTGTCTGTATACCTGTCTGTCTTTTGGTTATGGCCAGTGTAGTAAAATATATTATAGCAGTTTTTTCTCTCTCTCTCTCTCTCTCTCTCTCTCTCTCTCTCTCTCTCTCTCTCTCTCTCTCTCTCTCTCTCTCTCTCTCTCTCTCTCTCTCTCTCTTTTATAGTAAAACTCTACATTCAGGCAACAGTGTGTTTCACTGCACCATGAATCTCAATAAGCCGTGTTTGCGTGCATGAATGCGTGGGTTAGTGCGTGTGTGCGTGTTTGCGTGCATGCATGTGGATGGGATGGAATTGCAAACTAAATGGCAACACGCCGTTTAGCTTGCAAAGCCATCCACAAGGTTTGTGGCCATTTAGCTTGACGTGATGGCTCATTATTGGTGGAGATTGTACTCTGATGTATTTGCATGCTGCATCAGTAATAGTGCGGCACAACAGACTAACACAGAGGACAATATAACTTTGCTGAAGGCTTTACTTGGCTCCACTCGTATTATGGTCTGTGTTATGGTTGTTGCTCAACAACCTGCACAGTAGGAGGGCAGTTTTGGAACTCCTGGTGTGTAAATGTCCTCACTGCTATTTCCAAGCCAAAACTTCAGACAAATCAGCAGAGCCCCACAAATATAGCTTACCAGTGGAAGCGTTCCGGACACACACACACACACACACACACACACTCACTCACTCACTCACTCACTCACTCACTCACTCACTCACTCACTCACTCACTCACTCACTCACTCACTCACTCACTCACTCACTCACTCACTCACTCACTCACTCACTCACTCACTCACTCACTCACTCACTCACTCACTCACTCACTCACTCACTGGACTGGACTACCCCTCACTATAGCTGGTTGACTTTTCTTATGATGATGGTGATAATTTAGGACTCAACACCTTTAAGTTACAGGACCGCGGTACCGATGATTGCTACTCCCTCCCTCCCTCCCTCCTTCCCTCCCCCCTTGTCCTCCATTCTTAGCTACAGTTCCACTTTTCTAGGGAACCAATCAGTCTGGCGGGGGCGTCTAATCGGGATTCAGGTAGCATGCTGGCCTCAACCAGATCATTCCGGTCTCCCCCTTACTCTGTGTGTGTCCTGCACTCGGGACGGGAGGCAGACCCCCGTGGGAGGCCGGACCCCGTGATTCTGCGATCGAGACTGTGAGAGGGTACTGGCCGAGCCAAGGTATTCACGTCTGTCACATTAATGGATAAACTTATTTACCAAACCGGATTACTTGGGAGGACAGGCAGACAGAACAGGATAGCAACAACGTGGATCATTGACCCTGGTCAGAGATACTTTTGTCGGTCTGTCTGTTGTATCCATGCTTGGCTCGTCCGATGAGATCCACCATGGATCTCATCGGAGGAGCCTCGGGGCCTCCACTCACCTACCTGTGTATCGTCACATCGTCCTCCGTGTGTCTGGACGGAGTGTTCAGACACTGAGCCCAGCGTGGCGACCTGGGGTAGTCTGACCCCAGCCGGGGTCGCCCAGTGTGGCGACCTGGGGTAGTCTGACCCCGGGTAGTCTGACCCCAGCTGGGGTCGCCCAGTGTGGCGACCTGGGGTAGTCTGACCCCGGGGTAGTCTGACCCCGGGGTAGTCTGACCCCGGGTAGTCTGACCCCGACTAGTCTGACCCCAGCCGGGGTCGCCCAGCGTTTGGTCTCGACAGACTAGCCGGCAAAAAGAAAAAGGAAAACAATTCGATGATGATACGATTCGTGATTCGAGAGACGAGAAACGTTTGTCAGGAATGAAATGAGGTACGCTGAGTGATATTATGTGAGTCGTACTCAATAACAACCTCTGTTCTATTCAAATCCATTTGTCAGGTCTGCTTTTGTTTTTAAAAGTATGCATGGGAAGTAAGGCAGTAACACTTTTCAATAAGGCTAGATTAATTATTAGTTAATGTAGTAATATGTAATCAAAGCAAGGCCATAGAAGTCTGAATGATTTGTTGGGTGGCCAAATATCCAAATAAAGTGAAAGCTGGGCCACTCTGTTGCCCTTCAGGAGAGTTTACTTTGCACAAAACATCCCCCCCTCCCCCCCCCCCCCCCCTTCGGAATGGGGGTGATTCCCAGACATTCATCTGGGAATGGAGTAAGAAGAATACATTGCAGCATGCATTTGAGTCTAATATGTGTGTGTGTGTGGGGGGTGGGGCCTTGGGCATCAAGTGGACATTTCCGCAAGACAAGCTAAGGATATGAATGAATGGGTTTACACCCACTGACTCGCTTCCTCTCTCTCTCCCTCCCTTTCTCTGTCTCTGTCTCTCTGTCCTACTCTCTCCCTATCCATCTCTCTCTTTCTCTCCCTCTCTCCTTCTCTTTCTCTCCATCTCTCTCTTTCCCACTCTCCCTATCCATCTCTCTCTGTCTCTCTCCCTATCCATCTCTCTCTCTCCCTCCCTCCCTCTGTCCCTCTCTCCCACTCTCTCTCTGTCTCTCTCTCTATCTCCCTCTCTTTCTCCCTCCCTCCCTCTGTCCCTCTCTCTGTCCCTCTCTCTCTCTCAGTTTCTCTCTCTCTATCTCCCTCTCTCTCTCTCCCTCCCACCCCCTCCCACCCCCTCCCTATCCATCTCTCCAGCCGATCTTTAGCTCTTTAGCTCTCAAGTGAATGTCAGGCGTGAATGGATCACCAGGCCCCATCTTCCTGCAGGAACCATGGACTGGCCCAACAGTATCTCTCTTTCAGTTCCCTCTGGCCGCTCACACATCGCTATGCTCAGTCTTTCCTTAAACCAAACCGATTGGTCGGTGGTCACAGGGGTTGGTCACAAACCTTCACAGAGTGAATCTACGGAAACCTTTTGTTAGTGTGTGTATGTTTGTTTATGGTGTAATGTAGTATAATATACATATTGTGTGTGTTCTTTGATGTGGTAGAGTGTGTGTGTTTTTCGATGTGTTAAAGTGTGTGTGTGTGTTCTTCTGTTTGTTAAAGTGAGCGTGTGTGTTCTTCGATGTGTTAAAGTGTGTGTGTGTGTGTGTGTGTGTGTGTGTGTGTGTGTGTGTGTGTTTATTCTCTATGTTAATTCCCCCTGCAGTGAGCAGCAGACACATTTGATTTGTTTGAGGTACGTTTTATCAGCACCACTGATTAGACACAGCTTCATCCCTCACCAAATGTGTGAAACAAAGTCCCCAAGTATTCCGCTATTGTCTGCCTCACACAATCTCTCCGATTCAGGCTATTCATAAACCAGCCAATCGGTCTGCTTGCACTGCTTCTTCACAGGAACAGGGGAGATCAAATTAAGCTTCATCAGCACAAATGATTTAGTCTGGACAAAAGGGGAATACACTATGGATGCACCCAGACACGCACATATGTCAACACACACACAGACATCTCGACACACACACACACACACATACATCTCGACACACACACACACATCTCAACACACACACATCTCAACGCACACAAATCTCAACACACGCGCACATCTCAACACACAGACATCTCGACACACACAGACACATCTCGACACACACATACACACACACACACACACACACACATCTCAACACACACACACATACATCTCAACACACACACACATCTCGACACACACGCACACAGCCTTGTTGTTGGTCTCAGAATCATTCGTTTTGTTTGTAATGTAAAACGTTTTGTACTTGACAAAAATACACAAATGTTAGCCTCATAGGATGGCCCAAACGCAGAAGAAATGGCACCAAGAGCAAAAAAATAAATAAATAAACGTCTGTTTGAACCTTAAAAGGTCATTTTTGCTTTCAGAATAATTATTTTTGTTTGCAATATAAAATGTTTTGTACTCGACATAAAGACACAAATCTACCGCCATACGACTCTGCTTTGTTCACACGGGAAACATCGAAATAGTAGTGCGCGTTTTTCCATTTCATGGAGAAAAAAAAGACGCAATCCGTTCAAAAGCCATTCAACACGAGATGGCGCTGTCCGCGCAGTTTGACTTGTTGACTCTGTCACAGGACCCGTGTGCGACCCGGCGGTGCCAAACTTGACCGTTTGTTGTGTATTTGCTGTGATGTCAATTAATTTCTTCTCTGTTTTATTTAGACCACATTATATTAAAGCTAACATCAGTACCTCATTGGACCACATATGTGTAGCGCTAACACCAATCCTGAATAGCTTCTTAATGGGCTTGAGAGAAGTCCGACCCTACAAATGCTGCGTGAACCACCTCCAGAGTGAAAGCTCGTTTACCTTGTTCCTCTGAATAAACCACGTGTTGAACATTTACCGCTCTCCGAGTCACACCTAGCCCGGAACCACGACACCACAAAGGATTCGATTATAGTTTTCTTCAGCTGCCAAACAAGTAATGGGACAGCGACTTTGACCTCCGAATATTAGGCCAACATGGCCGTATGTTTTTTATTTATTTTTAAAGCAGCACCTATGATAAATGTATAACTCACAAAATGTGTGTGTGTGTGTGTGGGGGGGGGGGGGGGGGGGGGGGGGGAGAGTTAAGGGAGAGAAAAAGGAGAGAAGAAGAGGGAGAGAGAGACAGGGAAAGAGAAGAGAGAAGAGGGAAGAGAGAGAGAGAGAGAGAGAGAGAGAGAGAGAGAGAGAGAGAGAGAGAGAGAGAGAGAGAGAGAGAGAGAGAGAGAGAGAGAGAGAGAGAGAGAGAGAGAGAGAGAGAGAGAGAGAGAGAGAGAGAGAGAGGCGCAGCTCAGTAACGGCATCAGAAACCAGTATGAGGAATGGGAAAGGATGTCGCTGTCTTCGGCTGCACGGTCCGGACAAGAACTTAACGTTTTGATTCATCAATTCATAGCTCTGATTGATTTCCACAGAACCATGGGAATTGGGACTAAGTGATTCCGTTCCATAGAGATCACAAGTCTCTCCGGGAAAACGTGCTGGTACAACGGACGCGAAATCAACTCAACATGACCGTGGGGAAAGTTCCGAAGGGGCTACACTTATCCGTCTTCATTTCACTCGTCTGCCTGCACAACATTGAGATGACAGGTGAGTGGCAGTAACAACCAAAATGCACGCCGCGAATCCTCCTGCGCTCAATCGGATTAAGGAAGGCGAATTCCGCGATGCATGCAGCGGTGACATGTGCACGCAGAGGTGTTAGTCGCTTTGCAGGCATTTCTGAGCGCCTTTGCATTTTGCAAAGAATTATAAATGACTATGATTAAAGAATGCAAGAACTTTGCGGTATCGGAAACTCTTGAACCTCGACAACAATCAATATAGCCGGAGCTTGACGGAAAACCCTAGGTAGAATTGATTGAGCTCTTGAATTTTTAATAGTATTATTCGTAATTGGCTAGTTAACAATTTACCATAAGGGTACATTCATTTACCATTAATTAACATTAATTAATCAGGAATACTATTAACTAATGGTCTAGTAATCATGGCGTTCATGTTTACTTAAGATGTTTATGATGTAATAGTGTTCATGTTAACTAAAGAGTTAATGTATGCATTATTTAATAGGGTTTGGGGTAACCCTAGCCCTATGCTATATAATAATGTTTATTAGAGCATTAACTAATGTTGCTTAATGGTAAATTATTTTATACCCTTAATGTAAAGTGTTAGGTGCTTATTAAACCTACACAAACATTGCCTATTTAACCTTTAGGCATTTATTTGGTTCTCGATAGAGAAAGTCGTAGCGCACACATGCTGTGTGCCTATCTCTCTTGTGAATGCAGGCTATGTGTCACGGATGTGTGGGTCAATTGCTATATTTCTCTAATTGTAAATCATAAGTCACATCACATCTCTTACCATCCGTTGTCCATACATGCAACCAGAACCTCTTGGGCATCTCCCGTTCGAAGCGTCACGACCGGCGCACTCAGAAACAAAGTCCAGGCCATAAATAATTCTTCACCTCCATCACTTCCCCAACGGCTCTGTCTGTGTCCTTTTTACCCGGGGCTCCCATTCACAATGATGTATATCATTGTGTTTCATTATTTAGAGGGAATGGAAGCATTCATCAGCAACATCGACTGGGTCTGTGTGTGTGTGTGTGTGTGTGTGTGTATGTGTGTGTGTATATGTGTGTATGTGTGTGTGTGTGTGTGTGTGTATGTGTGTGTATGTGTGTGTGTATGTGTGTGTGTATATGTGTGTATGTGTGTGTGTGTGATGTGTGTGTATGTGTGTGTATATGTGTGTATGTGGATGTGTGTGTGTGTGTGTGTGTGTGTGTATGTGTGTGTGTATGTGTGTATGTGTGTGATGTGTATGTGTGTGTATGTGTGTGATGTGTATGTGTGATGTGTATGTGTGTGTGTGTGTGTGTATGTAGGGGGGGGGGGGGGTCGTTTCACTCCGATGACTCAGAAGTACAGGTGCCGCGGGTGCACAAGCAGTCCGGTTTAATTTGTCCCGAGCCCTGTCTGGTCCGAGCTGCCTGGGACCGTGTGTGTGAGCGGAGGTGGGAAATCTGGGTACTTGGGTTCCCTCTATGGTTCTGGTATGAGTTCTGTGTGTGTGTGTGTGAGGATAGGCACATCTGTGTGTTTTTGTGTGTGTGTGTGTGTGTGTGAGGGCACATCTGTGTGTTTTGTCTGTGTGTGTGTTGTGTGTGTGTGTGTGTGTGTGTGTGTGTGTGAGGGTAGGCACATCTGTGTGTTTTGTCTGTGTGTGTTGTGTGTGTGTGTGTGTGTGTGTGAGGGTAGGCACATCTGTGTGTTTTGTCTGTGTGTGTTTGTGTTTTGTGTGTGTGTGTGTGTGCGCGCGCACGGGCATGTGTGCAGGCATGTGTGTGTTAGGGTAGGCACGTGTGTGTGTGTGTGTGTGTGCGTGCGTGTGTGTGTGTGTGTGCGTGTGAGTGAGAGCGGGTGGGAGAGTGATACAGACACTGGTGTCGTGGTCATGGTGGCGCTGTGCTTCAGCCCACGCTCTTCTGCTGTTCATCTCCTGGGACTATTTCAGTCTCAACGTTAGCACAAAGGAAAACGAGCCACACGAAGCTGTACTCAGACGGACTTCCTTATTGCTTATTGTCAAATAAACATCATCAACAGCATGTTGATGATTGGTTGGTTCCTTTTGCTTGGAAGACAATGAACAATATATAAATAATCATAATCCCAAATTGTCAATTACAGGTAAAAATGAAGATATAAAATCCACTATGATGTTAAAAAAATCATTATTTCAATAGCAATGACGTTTTTGGTACATCATTCAGTCTATAAAAGGTAATAAATAATAGCAAATGCCCTCACAAGTTACTAGAGTCTTAAGGGATGTCTTAAATGTGCTCGGTTTATCTGACAAGCAGCCAAGAAAAACGAAACTATTCCTTTTATAATGTTCCTTGAACCAAAATCTTGAATTGAACAGCAGATGTTACGATATCTGACGTTAATGTGTTTTGTACTTTGATTAATCGATCGATTGATCTCGATAAACCTATCAATAGCCTTATGGATTTATCGACTCATCGTAGCAGCCCTAAATGAGGTAATGGCATATATCAACTAGGGACACGAGAGAAAAGAAAATGTCCCACAGGATGGCAGAATGCCAACGTGGCAAGTGGCCGCTGGGATGTTTCCATAGCCTTTAATGGGCCGTGATTTGGTACTTATGTGTGTAATAAATAACAGTAAAAAAAACAAATAGCATTTATGTGGTGCTTCTCAAGGTCCCTCAAAGCCTTTACATAGTGAGTGTGTGTGTGTGTGTGTGTGTGTGTGTGTGTGTGTGTGTGTGTGTGTGCGCATGTGTGAGTGTGTGTGTGTGTATGACACTTCATCTACACCAAGTGAGCCTCACCCACCTGGCACAGTTTGTGCCAGAACACTCATCACACAGGAAGGTCCAATTAGAGACTGGGGCATGATTAGGGGCCATGTTGGTACAAGAGCCAGGGTGGGAATTTGGCCAGGACCCCGGGCTTAGCATGACCCCGGGGTTAGCATGACCACGCTCGGTCACGCCCACCCCACCTTGTACAGTCCAGGCTGCACAAGGATGTCCTTATATGGGTGCTGATAGAATAAATGGGCTTGAATGCTTACTGTTCATCTTCAGATTGTCATTCTGCCTGTTGGTTGAAAACAGATGAAGACCTCTGCTGAACTTGGGCTTCACGCAATGAGTCTCTGCTGATTTACAGCTCAGCTCACCTGCACAACTGTAGACCAATAGTCCAGCGCCTCTCGGCTCTGTCATTGGCTGGGATGATTCCTAGAAAGACAGTGTTTCCAGGAAACAGGGGTGTGGGAGTGTGCGTGGATGTTGGCTGGTTTAAGCAGCCTCACCTGGCTCAGGGAGGGATCTCTTCCTGAGTGTGTGTGGTGGTGGCTGGTTTAACCCTGTTGCACACTGATTGCTCAATGTGCAACAGGTGTGCAGCCTCACCCAGCCCCAGAGTCCAATCAGACTCGGGCCAGGTGAGGCTGCTTAAACCAGCCATCGCCCACACACGCTCCCACGGGGGGGATGAGGGATTGTTTTCCATTCAGGTTGGAAATATTGTAGATCGTGAAACGTTTGGGCGGTTCCCTCAATGTAAGTATTTTGCTGCGGGGTTTGCGCTATGCGCGCACATCACATATAGTCTGCATTTCAACGGCAGTCATTCACCTTTTAAAATGAGGTGCTTAACCTCAATGGGACTTCCTGAATAGATAAAGGTTCTATTCAACTTGGATAAAGCATTTAGTTGATCATTCAACATAATTAAAGGACAAGTACCTAAGAGGTAGTACTGGTTTGATTCCTAGCCAGCAGGATCAAAGCCATTGGCTTACCGACGCTATCATTCACCATCAAACAAGAAGTGTCATCATAATCCCTATCCATGGGTCTGATCCTCCTCGTACACCAAAGCTGTGCGCTACACCTGTGACCCCGTTTGTAGCTCTGAAAATGTTTGGAACCTCCACTTTAACTTTGATGCGTCTCCTTCCACACAAATTGTTTTTAAACCATTCACATCTGTCGGTAATATCAATGTCATGAAGAACGTAATTGCATCGCTCTACTGCACACTAAGTTGATTAGTAGTAGTTTGCTTGTGGTCATGAATCATGAGTCCGTTTGTATATACAGGACGTCTATCGGAAAGATTTTTAATGTGTGCAGTTGGTTCTTTGTTCCACAGCGGCCCGGTTTTTCTGCTTTGTTGTTCTTCCTTCTCTCAGAAAAATACACAAACGTGCACACACACACAAAAGCATAGAACAAAGAAAAGATTACCATGAACCCAACACCAAAGATGGTCAGACTGTGTCTGTGCGCTTGGTGTGTGTGTGTTTGTGTGTGTGTGTGTGTGTGTGTCTGTGTGTGTCTGTGTCTGTTTGCGTTCGTCTGAGTGTGTCCGTGTGCGAGGGTGTACAATTGTGCACAAAGGCTGATGAAGACTCATTGACAACTGTTCCATGGCGAAATAGATTAATCCTTTAGCAGATGCTAGTAAGGTTGTACATTTAATGATAAATGAGAGCTTAGAGAAAAGGCATTCCTCATTCATGAATGAAAGCTTTTTTTCTCGTTTAAAATCGATACAAAGCAACATCATAATTGTGTGTTTGTCTCTATTCTATCTTTTTATTCTTAAGCGATATCGATTTAGCAGCCAACTCTATCACATATTATATTGCTCACTAGTGCTGTCTTTAGAACTCCATAGCTACAATAATAATGACTAATGTAATAGTAATTATATTATAGTAACATAAAAGTAGTTATATTATGTTGCCTCATTTGCTCATTTTAACAAGCATCATATTCAACTTTGTTAAAACAAGCATCATATTCAACTTTGTTAAAACAAGCATCATATTCAACTGTGTTAAAACAAGCATCATATTCAACTGTGTTAAAACAAGCATCATATTCAACTGTGTTAAAACAAGCATCATATTCAACTGTGTTAAAACAAGCATTATATTAAACTGTGTTAAAACCACATTAGTGGTAGTGCCGTATTGGAGAGGAAGCAGCAGGAAGTACAAAGGAAACCGTGTTAAGCATATGAAGATGTTGAAGTAACCAGTAGAGTTCTGGTTCTGAAGCCCGGTATCGTCGTAGTAGTTTGCCCCCTCTCAGCCTCATTTCTTAACGAAGCCTGAACAGAAACGCTGCTTAAAGTCGTCCACTGATTGGTTGATTCTTGTGTCGCTCGCCCCACCATATTACAAGAAGTGTTAAAGGTCCATGTGGGGAACTCTCTATTTCTCAGAGACTTTATGGTCTGACCTTACCGGTCTGACCCTCACCTTACTAACTGTTAGTGAAAATAGGAGGCTGCTCACTGCCTTTTCTGCCTTATTACTATGTATCCCCCTTCAGGGCCAACATGGATTATATTATGCCAAAATTATCGTTGTATTGCCTGGAGATTCACGTGATGAGGGACACAAGGATTACCCTACAAACCCTCCAAAACCGTATCATTTAATGGGCGCCCAGGGAGCCAAATGTAGCACATTTGTTATCTCGTAATTTCATGGCTGTCTTTTTTTTCCGTCCAAACACGTTTAACTTGGGAGATTTGGGCTTAAATCCATTTTCATTCACAATGTGTTAAAAATGTTCCATTGTAAAAATAAAAATAAATTGTTCTTTTTTGGTTTAATCTCTTAGATACCTCTTGTGTTTGATCCATAGCCAGAATGACTAATGTCTTGCGTATTCCACCTCAAAGCTACTTTTATAGCGTCCTTTCACCAACCTCACAGTCAGGGCCATAACTGTTACCCTGTGGCTGGCTATCTCTTCAACCTCCGCACATGGCAAGATCAAATACACGGTCGATCCCACCATACACAGAGACAGAGAAACAGAGCTGGGTTATGGGCCTGAAACAAACAGCTTCAACGTGACCACATGACTTGTAAAATAGATAACTGTCAAATCATACCCGGGAAATGCAACACTAGTCGAGAAAATAAAATGTTGCATCTTCATGTTTGAACTGAAACTGAAGTTGAAGTTTTAAACAAAAAACACAGCCGCTAGGAATTTCATAACATAACTTGTTTCTCTGAGAGGAAGGAAGGCACAAAGAGAAGCTAATAAAAAAGGATATTAAATATAAAGTTCAGCTTCCAATGCAGCACAGCAAAAGAGAAATAGATTCCCATATCTTAAGCTGCCCACACAAAAGAAATTCACACTTGCCTCAGCAAAGCGGTAGAAATCACCAGAATACAATCAAACTGCCTTGACCCGATACTCTTAAGCTAACTTTTTCACAAATTGTATTTTATATTATTATTTTCTGACATTTATCTAACCCGCTTCCCCTCTCTCTCCATCCGTCCGTCTGTCCGTCTGTCTGTCCATCCCCCCTGCAGCAGCGATGGTGACCAGCAGGGCGGCGCTAGAGGGGGTGTGTCCACTGGGCCAGTTCCCCTGCGGTAACATGAGCCTCTGCCTGCCCCAGCTGCTCCAGTGCAACGGACACAAGGACTGTCCCAACGGAGCTGATGAGCGCCGCTGTGGTGAGGGTGTGTGTGTGTGTGTGTGTGTGTGTGTGGGCCTGCATTTGTGTGTGTGTGTGCATGTGTGTGTGCAGGCATTTGTATGTGTGTGTGTAGGTGTGTGTGTGTGGGCCTGTGTGTGTGTGTGTGTGTGTGTGTGTGTGTGTGTGTGTGTGTGTGTGTGCCTGTGTGTGCAGGCATTTGTGTGTGTGTGTGTGTGTGTGTGTTTGTGTGCATGTGTGTGTGCAGGCATTTGTGTGTGTGTGTGTGTGTGTGTGTGTGTGTGTGTGTGTGTGTGTAGGCGTGTGTGTGTGTGTGTGTGTGGGCCTGCATGTGTGTGTGTGTGTGCCTGTGTGTGTGTGCAGGCATTTGTGTGTGTGTGTGTGTATGTGTGAGTGTTTGCGTGCATGTGTGTGTGCAGGCATTTGTGTGTGCAGGCATTTGTGTGTGTGTGTGTGTGTGTGTGTGTGTGTGTGTGTGTGTGTGTTACAAATACTAACACTTGCACAGTGCATATTATATTTTAGTTTTTTATTCAGATGAATTTCATTCATCTGAAATAGTAATTTTGTATTTGACATCTGTATCTGTGTGTTTGGTGTGTGTGTGTGTGTCTGTGTCTGTGTTCGTCTGAGTGCGTCCGTGTGCGAGGGTGTACAATTGTGCACAAAGGCTGATGAAGACTCATTGTCATCATAATTCTAGTCTGACGGTGCACATCAGAAAGTGCCCCACTATAGTCAGTCCCATCTCCTTCCTCACTCGCCGTCACATGGTGGAAGACGCAAGACACACACCCTTTGTACCATGTTAACAAAAGCTGACGGAGGACTCGATGGTAAAAGCAGGAGACATTTTGATGAAAACTAGTAAAATGACAAATGCCCAAAACAGTCACTGTCCAAAACAAATCCTTTAGAGAATCTTCCTTGCATCAGGGTATAAAAGAAGTATAGATTATTCACCATTATTTCCAAGTGTTATTATTAAACCTTACATTTATTGCCAGGAACAAAACCTTCCCTGCCTGAAGCTTCTTGATGTAATAAGAAACACATTTTCAAAAATAATTACAGCCACAACCAGAGAGCAAGCATTTCGTTATGCTAAAGGCCAAAATAAGAATTTGAAATATTCACTTGAGGCTGGATTGTGCTGTGATACTAGAACACAACGCATTGATTCAAAATAACATCTTATTCCAGCTCAAAAGGACATGGAACATCCAACTTAACGCATTTCGTGTTTTATGTTACAACTGGGCTGGTCAAGGCGAACACAGTAGCAGAAAAAGTCTTAGTTCTGTGTCTTTGTGTATCCAATAAGCTCCTGGTTCCACCAGCTTGACACAAACTAACAGCTACACCTGGAGACCCTCGATCACATTCGTTCATCACTTTTCTTTGAGTCCTGACTTCATTTGTCCTCGTCACTCCTCTTCTTAAGGATCTGGTGTGTATTGATCCAGTCCCACAGCGGTTCTCTGTGATTTAGAACTAAAATGGCACCGGCAGATTCTTTAATTGTGTTGTGCTGGTTTTTCTGGGCATTTATCAAAGAACGGCTGCCCCATGGGTCATGAAGTTTGGAAAGTTAAAGTCCTGTCCATGAACTAATGAGAGACATCCTTGGGATTCTCCAATTATCACAACCAGATGGTTGACTCAAAATACCGGCGCATACTTAAAGTTTATTTTTATTGTTAACTGCTGCACAACTTAATCAAACAGATAATGTGCACGTGTGAGTATTTCTTAGTATTTCGTTCTAATCCTTTGTTAGTTACATACGTTAGCAAGTTGGTAGGGGTTATGAATTTTGCTCAAGGATGCCCACAGGTAGTCTGCGAAACCAAAAGCTTTTAGCTCTTTCCAACACCCAGTAGAAACACCCCAGTGTTTCTACTGAAAAGAAAGTTGGATATGCAGTAACATTTTGGATATGTAGTGTGTGTATATATTTATATATATAAACTTTTTTTTAATAGGCACTTGTGTCATCCCCTGCTTTACCAAAATCGTACTGTACCGAACCGAAAACCGTGACCCCAAAACCGTGATAGGAATCGAACCGTGAATTTTGTGAACCGTTCCACCCATGTAGTATGTATGTATGTATATATATGTGTGTGTGTGTGTGGATGTATGTACTGTATGTGTGTGTGTGTGTATATATATCTACAGTTTCATATGTCATGATTAAAATTAATCATGCAAGCCTGTTCCTATTAGTAGTCATTACACAAGAGAAATGAACATCTCAGACTGCATTTTTAGATGATACATCATACTAAACATTTTATGACATTACTATATCAGTTGTGACAGAGCTAGCCATCTGATACAAATGAATATACATGGAGAAATGAGAAACAGAGCTCTCTTTTGTTTTAGTGCTCATCAATGATTTGAGATGGCGCTGGGCCGTGATTCATCAAAATACCATCAGGGTATTTTGCCCTGCTCCAGCAGGGGAAAAGGTCATTGCGTCGCCTCTAAGCTTTGAAATGTATCAAGTGTCCTTGATCAAAGCTTTCCTAGTTTGCCTCTTCCAACTTAGCGGTCTCCGAACGTGTGTGTGTGACACTGCATGAGTGCGTACATTAAAACTAATCTGTGTGGGTCTTCTTCCACAGGGGACAACATCGGCTGGGCGGACCTGTTTGGACGAACGCTGCAGAAAGTCATCCCCGTGGACGGTGGATTCCTGGAGGAATGTTGTAAGTGTGTGTGTCTTTACAGCGTGGGTCTTTACAGTGGCTGTCTTTACAGCCTGTGTCTTTACAGTCTGTCTTTACAGCATGTGTCTTTACGGTGTCAGTCTTTACAGTGTCTGTCTTTACAGCCTGTGTCTTTACAGTCTGTCTTTACAGTGTGTCTTTACAGTGTCTGTCTTTACAGCGTGTGTCTTTACAGTCTGTCTTTACATCCTGTGTCTTTACAGTCTGTCTTTACAGTCTGTCTTTACAGCGTGGGTCTTTACAGTCTGTCTTTACAGTCTGTCTTTACAGCATGTCTTTACAGTCTGTCTTTACAGCATGTCTTTACAGTCTGTCTTTACATCCTGTATCTTTACAGTGTCTGTCTTTACAGCATGTCTTTACAGTCTGTCTTTACAGCATGTGTCTTTACAGTCTGTCCTTACAGCATGTCTTTACAGCGTGTATTTACAGTGTGTCTTTACAGTGTCTGTCTTTACAGTGTGTGTCTTTACAGCATGTGTCTTTACAGTGTGTCTTTACAGTCTGTCTTTACAGTCTGTCTTTACAGCGTGTCTTTACAGCGTGTCTTTACAGTGTCTGTCTTTACAGTCTGTCTTTACAGCATGTGTCTTTACAGTGTGTCTTTACAGTTTGTCTTTACAGTCTGTCTTTACAGTCTGTCTTTACAGTCTGTCTTTACAGTGTGTCTTTACAGTCTGTCTTTACAGTCTGTCTTTACAGCATGTCTTTACAGTGTGTCTTTACAGTCTGTCTTTACAGCATGTCTTTACAGTCTGTCTTTACAGTCTGTCTTTACAGTCTGTCTTTACAGTCTGTCTTTACAGTGTGTCTTTACAGCGTCTTTAATGGAGCGGTGGAATATTGTGCACGGCCTACCATTATGGTTTGTGATTCTAACAACTGTTCTGGAAAAGCTGGGCAGTCTGGCTATAAATGAACAATTATATAATTACTAAGTGTGCCGTTTCATTCAATAATGAAATGAGGCGATTGTGTGTGTGTGTGTTCATGTGTGTAAAAGAAACAAAGGCAGTGAGCAGATGGAAATCGATAAGACAGTTTCAGTAATTATTTCACTGCATGGCATCGAGCGTTGCCTTCTTTGATGTGGGATTAGGTAAGGAAAGTGTCCCAGACCAATTAGGTGCATTGTTGTTCAGTCACTGTCACATTTAGTAAGGATATGATTTCAACAAACTTGTCAAGACATTTAAACTTCCCTTTGATTGGTTTCTCACCTTTATTATGTGTGTTTGTGTGTGAATATGTGTGTGTGTGTCTGTGAATGCGTGTGTCTATGCATGCGTGTGTGTGTGTGTGTAGTCCTGCAGGAGTACCCAGAGTCATGTGACTGCATCCAGACGGAGGTGGAGTGTGTGGAGGTCAACCTCAACGCGGTGCCTCAACTCTCTCCCAATGTCACCTGGCTGTGAGTGTCACCACCCACGTGCACGTGTATGTGAGTGCACGTGCCTACGCATTGCATTGAGATCAGTGAACGAATGAATTAATGGATGACCCCGTGTTTCAATGTAAATTCATGTTTCAGTGGCTTACTAATTCATTGGGTGTAGCCCCAATTGTTGCAGCTTTTTGTTCGCTCCATGTGTTTAATAGTTCATGAAGGCAGTGTTGATTACTGCACAAATCTTGTTTTGGGTCGTGACTTCATGGCTAATGGCACTTGTGGGTCCTGAGGCAAGACCAGTTGAAAACCACTGCTATAGATCCCTCTTCCCTACTACAGACAGACAGACAGACACACTGGCTGGCTGTTATCCCATTGTTATCTCTTCAAGTTCAAATGGAGCCGTCAGCGGGGGAGGGCCCACAGTTTCCTCCCCTAAAGACTGCAGGTTTCACTGATTGCAGGCCCTCAACTCCCCATAAATGTTGATGGTGAATGGTGTGTGTGTGTGTGTGTGTGTGTGTGTGTGTGCCTGTGAGCGTGTGTGCACGTGTGTGTCGTGCAAAGCCTGTGGAATATATAAACATATCTGGAATGCGTTGTTAATATCACCATGTATCAAGTAGTACACAACCTGCACATCATGTGTATGTTTAGTTTAGGTTTATGTTCCATGTTATTTGTAATGGTACCTCATTAGTTTTACTTGTATTTACTTTTCACACAGGGTTTCTAAAGCTAAAAGTCAAGTCAGAACTTGCCAGAATACTGTCTCCAAGGATTCCCTCATCTGATGAATACATTTCAACCATGTCTCCATGCCGTTTTCTTTTACTTTGTCCATTCATCACTGACAGGCAAGAGACTAACTGCTGTATAATTACCACGGCATTGTATCGCTTATTTTTATTCGTCACTTACTTGGAAGGCAAACGCGAAGGCTGGAAGATCGTTTATTGGTGCAGCGGCCACCGCTCACTGTTAAATACAGCTTAGACAAGCCATCAATAGCTTTTATTAATGCCTGCATCCCCCACACATTTCTACGTTTGACACGTTTCAGCGGTTGGGAGAATGTAAGTAACACAACGACCTTCATAATGTGTTCGCTCACCAACAACCCACTCAACTTGCTGAGCAGACACGGTGACTGGTACGATAATGTGTACGAGGAATAAAACCCTCTGTTTCGGCTGGGCTCTGCCCACTGGACGGCGTGAAGGTAAAACCCATAGAAACGACACTGGCCAGACTGGAAAGTCATGTTTTCCAGCTATCTTTACAACCATGAAATACAAGGCAGTTTTTGTTTTTCGTGCCCCGGGCTCGTTTCCCTTTTCCTCTTTATTATAGCTTGTTAACTACATACTTGTGTAGTAAATCAATGAGTGAAATAAAAGAAAGTGTTTTTAATGTTTTGTCAACCACAATAAACGTCACATCCTACAACTACTAATTTTATGAATGTAACAAACTATAGGCTATTAGTTATTTTATGTATAGTATAACTATATATACAACTTTATACACTCTGCTATCTTCATTTTAGGGGTCAGTTAGGTTTTGTGGCTCCAGATAAATTTTATTTGGTGGGAGAGGGACCAAAAATGGCTCTTTTGAGAGTGAAAGTTGCAGACCCCTGGTCTATCTAATAAATTCCATTAAAAAGGAGATACATATTCTAGTCCATATTCTAGTCTAGCCTAGTCCAGCAGCTCTTGAAAATAGTCCTCATCATCAGAGCCTGTGAGGTACTTCTGAATATAGGAAACGTCCTACTTTTATGCACCAACCCTTGCATCTCTAAGCAACCTTTGACAATTTACAAATTTGACCATTGTCGATTGTATTTTATTTCTACATAGGCTAGTCTGTGTCACAGCACAGATGCTGCCAATTAGTTCATGACTAATGCTCTACCTCTTTATGACATTTTAGGCTAAATGAATCTCCATTTTGCCAGCAGTCCTTCCACCCTCTCCAGCAGCACCCCGCGTTTTGCATGATTTGTTCGTCTCCAAGGTAAATCCCCAAATACTTTAATACCAACCGCCTTCCAGATTAGGCAGATTAGTTACTGCTGTGATGCCCAGTGGTCCAGCTCCCTTCTGCTATGACTTCACTCCCAAGTTCATTTTTGTAGCTCAAGATGGTCTCAAAACATTTTTAATTGTAATTGTAATTTATTTGGATTTGCCATTGCAACCTGGCGCCAGTCTACATTTTGGAAAGACATTTAACTGCTCCTCACCTCTCCCTACTCTCTTCAAACCCCACCCCCTCTCAAACAGTGTGGCTTGCTAAAGAACGTGACGTGACATTGCTCCTTGCTGCTGCAGAGTCTGAGCAATTAGCCTAGATCCCTTTAACCTTAAAGTGAGCGTCTACAATGACAGAATGTGTTTAGGAGCGCATTTCAAACTAATGTTTTCTTTAGTATATTGTTCCTTTAATGTCACTTTGATTTTCCATGGGGGCCAGTGACATTGCGTATGCCGATAAAAAGATTTTATATTAAATTCTGGTAACACCACTGCATCTAAAACCGTGCGTATCAATCCTTTGTAGCATGGGCACAATGGCTTGTGCATATAGCTTGCTTGACATGCTGCATCCTTGCCTGCTCCCTCTTTGTACACCAAAGAGTTGACTACAATCCTCAGTTTAATTAGTTTATCCCAGTCTGTTTGCCTGCATAGTGGACAGGAGCTTGTAGAGACTGGACACAGCCGGCCTGTTTTCTTTTCATTTCACAAAGTACCCCTTTTTTTTGGTTAAAGATTGAAAACGAAAAAAATAAATAAAGCACAGGACGATCATCTATGCCTTGGGCCTCCCCCCGTTCCGTACTCTGCAGGGCCTCGTACAGTCCAGACTCAGGGCCCCCACTACCTCTTTGTTTACGTCTGAGGCAGGTGGCTGCCGAGGGAGGTTCATTGTAGTCACTGGTATGTATAAATAGGGCGGTGTCAAACGAATAAGCCCATCGGCGTACTTCCCTCTCTAGTTCGGTGAGCTCCTGTCCGCCGTCACCTCTTCCTTTCCAGACTGATGATATGTTTGATGGTGAATCCATCCAGCGTTTCGTTCTGGAAATGGTTCCGGCCACTAATTCTGTAAGTAGGTCTGCTAGAAGACTTGAGAACTAATTTGCTAATTTCCTGTGGACAGGGGTGTAGCGCAAAACTCTTCAGCCAATTAAAAAATGACTTTTAATTGATTACTTAGAAATAAAAAATAAAATAGCATCCCAGGCTTTTCGAGGGCCCTCCCCCCATTGGGGCCCCTGGGTACCCAGTTCCACTCCTAAAAAGCGATGTCGATTTCGCTGGCGTATCGGGGGGGGGAAACACTAAATGATGCGAGTGTGTAATTTATTGTGACGCCCCCGGCTCAATCACCCTTTTCCATCCCTTCGGAAAAGATAACGACAGCACTATTTGTCATCCCTACCGACTTCGCACTGCTATGGCCAACATGCTGACCACTTTGATCCATGCTGACACCGTGGCCCGAGCGAAAATACCGACCAGCCATCGCAGGCTGGCCACAAAAGTTGCCCAAAAACCGATAATAACCAATCCCTCCCTACACCCGCTGTATTTGCAGACCAATCAATTCCAAACCCACACACCGGGATTATTAGCTCGAAAAATCGGAACGTCGCTCAGTCCTTGGTGACTGCATAACTCGCTCGCTCACACAGCACACACTCGCTCGCTCCCTCTGTCCTCTCAGACAAAGGGAGAGAGAGACAGAGAGAGAGAGAGAGAGAGCCAGAGATAGTTACAGAGAAGGGGGGAGAGAGAGAGAGAGAGAGAGAGCCAGAGATAGTTACAGAGAGGGGGGGGAGAGAGAGAGAGAGAGAGAGAGAGAGACAGAGATAGTTACAGAGAGGGGGGAGAGAGAGAGAGAGAGAGAGAGAGACAGAGATAGTTACAGAGAGGGGGGGAGAGAGAGAGAGAGAGAGACAGAGATAGTTACAGAGAGGGGGGGGGAGAGAGAGAGAGAGAGAGAGAGATAGTTACAGAGAGGGGGGGGAGAGAGAGAGAGAGAGACAGAGAGAGAGCCAGAGATAGTTACAGAGAGGGGGGGGAGAGAGAGAGAGAGACAGAGAGAGAGCCAGAGATAGTTACAGAGAGGGGGGGAGAGAGAGAGAGAAAACAGAGAGAGATAGACAGCGTATTGGTTGCAGAGTTGAACAGCCATCTGGATCGCCCGCCCCGCTTCAGCAATAACATGGTCCACCTGTTGGACATCTGGACCTCCTGTGTTATGGCTGGAATAACAGCCGCCAGTCCACAATTACACATGGGTACTAACTAGCGAAACTACTCGCATGTTCATGTCATTGGAATCGCTATACTCCAAAAGTATATTTATTTATTTAATTTAATTTTATTGTTTTATTTATTTGTTTATTTGTCAGGAACAATGCAAAGAAGTACCCTGGGAACCAGACAATTCTGTGAGCTCATGTTTTATTTACTCTGGCATAACACCCCTTGGAAATCGAAAATGAACTGAAAGGTTCCTAACTAATACGTATTTGAAAATTGGTCTGGAAAACCTGAAAGCAAGGTTTCTTGCCTAAGCTTATTTGTGACCCCTGTCCCTCATTAGGCCTTTCAACATTAAAATGAAGTGGAAGTACAGAGTTAACATTATAAAATACATGTTTTAGAATATTAAATACAGTTAATAATGGAAACTAGATAGTCATCCCCTATATATAGCGTGTGTGTGTGTGTGTGTGTGTGTGTGTGTGTGTGTGTGTGTGTGTGTGTGTGTGTGTGTGTGTGTGTGTGTGTGTGTGTGTGTGTGTGTGTGTGTGTGTGTGTGGTTTACAGAGCAGGTTTGATCTTGTGTTAGCCATTGTTTTACCATCTCATTAAATGTCGTGAAGTTAATAAAGTTTGTACCTTTGCTCGGAAGCACCTCATGGTTTCCAGTGTTCAACGCCTTCTTCAGGTCAAGAACATCCCACTACAAGACCCTTCTCTAGAGAACACTTGATGTTTTCAATGAGATAGAAGCAGGACATTTCCGTTGAGTACTTTGGCCTGAATTCAAACAGTTTAGGGTGAATTAGTGGCTCTCTTTCACGGAGGTGGACCAGTTGTTCTGCTTCATGTTTTTCAAGGATCTTTGGGATCACAGATAGAATTTGAATTGGTCAATAGTTGTCTGCTTGGTCGGCTGTGCCCAGCCTTAAAAAAGTGGCGTAATGATCGCTGTTTTCCAACTCTGTGGAAATTGACCAGCTCTGATGTATCTGTTGACCAGATGTGTTGTTGGTTTAATCCGGTTGTAACTACCTTTCTTAACAACAGCAGTATACAATCTGAAGTTGATGTATTGCAAAATATTAAACCTAAATCTCTGAGCTGATTTTGAGGGCAAACGTTTTATTATTTTTGGAAAATCTTTAGCAACTGAAAAGCTTAACATGACTTTGCCTCTTGCTGCTGCAGAGTCAGAACAATTAACCTACATCCCTCAATTACAATTAACCTCAATACCTCATTTAGTCACTGACTAATTTAGGTATTTACTTCATTAATTTAATTTCAATTTCACTGAAGGCTAATGCCTTGATGTTGACCCTTCGCCTCTTTTCTGACTGTTATGAATGTAAGGACTTTAATGTCGAAAAAAGAAAGACAGATCTTTTTGCCAATGAACTCATTGTGATTTATTTGCATTCTTTCTCTTTTATGTAGAATCTCTTTGCCTTGGAAGAATCCCGCTGAGTCCATTAGGCTAGAACTTATTAATAGACCCCTATCACCCCTCTGTTAATGTTTGTTGAGGGCTTGATTACTTTGCTATGCTACATGGGTAATTGTGTACAACACAACGGTTCCGATTTGTTGGCATTCAAGCACACACAGCATGTAACTCTCCCTTACCCACCCACAACCCCCATCCAGCCATGCTGTTTTCCATTGCAAGATGTGTGCACAGATAAGTGACTTTAAACCCTTTGCAGATCACTATGTTTGCAAATTGGCTCTGAAGTTAAACATTTGGTTGTGGTTCTGTTCTGCAATAATAAGCTAGGTTTAAAGAGTAACATGTTTGTTTAAGTTCTGTCCTGCAATAATAAGCTAGGTTTAGAGAGTAACAGACAAGATCAGTTAAGTTAGTTTTAGCAACAGACAGAGCTACTTAACTTCACAGTGAGTGCATAAACGTTGACATTTCACATTGTCCACCTGTATCACCTCTATCTCGGTCTAAATTAACAAGAAAATGCAGTACGAATGTGAGAATGAGACAATTATCCGTGTGAAGAGAGGCCCTCTGCATGTCCATACCTTGTTTTATAGGAAGGCATACTCATGTTATATGTTCCTATTTCAATTCAATACCTTTCAGTTCTTTAAATTGGCTTGTCCCTGTTCATCTGTTCTGAGTTGTCTCCGAGGTCCCGACAATATGACTCACCCATATGTGTGTGTGGGTGAGTGTGAGTGTGAGTGTGGGTGTGTGTGTGTGTGTGTGTGTGTGTGTGTGTGTGTGTGTGTGTGTGTGTGTGTGTGTGTGTGTGTGTGTGTGTGTGTGTGTGTGTGTGTGTGTGTGTGTGTGTGTGTGTGTGTGCGTGCGTGTGCGCGTGTGAGCCACCCTCATGTCCATATTTGCAGTGTTGTGTTCGTGAGTGAGCTGTTTACGGCCTGGGATCGTGAAGCTGGGGGAGTTCAGTTTACTGCATCCCCACCCTCAGACAGATGTCCCAGCGGTCATTTAATAGTGTGCACTCACTGCACACTATTAATGTGTACTCTGGACTTAAGAGTTCCGAAAGACTCACTCGCTCTGAACTGAATACTTTTTTTGTGTGGTTACATAATTTATATCCTGCAAATGATCTCTTTCGATTCTCTCTCTCTCCCTCTCCCTTTCTCTCTCTCTCTCTCTCTCTCTTGCTCTCATTCTCTCTCGCTCTCATTCTTCCTTTCTCTCTCTCTCGCTCCCTATCTCTCTCTGGCTCTATCTCCCTCTCTCTCTCTATCTTCCCCTCTTTCTCTCTCAACTTACAATCTCTCCCCCGCTCTCTCTCTGTCGTTCCAGGTCCTTGAGAAGCAATAAGATACGACTGTTGTCCGACTATGTTTTCTCCGAATATTCCTCCCTGGAGAGATTGTAAGTTTATCCTGCAAAAATGACATTTCAATACATTAAGATACTCAAACATTTATTCCTTCTGTATGTAATAAAATGGGTTTTCAGGCTTGAACAGAGCAGGCTGAAAGGAAATGTTACCATTAGCAAAGGGGCTAATTCAGACGTTGGGAACCCACATGACCGTGGGAGTAATAATGTTTGATGTGAAGACCAAACAAGCCATAACTGATCATTTAGTATTCATTACTAAATAACAAAGAAAAACGGTTGATTTCAAACCACCGCCACTTCGTCTTTTGCTTTTTGATTTAGAAATGAGTTCAAACACTTTGTCGGGAAAATGAAGAAGAACCCTTGTCAATAAGAGGATGGAGTGAAACAGGCTTTAGGGACTCACTCAGACGATGAAGAGTGTGTAGTGCGTGACAGAGAAGACAGCTGCATGCTCTATCTATCCAAAGCCACAGACTCCACTGAGCTTTATAGAACCTTTTTATTTAGTGGCCATCAAACCGACAAATAATACAGACTTTGATTTGCGTGTTGGGAACAAAGCAATCAAGATTTATTCAACTTTACCAGAACATTCAGGACCGTTCAAGGGAAACGTGGAACACTTTGCAGGACGCACAATGCCATGCGTTGCATAATGCTTCAATTAATATTCTTAACGTATGTACCTAGATCTCAACGACGTGTCGCCTGATTGACAAATCAGAGTAATGGAGGTGGAATGATTTGCCTTGGGATTCATGGAAGGCGTGGTATAAATCCCATTCATTATTATTATAGTGCAGTGGAATGGTATCCATCTTTAAATCAGGAGGCTGGAAGAGCACTAGTGGCTTGCAAACCAACAGATAATACTGCCAAGTTAAGGTTTTTGAGATGACAGTTAAAAGAGGAATTCAATTGTACGAGGACATTCTCCACCGTTCCGCTGTGGACGAGAGGAGTGAAATTCGAAACATCTGCCACGTGATATAATGCGTTTCAAAATGCATGAATAAGATTCATGCATGAACAAGATTGAATTACATTCTATCAAATGTGTTTTAGCTCACAAGATGAGGTGTTGAAAGTCAGAGGGAATGACAGAGTGAGGCAGAGACACAGGAGGGATATGTGATTAAGCGAATTGTTCCATTTTCTGCTTACGCTGTAATGTGGACTTGTTCACTGTCCTGCATGTACTGCCTTTACTAAATCGCAATTTGCATCTGGTTTTCTTTCATTTTTCCTAATGTTTGGTTTCTCAGGTTTCTCCAAAGCAACGGCCTGCACACCATATCCAAGCACGCCTTCAGTGGTCTTCACAAGCTCAAGAGACTGTGAGTGTCCTGATTACCGATGAACGGTGAACTTCAAGGTCTCAAATGCACACGGTTCTCTACTGCTCAAAATAATGTCTCCTGCAGTTAAATGCTTTGGCTAATGTCCGCAACGCTTCTGTTTGTCTTGGCTTTAGACTCGCTAGTTAGCTTGAATTGGTAATGCGCAGGGAGCAGACGGTAAATGTTGTCTTCACTTGCAAAACATTCATTGAGTCTACATTGTAGGCCTTCTGCACAGCCTACCGCACACAGCACTCAGCACTCAGCATTCAAACGAGAACAGCTGCTGAAATCAAGCCCTGAGATAGCCTTAGTGCTTGAGCTTAAACTAACTTGAGTGCATTATTGTATTATAGGGTGGGTGAATGGACTCCGAAGCTGGAGACTATTTGTTTAGGCAAAGAAGGCAATATATTGTTAATGCAGTTACAATGTAGACTGAAGAAACATACAATGAGGTTGTTTCATTTGTCTTTTTGGGTTGTCGCTCTCTCCCTCTTTCCATCTCTCTCTTGCTCTCCTTCTCTCTTTCTTTCTCTCTCTTTCCCTCTCTCCATCTCTCTCTTGCGCTCCCTCTCTCTCTTGCTCCCTCTCTCCATCTCTGTATTTCTCTCTCTCTCTCCCCATTCTCTCTTTCTCTCTGTCTGTCTCTCTCTCATTTTCTCGTTCTCTGTCTCTCTCGTTCTCTCATTCTCTCATTCTCTCTGTCTCTCCCTCTCTCTCTATCTCTCTATCTCTCTTGCTCTCCCTCTCTCTCCCCCCATTCTCTTTCTCTCTCTCTCTCTCTCTCTCGTTCTCTCTGTCTCTCTCGTTCTCTCTCTCTCTCGTTCTCTCTCGTTCTCTCTCTCTCTCTCTCTCTCTCTCTCTCTCTCTCTCTCTCTCTCTCTCTCTCTCTCTCTCTCTCTCTCTCTCTCTCTCTCTCTCTCTCTCTCTCTCTCTCTCTCTCACTCACTCTTTCCCAGGTTTCTAAGTGAAAATGTGATATCCTCTCTGAGCCCAGGAGTATTCAGAGATCTCCATGAATTACACTGGTTGTAAGTATCGGTGGACCACACACGCACACACACACACACACACACACACACATTCGAATTAGAGGTCGTCTTTGTTGAATTTCAATATCAGCATGGGAGCGTGCGTGCGTGTGTATGGTCGTATTATAAAAGCACTTTAAATGAAGGAAAGTTTGCTTATTTTGGTCTGACAATAACGTGACATCCAAAACAAACTAGGCTGCTTTCATTATGATCTCTTAACAATGAAGCTTTGATGTGTCCCTGGATATTTTTCTATTAAGCCTATCGCAGAACTAAAGCACGCCTCTGTCTGCTTATCATTCGATTTCTATTTTGTTTCAGTTAGAAAAAGGTTTTGTATGAGACTGTTTTGGTCACCGCGTCCTATCCATCAAAATAAAAACTCACTGCCTGCCCTAAGAATGAATGAGTCTCACCTTGCTCTATTCGTCAAACAAAAAGAGAAATGGTTTGTTTGTGCTATATTTGGTTCGTTAAGCTTTTGAAATGTTTTATCACCACTAGTATCGCCACCACACTGGAACAACACCCACTTTCTCATCATTTCAAACAATTAAACAGTTTTTTTTAAACATTGATTTCAAAGATGACACTCAGCCACCATTTGTCAAACATTTTGTCTGCATATTAAACACATTGTATGTTTGATGTTGAGGGGCATGTCACTCTACCATCTAACCCTGTTCTCACTCTGCACCAACACTTAATGCTCTACCATCCAACCCTGTTCTCACTCTGCACCAACACTTAATGCTCTACCATCTAACCCTCTTCTCCCTCTGCACCAACACTTAATGCTCTACCATCTAACCCTGTTCTCACTCTGCACCAACACTTAATGCTCTACCATCTAACCCTGTTCTCACTCTGCACCAACACTTAATGCTCTACCATCTAACCCTGTTCTCACTCTGCACCAACACTTAATGCTCTACCATCTAACCCTCTTCTCCCTCTGCACCAACACTTAATGCTCTACCATCTAACCCTGTTCTCACTCTGCACCAACACTTAATGCTCTACCATCTAACCCTCTTCTCACTCTGCACCAACACTTAATGCTCTACCATCTAACCCTCTTCTCCCTCTGCACCAACACTTAATGCTCTACCATCTAACCCTCTTCTCACTCTGCACCAACACTTAATGCTCTACCATCCAACCCTGTTCTCACTCTGCACCAACACTTAATGCTCTACCATCCAACCCTGTTCTCTCACCAGAGTGTTGGATCATAACCCACTGAGGAGCGTTTCACAAGACACCTTCACTGGACTGCAGTCGCTCATGTACCTGTGAGTAGATCCTTCCTTCCTTCTGTTGCTCTGTCTGTCTATCCGTCCATCTTTCTTCCCTCCTCCCGATCCTTCCTTCCTTCTGTCTGTCTAAGCTTCCTATGTTCCTTCCTTCCTTCTGTCTGTCTGTGCTTCCTATCCTTCCTTCCTTCCTTCTCTCTGTCTTTGCTTGCTATCGTTCCTTCCTTCCTTCTGTCTGTCTGCTTCCTACCCTGCCTTCCTTCTGTCTGTCTGTGCTCCCTAACCTTCCTTCCTTCCTTCCTTCCTTCCTTCCTTCCTTCTGTCCCTCCGTCCGTCCACCCTATGCTTCCTTCCTATCCTTCCTTCCTTCAACCATCCCCATCACTTGGCTATTTGGAAATGCAATTTAGGAAAATATTGCAGACTTTGCAGCATTGTTTCTCTGACTTGGGATGCAGCTCAGGCTCTGGTCAGAAATGTGTGTTCTCACTGTGTGAACACAGGAGAGCAGTGTTTAGTTGAAGGCAGTCGTCCATCCCATTTCCAGTATTCAGTCCAAAGAGAAAAAGAACATTGAATTAAAGAGTAGAAAGTAGTCTCATTCTGTCCGGCTGGATGGACTTATCTGTGCTCTTCCTGTCTCCAATCAAGAGTCCCCAGGAGGGGATTGGTTAGAGGGCAGCCCCGCAAACACATCAGCCTACATTACACACTCTCTTCCAGACCCCGGTTTCCCAACACTCATTCACACCTTTTATTCTTGTTCACACTCATATCGCCCATATACACACACACACACACACACACACACACACACACACACACACACACACACACACACACACACACACACACACACACACACACACACACACACACACACATTCACACACAGATGCCCATACACACACACACACGCCCATGCACACACACACACACACACACACACATTCACACACAGATGCCCATACACACACGCCCATGCACACACACACACACACACACACACACACATTCACACACAGATGCCCATACACACACTCTCACACACGCACACAAGCCCATAGACAAACACACACATGCACACAAACAAACACGCAGGCACACATGCGTGACCGCATACACACACACACACACACACACACACACACGCCGGCCCTTGGCATGTCCCTAGCCCTTGTGTCACCACTCTTCCACACATTTTATCCCCATTTTCTTTTTCCATCAGTACGCTATATCGGCCCATCCCTTTTTATGGAGAGGGCACGAGAGGAGCTCTCCATGTGAATGAACACACGGCTTGTACGTTTCCATGCCCCTACACTGACACGTGGACGGATGCTCAAAACGTTCTCACCGACCACCAACGTTTATGACGATGTCATTTTTCCAACACACGTGTGTATTCTTTTTCTCTACGTTTTTACGGTTTGTGTTATTTTTTTTTGTTATTCGCATACTAGTAAAAAAAGTTGTGAAAAACAAAAAGAGCTCACACCCCAACTTTAACGCTCAGTGACCAATGGGTGGCTCTGCGGTCAGCAGCGCTCCTCCCTGCCAGGAGGCCCTGCCCCCAGGGGGCCCCTTCAATGGGGAGTTTGCATGTTCTCCCCGTGTCCATGTGGGATTCCTCCGGGTGCTCCGGTCCCCCCCCCCCCCCCCCCCCCCCCCCCACCATAAAAACATGCGAGCCAAGGGCTCAACGGTTGGCCGTGGTCCATGGGAAGCTGCTCTGTGTGGCAGCCCCCTGCTCCCAGCATACACTGGGTTACTGCTGACACTGAAGGCTCCACTGTGCGCCAGCCATTTATCTCGAGTTGAAGCAACGTCGGTTCGTTTGTGCGCACGTCTGCATCCGTCTGTCAATCTGTGTGTGGGGGCCTTGCCTGGTCGTCGTCATATGCATATTTTGTGCGTGTGTGTGCATGTGTGTATGCACGCATGTGTGCGTGCATACTCTGTCAGTCCTCATACATGTATTTTTTTCTCTGCCTCTAGATCCATGGTGGATACTTCTCTACAGCAGATGCCCCATACAAGCTTCTGCCAACACATGCCTGCTCTTGATTGGCTGTAAGTTGGGATCTTTGTCTGTGTGCATCAGTGCCTGGAAATGATTGCACTCCTTTTGCTGGAGTATGTTAATCGTTTTGATTGATGTGTGTGTGTGTGTGTGTGTGCAAGGGGGCAGATCTCATTGCAACTTAGAGGGGGACAACAAACATGGAATTTGCTGGAGTATATCACTAATGTCACTCAGCCATTAATAGTAGTTTAAAATATACATTAATGAATCACTTTTAGGCCATCCCTTTACATTTTTACCTATTTTACAGAGCCACACATCCACACATGCAGCACCATTCATTCTCTGAAAATAGGCATAGCAGTATAACGCGTCAATCGTATTTGTCAGCTTCTGTTAATATTTTCAATTACATAATTTAGAAATAATTAATATTGGGGGGGACAACTTTCTGCACCCGTATGTGTGTGTGTGTGTGTGTGTGTAAGCAGGAGCGGGGCTGTGTGTGTATACAGTGTGTGTGTGTGTGCATGTGTGTTTATGTATGTGTGTGTGTGAGCAAGTGTGTGTGTGTGTGAACGAGCATGCATTTGTGTGTGAGCGTGTACACGTGTGTATGTCTGTATGTATGTATGTGTGTGTGTGTGTGTGTGAGCGAGCATGCATGCGTGTGTGTTTGTGTTTGAGCAAATGTGTGTGTGTGTGTGTGTGTGTGAGAGCGCGTGTGTGTGTGTGTGTGTGTGTGAGCGTGGGTAAGAGTGTGTGTGAATAAATGTGAGTGTGAGTGAGTGTGTGTGTGTGTGTGAGCATGGTTGACTGTGTGTGTGTGTGTGTGTGTGTGAGAGCGTGGTTGAGAGTGTGTGTGTGTGTGTGTGTGTGTGTGTGTGTGTGAGTGTGTGTGTGAGAGCGTGTGTGAGTGTGTGTGTGTGTGTGTGTGGGTGTGTGAGCGTGCCACAACCACTAGCAGAGAGTGAACTGGAGATGATGGAGGCTGAGAGCTTTCTCGGGGGCTCAGACCAGAGGCCCCTCTGGGCTGATGTCTCATCAGAACCACAAGACTGTGACAGTGTGGGTCAGTGTCAGCCTGACTCGCCCACCTCCCTTTGTTCCCTCAGCCCCAGAAGAAGCACCGGGCCTGGACCTGTGCTCTAATCAAAACAATTGTGCACACACTGTTGCATCAATTAGTGTGTGTGTGTGTGTTCGTGTATTTGTGTGTGTGTGTGTGTGTGTGTGTGTGTGTGTCTTTAGACAGTAAATGCATTGTCGTATGCGTGTAGCATAGCCCATGTTGTCTCATTCATGCGTTCCGTATGTAAACAATACGAGCCTCTCTTCCCCATTCTTCCACCTTTAGAGACCTGGTGGGGAACCACATCCAGGTCCTCAACTACTCCATCCTGAAGACCTGCAGTAAGCTTGAAGTTCTGTGAGTAACACCACACCTCATACACTCAGTCAGAAGTACACACCTCCCATCAAGAAACTGGCGCAATGACATGTAATGCACATGCATTCTTACTTATTACATGTAATGTTCTTACGGGTCTTTGTAATAAACCTTTGAGTTGCTATGGTAACAGCGTTTTTTAACCAACCTAGGGCTCACCAATTGCTCTGTTTAAAGTTAGAGTGAAAATGTAACATTGTGATCTTAACCTAAATTAGCAGGGGGGGCTAAAGAGTTAAAGGGGGTGCAGGGGGTGCTTAAGTGTTAAGTCAGTCAGAGGGATACAGATGTTTGCTTCAAACCAATTAATATCCAGCAACGGGTATATTAAATCAGAAATTCTTTGTAATTTATTTGAACTAAAAGTAGATGAGAGCTGGAAAGACAAGAAGTATGTTTTTGGAAGCGTCTCTCTTCGTCATGCACTGCGTCTTGCTCACAGCGGGACTGGCCCCGCCTGAGACGACATGAACATCATTGTATGGCATTAAGCCCTGTAGCACTGAAATATCCCCAAAGAGGCAGCGACAGCAGCGAGATCTGCTTGTGCTGCTGCTGCTGCTGCACCAGATGGCCCCAGTCAGAGAGTGATGGCTCGGATCGGCTCCTGCTGGAGAGGTCTGAGACCAGATCGATCAGACTGGGCAGTCATTCACCATTGACTGCCCAGTTCTGTCCAGAGGGACACGTGGGAAGCGATTGACCACCAACCCACGGGAGGGGTGGATGGAAGAGAGCCTTTTCACCATTTCCCCTCCGACGCTTGGATCCAAGAAGGGCACGAGTCGCAGCTGAACCCCACACGCCAAAGGGGGTCTGGCGCACCGCTGCAGCAGGAGGACGAGCAGTGAGAACGGCGACCAGGGATGTGCAGCGCAGAGTGCGCTGGGGCACGCGTCTCCCGGGGTCCTCCCTTCTCCTCGGAGTCCAGAAGAGCGTTCCACAGGAGAGCACCCGCAGCGCCGTCCTACAGTCACCGGACCCGGCCAGAGGGGGGGGGGGGGGTGAGGCGTTAATCATCCACAAGTCTCCGCCAGACGCTTTGGCCTCGGGGAGCGTTCACGCACGTATTCCTGGGTCCGCTACGCCCTTGTGGCGCGCATGTAAAGGCAACACTCTGCGCCATAGACGAGGGCTAATCGTCCAGCGTTGGCCCTTTGTAACTTGGGTCCTGTTTCTCAACACGTCGTAAGCTCGAGGTCCACGACAACAAGGGATTCTTCCTCTGGAAAGACGATGACCGCCCCCTCTGTCACCAAGAAGCATGGGTACGCTTATGAGGTTGGACGAGTCATGGGCGTCCACATATTTCTGGGGATCCATGTCCAGATGTTGATGTTGGACCGTGCTGCCACACAGCTAGCGGATGTGGGAGCTGGACACAGGGGGGTATGGTTGACCCACTATCCCAGCATGCATCTCTCTGGGATCAAAACAAGGCAGTCTTGGCAGGAAACCTGGTTCTCTGCCAGTGTTTGGGAACAAAGACTCAGCGACCAAACACAGGCTGTGTTGGCATCGTCTAGCCAACTGATACAGCCTTTCTATTACAAATCAAAGTTTGAAGTACAATAGTTATGACCATAGGGCGTCCCTGACGTTCACAGAACTTTGTCCGCCTGTTTGTGCCTTAGATGCGCACGGAAAAGGGAAAAATCCTCTAGTGTCCCTTAATGTTTGAGAATCTGTGTTCAACCAACGACCTGCCTCTCTTACCGGCCATTTCGTTTTACTTGGAGGTCCCTGTTGTCACCGTTCTATTTGACCGTTTCGGACGGACCAGTCAGCAGCCTGCGTGGATTGTTGTCTGTACGTCACTGGCTGCTGTTGCTGCCTGACTCGGCCTGATATTTTATATCTCCATGAGGTCTTACTCAAGAAAACAAATTGTTGGTTTGGCAGTGTTTCTGATAATAATCTCACACGATGTAGCGTTCAGCAGCTCAGGATGAATCACGCATTTACCTCACTAACTCGGACACACTATCTCAACACTGATGATCCAAATTAAGAGCTAGGTTCAAACGTGTGTGGGAGGCTTATTTGGTTGGTGATTGTGTTCCATTGTAGCTAATGATCCGGTCATTAGTCCTTTTAAATCAATTTGCATCATCACGTCTGTGCTTCTGTCTCTGACCGCCGACGGTCGCTGGCTCATGATGTAGGTCTGTCTTGTCCTTTTGTGTACTCATTATATGTTAAGTACTTTGTTGGTTCATTAGGTTTGTTTGGTTTATTGCTTGTTTGTAATTGTACTTGTTTATTTGGGCTGTTAAAGGCCCACCGGCCTCCTTTGAGTTGGGAAATTGTTGGATCATAATTCAGATCTGCACTGAGGCAGATAAAAAGGCGGACCTAAGACCTGCATAGTGACCAGTCTTTCTGCTGTAGAATCTGGGTGCTGATAAACACATGTTCCGGGGCAGTGTTTCTCTTCTGGTTTACTGAGTCTTTCTGCTGTAGAATCTGGGTGCTGATAAACACATGTTCCGGGGCAGTGTTTCTCTTCTGGTTTACTGAGTCTTTCTGCTGTAGAATCTGGGTGCTGATAAACACATGTTCCGGGGCAGTGTTTCTCTTCTGGTTTACTGAGTCTTTCTGCTGTAGAATCTGGGTGCTGATAAACACATGTTCCGGGGCAGTGTTTCTCTTCTAGTTTACTGAGTCTTTCTGCTGTAGAATCTGGGTGCTGATAAACACATGTTCAGGGGCAGTGTTTCTCTTCTAGTTTACTGAGTCTTTCTGCTGTAGAATCTGGGTGCTGATAAACACATGTTCCGGGGCAGTGTTTCTCTTCTAGTTTACTGAGTCTTTCTGCTGTAGAATCTGGGTGCTGATAAACACATGTTCCGGGGCAGTGTTTCTCTTCTAGTTTACTGAGTCTTTCTGCTGTAGAATCTGGGTGCTGATAAACACATGTTCCGGGGCAGTGTTTCTCTTCTAGTTTACTGAGTCTTTCTGCTGTATAATCTGGGTGCTGATAAACACATGTTCTGGGACAGTGTTTCTGATGCAGGCCCTCTCTCTTCCAGTTTACTGATGGACAACAGGATTCTTACCATTCCTGAGAACACCTTCCAGTCGCTATGGAAACTGGCTGAACTGTGAGTACCCACCCACATTTTCACCCCCGGGACCAACTTTGATACAATTAATTTAGGAACTAATTATTCGACCAAGTGGCTGATTGAATAACCACCTTGGCAAGGACCGGCAGCTTGGTTAGCATTGTTAGCCCCAAATTACAATGCTTTTTGCAATAATTGAATTCATGGAAAAGCTGTGGTACAGTGCTACATGCAATCATGTTGGTTTTGGATTCCAAATCAAATGAAATCATGTTGGAACAAAACGACTGTGTTTGTACATTACATTTGCACTACTTTATCGCGTCGGGTACTTTTTGAAACAGAAAACAGACCAATTAGAGCCTCTATCTTGGGAAGAACTTGTGGCAGTGTGACAAGCTGAGGCTGCTAAAGAAGCAAAAAGCCCATTGAGCACCTGACAGTACTGCTGATACCAACTCTAAACTACCAGGTGAAGATATATTTCTTCCTATATTCTTCTCCTCTAGCTGTCTTTGAAGACGCCACCCTGTTTTTATTTCTTCAACACAACCCAAGGTTATGTCATTCTAAAACATGTGCCTACAGGTGTAAACAGCAGAGAACTAATATAACCTGTTGAATGTTCTTTCTATCGACCTTTCTTTCTTTCTCGCTTGTTTTTATCTCTTGTCGTTCCGTCTTTCCTTCTTTGTGTTAGTTCTTTCTTTCTTTTTATTTTAGTTTGCTCATTTGTTTGTCTGACTGTTCCCCCCCTCCTCCATCCCTCCCCCCCCTTACCTCCCCCCATCCCCTCCTTTCCTCCCCCTTCCAGGGACCTGTCGAGCAACGAAATTCAGGACTTGCCCAAGGACACCTTTAAGAGTCTGTCCAGGACTCTACTGAAACTGTGAGTAAGTGAGGGCAGAGCACTTGGGGGGGGGGGGGGGGGGGGTTGAGGTCCCATTATGTGGGGATTGCATGTACTTCTTAGACGCGCAGTAGAACACTGTGGTGCTGAGAATAAGCCCAGCCCGGTTAAACTGCCAGGGTTTGGGTTGCGATTCAAATGAACGGGGGCCTCGGGAAAGACTGAAGCGAGTGACACAATTGAGAGAAAGAGCCCACAACAAGGACTTTGTTGATCATGCAATCTCTGTCTTTGTGTGCTGAGGTGCTTCCTGCAAGAAACCACTCCCCTCTGTGGTTTGTATTCCACTCAAGCGTCAGGTTTCTTATCCTCTCGCTTGTTCACAGAAATATTTCCCACAATCCTCTTCTCCACATTAATCCAGACCTCTTCAGCCACCTGACCCATTTGCAGTCTCTGTGAGTGTACAGGCACACATTGGACATGCATGCACAAACACACACACACACACACACACACACACACATACACACACATACAAACACACATGCACGCACACACATACTAACTCACTCACTCACTCACAAACACATCCAAGTAGAAGGATCTTTCTTGAATGATATGTTGTTGTTTTTTAAAGGGCACTGGAAGGGATTGAGATTCCTGATGTTCAGACCAAGATGTTTCTGCCAATGGGAAATCTCTCCCACATGTATGTATCCCTACACTCTCGTTCATACCTTCACCAACCATCTCTGATTTTAATTGCATGCGGGCACAATAATACCGCTTATTCATCTTAAAAATATGTTGCCTTTGTTGGCAGTTAAGTTAGGCAAATCTTTCAAGAATCATATTTTTCCCCAAAGCATTTGTTAAAATAAGTGAAAGCAAGTAAGCTCTCCATGTAAGAAAAATGAAATGATGACGCCCAAATAACTCCAACAAACAAAAACAAACAATACTGCTGACCTTATCCTTCATTTCAGAATGGCCATTTCATTTAACATTAATTAATTAAAGCAAGACAGGTGGCAAATGAGTACTCTGTAAGTCCGACCATAAAGGAACTTGAATAACGTTTTACTGGGGTTAGAATATGATCCTTTGCTTAATTTTTAGCCACCCCCTTCCACATCATAAGTTAAGGGGTTTGGAAACAGCGCAGATGGAAATAAATCGAGACGATGTGGCAGCAGACAAGATAAGTCATACGTTGTAGACGTCCCTGTTAGCTGAAAATGGCTTCCAGACCAAACTCTTACCAAAGAACGTTTCAACACAAACAAGCGTATCCATCGTCAGGCCTGTCTGGCGGTTGAGGAAGTGAAAGCACAAAGTTCGCCAATCATTTTAGCAATTGATTGGCTAACTGAAAACTGACTACTGGAACAAATCGTTCGTAGCTTCTGTACCTAGATAACCGGGCTCACTTAAGGACAAAACACAAAATGATTTGTGTCTGCCATTGAATATGGTTTATGTTTTTTTGTCGTTCTGTCATGGCATATTTCAACAAACTTTCCAACGGACTCGGTTAATTTAGTGCTGGGTGTAAATCTTTCACGCAACTGCTTCACAGGACGCGGTTTGCTATGCCCATGGTTAATTGTTGATGGTATCTGTGTCGAGATGTAAATCAGCGATGATTTTTGTCCAACTCATCCCCTCTAGCGGTGTACCCGCCTTCTGCAATGGCGGTTAGCGAGCCTTATCCATCCATTGATCTTCATGTTGAAGATGATCGCTGCGTTTTAGGCAGTGGGATAATCCTCAATTCTGAGTGCCGAGCAGCATTTCAATAAGTCGCCAGCGTAAGTGTAGGAGGGGGTGTTTTTAACTGGCTGGAACACTCCCTATGTATTTACTTCTGGTCAAAATGAAGCAGTCACTTCACGGTTGTATGAATGTGTGCGCAGAAGCCTCTCAAGTCTCTAAGTCCGTGAGCATGGGCAGTGGCCTGTGAACACAGAATATAACCTTTTTGGATTTGTTCGTCGGTCGGCACTGTTGGAGAAAACCTCCTAGCCAGGGCAATTCATATGCGCTTACTTGTGTCGGACAAACCAAGATACAGCAATGCTAGCTGCTGAACACTCGTTTGGAATAGAAGGGATGTCAATGGCTCGTCAGCTGCCCAGTTTCTGAACGCACCTACACCGCGAGAGGGTGGTGAGTTGAACGAAATGGCTGATTTACATCTCGCCATAAACAGTGTAAACACGTAACCTGGGATCTTAACGTGGGTGTTTCTATTTGTATCAACCTTTCTCTACTCTTTTACTTTACCAACACTTTATCCCGCCACTCTCCCTCCCTCTTCCCTCCCAAGCTACTTCAAGAGCTTCCAGTACTGCTCGTACGCGCCGCACGTCCGCTCGTGCAAGCCCAACACGGACGGCATCTCCTCCTTCGAGGACCTGCTGGCCAACCTGGTGCTGAGGGTGTCCGTGTGGGTCATGGCCTTCATCACCTGCTTCGGCAACCTCTTCGTCATCGGCATGAGGTCGCTGATCCGAGCCGAGAACAACCTCCACGCCGCCTGCATCAAAGTGCTCTGCTGTGGGTCTGCCCGGACACCTCGAGCGTTCACGGTCTCCGTCTGTGCCGCGCGATTGCGTGAGAGTGAATGCGTTAAAAGGCTGAGGTTCCCCTACCTTTTTGTTTTTTGGACTCTGTCAACGTCACACCACACTAAGTGGTTCATAGCAGTTTGCTCGTGGTTCATGAAGCATTTTCGTCTTTAAAAACTTTCAAAACAAAAATTCAAAACAAAAATCTATAGCTAAAAAGGCAGTAATCTCCAATGACCCCAGACTACCCCACAGTTGGGGGACACCGGTATAAGTTTCGACCCATCTGCAACTTAAGATAGCTGAGGCAGAGTTCAAACTAGGTGTTGTTTCTGTATGAGTAACAAGAAATGAAGAACATAGAGTACTAGAAAAACGTCAAAACATAAACATAGACCCGGCCTGATTGGCATCTGCGTGGCACACAGTTGGAGAGGAGGGCCATGACACCGCAAGACGCTGGCAGCGTTTTGTTCAGGCTTGACAGGCGAACCTCCCTTCAGTCACGCTGCTCTTGGGATTTACACAGAAAAGAATCGGATAGCAGTGGAATGTGTCCCAACATCGCTCTACAGTCTACTGCTGAGACCCCAACACTAATCTACATTCTACTGCTGAGACCCCAACACTACTCTACAGTCTGTTAACTACTGCTGAGACCCCAACACTAATCTACAGTCTACTGCTGAGACCCCAACACTAATCTACAGTCTACTGCTGAGACCCCAACACTAATCTACAGTCTACTGCTGAGACCCCAACACTACTCTACAGTCTGTTAAATACTGCTGAGACACCAACACTAATCTACAGTCTACTGCTGAGACCCCAACACTAATCTACAGTCTACTGCTGAGACCCCAACACTACTCTACAGTCTGTTAAATACTGCTGACACCCCAACACTACTCTACAGTCTGTTAACTACTGCTGAGACACCAACACTAATCTACAGTCTACTGCTGAGACCCCAACACTAATCTACAGTCTACTGCTGAGACCCCAACACTACTCTACAGTCTACTGCTGAGACCCCAACACTAATCTACAGTCTACTGCTGAGACCCCAACACTAATCTACAGTCTACTGCTGAGACCCCAACACTAATCTACAGTCTACTGCTGAGACCCCAACACTACTCTACAGTCTACTGCTGAGACCCCAACACTAATCTACAGTCTACTGCTGAGACCCCAACACTAATCTACAGTCTACTGCTGAGACTCCAACACTAATCTACAGTCTACTGCTGAGACCCCAACACTAATCTACAGTCTACTGCTGAGACCCCAACACTACTCTACAGTCTACTGCTGAGACCCCAACACTAATCTACAGTCTACTGCTGAGACCCCAACACTAATCTACAGTCTACTGCTGAGACCCCAACACTAATCTACAGTCTACTGCTGAGACCCCAACACTAATCTACAGTCTACTGCTGAGACCCCAACACTAATCTACAGTCTACTGCTGAGACCCCAACACTAATCTACAGTCTACTGCTGAGACCCCAACACTACTCTACAGTCTGTTAAATACTGCTGACACCCCAACACTACTCTACAGTCTGTTAACTACTGCTGAGACCCCAACACTAATCTACAGTCTGTTAACTACTGCTGAGACCCCAACACTAATCTACAGTCTACTGCTGAGACCCCAACACTAATCTACAGTCTACTGCTGAGACCCCAACACTAATCTACAGTCTGTTAACTACTGCTGAGACCCCAACACTACTCTACAGTCTGTTAAATACTGCTGAGACCCCAACACTAATCTACAGTCTACTGCTGAGACCCCAACACTAATCTACAGTCTACTGCTGAGACCCCAACACTACTCTACAGTATGTTAACTACTGCTGTGTGTGTGTGTATAAAAGTGTTCAGAGATTGCATCAGAGATTGCATCAGAAATTCACCTATGGCTGCTTCTCCCCTTCCCTAGCTCTCGCTCTACACACACACACACATGCACACGCACACACAGACACACATGAACACACACGCACACCCACGCGTGCACACCCACGCGCGCACACCCACGCGCGCACACCCACACACACACAGTGGTAATGTCGACCTGGCACTCCCAAGCATGATAAGAGGTTTAATTTGGTTTTGGGCGACACCTTCTGTGTTTCTGAAGGCTGTCAGTGTAACGCCACTCTACCTCGGCAGGCAACAGCGTGCGGTGTGCTGTCTTCCAGGTGCAGACTGCCTGATGGGCGTGTACCTGTTCTTCGTGGGCGTGTTTGACGTGAAGTTCCGAGGGGAGTACAACCGCAACGCCCTGGTGTGGATGGAGAGCGTGGAGTGCAGAACCATTGGGTTCCTGGCCATGCTGTCCTCGGAGGTGACCCCCTCACGTTTAGGAAGCGCATAATGTGCACAGGCGCACGTTTGTGTGCACAAGCATGCCCGTGGTCGTGTCTTGGCACACGCACACACACACACATTCGCACACATTCACACACACCTTCACGCACGCATTCGTAGGCGCACTCTCACTAACTCACTCACTCACACGCACGCACACTCACACACATGCACACACACACACACACACACACGCACGCACGCACGCGCACATGCTCACCCCCTCACACACACGCACGCACGCACGCGCACATGCTCACCCCCTCACACACACACACACACACACACACACGCACACCCATGCACACACACGCTAAGAACAGAATTAATAATTATGTGGTAAATGCACTTCAATTTTACTTCAATTTGAAAATAAAAAGTATAAGAAAAGTTTGCTTGCTGCTCTATTAGGTGTCCGTTCTCCTCCTGACCTACCTGACCGTGGAGAAGTTCCTGGTGATTGTCTTCCCATTCAGCAATCTCCGACCCTCCAAACTGCAGACTGTGGTGAGCATTGCGTTAACTCTGTAGAGAGCCACTCACCCACGGCTGGTTTGTTCTGCGCTCGGTACCGAGAGCCGAGAGCAGATATTAAATACGGTGGTGCAGCTGTAGCTCAGGTGGGTGTGGCAGTTCATCTCGCGGCTGTCCTTCAGCCAGACACTTAGAGATCGCTTACACTTCCAGACCGCCTGGGTAACGGCCTGCGGTATCGCTGTCGTTGAGTCATCAGTTCAAATGTATCACTCAATTAGAGGAACTGTGTGAGATCAAGGTGGTTTTTCCGGATGTTTAAGGGACACTGTGCTTTTCCGACATTGTAAGAGACGCTAGACTTTTTGGCAAACATGAAATGGACACCGTAGGATTTAGAGTTTTCTACTAATGGTAAAGGGACACTGTGTGAGATTCAACTGTTGTAATGACATTAGGGACAGAATTGCCCTGATGTTTACAGGGCCAGTTTTTAAGACTAACGCCTGTTTAAATGTTATACAGTCTATGGTTTAAAGGGACACTGTTATAGACATGGGCTATTCCACTTCCCAGGCAAACACTGGATTCTGATTGGCTGTGTGGTTATTTAACATCTTTTCTTTTCTTTTCTTAGTTTTATCAAACTTGCACATTTATTTTCTGACGGTGTGGGACAAGTCATTAGGCACTTAATGACTTTCTAAACATGCTCTTCTCAGTGTAAATGAACTGGACACGAGTTACACAGTTCAGTAAATATCTTAATTGCTTGAATCATCAGAGCAGCGGAATAAATAGGCTATGTAATGATTTATGTCGTATGTTTCAGCAACACATCACAATTTACTGTCCGATGGGGAAACTCAATGATCCAGAAGAAAAGGTTTTGTAATTAATCAAAATCCATTCAATTATTCAGTCAGTCAAATACTTCATATTGTAAATTACTTATAAATACTATAAAAATAATGGGCTTATAAAGAGTTACGGAATGAAAATGAAATCATATTTCTTTACATAAAAATGTTTATCCAAACTTTAAACACTAAAAGATTTGTTGATACAAACACATACAAACCAAAATCGTATGGTAAATCCCATAAAGTGTGTAAATGTATGTATAACAAAAAGTTCAAAAGAAAGGCATTAAAGTGAGCCGAACGTGGCAACGAGTGTGCTGCGGCAAACAAGCAGTGTTGCCAAAATGCCTGGGATTTTATACCAACCGACAGAACTAAGAAACGAGTCACCATAAACACCATTGGCCTTTTAGTTTTAGAGCTCCTCACTAGTGAGATCTGCACCGTGCTCGTCCGTTTCGAAGCGTTCCCTTTGGGTTCATTCTACTACCGAGACAATTTAATCTGCTGCCTTCACAGTGCTTGGATTTGTATCTCCTTTTATCGGGACCAACTCGGCAGATGCAAAGGTAGCACTTTGTGTAACAAGGATACATTAAATAACCGCAGTAAGAAGCATAATTATATAGCATTAGCATAAAGGTTAGGGTAAGGGTTAATGTATACGTTTACAAATGAATACTTTAGTTAACATGTACACCATTACCTTAGTTAACATGAAAACCAATAGCAAAGGATACCTAGACCATTAGTCACCTGTTTATTAAATTATCCTGTTTATTAAATTCAAAGCAAAAATGTGGTTATTGCTTTGTTTCTGCATTAACTAATGTTAATGCATGGTTAATTAATATATCCTTATTTTTAAAGTGTTACCAATGAAAGTATAGATGACTTTTATGAGCACTTCACACAAACATTCACTTAGATTAGCCAAGGTTGCGCTATAAATATCCAATGGCACAGAGATCCAGTGGACCCGGCTCCAAGCATTTCTCTTCACGTAATTCACATTGGCCTTCAGTCGTGTCGCATATGCTTTTATCCAAAGTGTGTCTGGAAACAACATTGCGAAGCAAGCAATCACAATTTCGAGAGAAAAACAGTACACCCCTGGTCGAATCCCTCTGCTTCCACCGAATGACTTGACCGGTGCGTTTTCAAGACGCTGCCCGCGTTCGCCCTGAACCTAACACCCTGTTTACACTCCATCACACTCACAGCATGATGTCTGTGTCTCCCGACTATCAGACACAAAGTACCCAGCCCAGACACCCGAGAACACACACCCTGCGGAAGGCTGTGGGCCGGATGTTTGTTATGAACTATTTTGAAATACGGTGGAGGGGGGTGAGAACCTTCAAGTGATAAAAATAGAGGCGCTCTCATTGGACGGTTTGGAGATGTGTTGACGGGAAGGAGTTCAGCACTGCAGGGGCTGTTTTTGTTGCATGGACATTACAGGATGAGGACTGGAGATTCGGTTTCTTATTTGGAGCCATTATATAGCAAATGTATACAGAAACAGCCTTCGAGAAGGCTAAAACCGTTATGCAGATTCAGATGCAAAATGCCCAAACACCAAGCCCAATGTACTAACTAGGGGCTTAAGAAACAGCTCAATAAACAGGATGTTTCAATTTAAAAAAGTGATTTGAACAAGATAGGAGCCACCTAATCAGCTTTAGCGAAGGGAGGAGGTTTGTGTGAAATAGTCTGCTTGCTATTCGGGACAGGATGAGAGGGCTGTGTGAGTCTGAGGGGATGAACAGCCCTTGAGATTTAATAAGAAGCACTCCATGGAGAAGTGATACAGTGCCCTAGCTCTGTCTGAGGTTTGGCAAATGTTCATCTTAATCTACTGCAGTTTCTTAGCCAACTGGAAGTTGCAGTAAAAAATGCCATTGACTTGAGTGAATTTGGCCTCTTAATACAACGGAACATTGCGTTAAATTGTAGCGTTTCCATTTGGGAAGGTTTGCCCTGGGACTTTTCACTCAAAAAGCAGCTAATATTTTGATGCAATAACCTTTTACCAGATCCACGCCACACAACAACAGACACGCATAATCTTAAAAAAAACAAAACAAAACAAAAACAGCTTACCTTGTCTCAAAGCCATGAGCCTAGAAACTGAATAATAAAACAAAATATTATATCGTTTTTGTGTGATTCACTCCGATGGCTGTCTTAACAACGCCCCCAATCAGCCCCTGCCTGAAGCGCCCCCCTCCCCCCCCCCCCCCCTGTGTCCCCCCGCCTGCTGCAGATGATGCTGACCTCCATCTGGCTGCTCGGCTTCGTCATCGCCGCCGCGCCCCTCATGGACGAGGACGCGTTCGGGAACTACTACGGCCGTAACGGCGTGTGCTTCCCGCTGCACTCGGACCGGCAGGAGAAGCCCACGGCCAAGAGCTATTCCACGGCCATCTTCTTGGGTACCTGAAGAGCCCGTTTTTTTTGTTGTTGTTGTTGTTGTTTTTTTTATTGGTTTGCTTAAAGGGTGTTCTACGGTGTACTTTCGTTGTTTCCTGCAGACGCTATGTGTAACAAAGCCAATTGGCACACGCCACCTAGGTGACTTTTACGGGGGCTCCTCCGGACAAAGGACGCAGGGCGGTGATGTTGAAAGCCGGTTTATTGTAGAAGTTTGTAGTTAAATGATACGACACAATGGTGTTGCCATGTAGGAGATCTCTCTCTCTCTCTCTCTCTCTCTCTCTCTCTCTCTCTCTCTCTCTCTCTCTCTCTCTCTCTCTCTCTCTCTCTCTCTCTCTGTGAGTGTGTGTGGTGATGGCTGGTTTAACCTGTGCAGCCTCACCCAGCCCCAGAGTCCAATCAGACTCGGCCAGGTGAGGCTGATAAAACCAGCCATCATCCACACACTATGCTTTTCTCATTGAGGGAGAACGTATATTTCTTTTTTGGCCTGGAGTTACCTGTTTTGGAAGATAGATGCTTACATTCAGTGCCATAGACGTCCCAACACAGAACATACCTGTCCTGTTGCTTTCATCTACAGATCCTTTCTTCAGTCAGACCACTATCATTTAAAGTACAATGTTTGTTTCGGGCAGTATGGCTCTGTACGGGGGATAATCCCCCCGCCCGTTCGAGCAGCCATGCCGCACCGGAAGCAGGGAGTGCAGCAAATAATCCCCCCCCCCCCCCCCCCCCCCCAGGGAGAAGTAAAGATTGAACTGGTAACAATCAGTGTGATATCAGGGTTTTATGGCATGACGTACAGAACAACTTCAACAGCTTTTTATCTTAACGTAGAGAAGAAATGCACGACCGACAATACAGTGGAGCTGCGGAGGTGGTGGTGGGCTTTGCATGCTTGAGCTGTGCGGCGGCCAGAGGAATGAGCGCGTAGGCTTTTTGAACACAATGCTAGTGAGCGCGCGGCTGAGATTGCCCAACGTCCGCTGAGCTAGCGCTTGTTGACGATTGATTAGCGTGAGGCTGGGCGCTGCCGACGACCGCTTCTCGCAGTAATACCAATGGTTGCATGATGATGAATGTAGAATCACAGAGCCACCCTGTTGCTTTTCCCTCCTTGAACCAAGTAATGGTTAGTAATAAATCAATGACACGATCACAAATCGCTGAGCCATCGGCTGATTTCTGTGGACTCCCAAGCAGCCTCACTATGCCATGACAACAAGCAATATAGGCAGTAGATATATATAAGAGATAGGCAGAGGAAATAAATAAACACAACACTTTTCTTTTGGTGGACAAGATTGCACATGATAATTACTGTCACTGATTACTGCCACTCACCCTTTCAAATCAGTGACTCGTGTTAAATCAAAGGGAATTGGGCTCTAGGATAACTGGATGGAAGAACTGCTGGGAAATGGGACAGAGAGACAGACAGATAGATTAGACCGGCAGGCAGGTCTATACAACACTGTATATGTGCAAGTGATGTACACATCATTAGTTATACGTCGTATCTGACTCCGGAACCATCATCAGCGGGCTGCCTAGATTTTCTTCCAAAGTCGAAAGGGACCACCGTTTGCAGTCCCTGTTTATTTCCCATACTTCACTAGATGTGCTCTTTCCCATGCTAAGTAGCTTGTCACATTACGGGCAGCGCGGGCTAGCCAGCGGCAGTAGCACACAGCCCATCATAACACCCGTCAACTAGACTATGATAAATGGATTGTAATGATGTCTGCAACAGGGGACTACGTAAGCATATTATAAAGCACATCAGTATTCCTTTTAATTAGGTGTCACCTGGAGGAACTTTGTAAATGAGTTGATGACGCAAAGCTGTCCTTTATTTAGACTTAGTCAGAGTGTGTGTGTGTGTGCGCGCGCGCGTGCGTGTGTGTGTGTGTGTGCTTGTCCATCTTTTATATATATATATATTTAGATTATGTCGTCTTTGCTATACTTTGCAATCTGCGACAAATGTGCTGACTCCTCCAGAAGACTACAGCTCAAAACTTTCCCTTTGCCGTCAGTCTGTCCTGTGCCTGAGCAGCTGTTAGCCCCTTGATAAGCTCTTGAGTGTGCCTTTTCTTTACTTGGACAAGTTAACGGTTTTTGACCTTAAAGGCACACCTTATTGAATGAACATGTGTGTATGTGTCTTGTGTCTGTATTGTACGTTTATTCATGTGTTGTTTTAAGTGTGTACATGTCTCTGCAGGCCTTAATCTGGTGGCCTTCCTGGTGATCGCCATATCCTACTCGAGTATGTTTTACTCCATCTACAAGACTGGCATCAATGCCACCGACATGAGGAGCAGGCTGCACAAAGATGTTGCCGTGGCAAACCGCTTCTTCTTCATAGTGTTCTCTGATGCCCTCTGCTGGATACCAATATTTTTGGTCAAAATTCTTTCACTGTTGAAGGTGGAGATACCTGGTGAGGAATGACGAATGACATTGTCACGCAATCATTTATGTTGTATTTTTTTATAATACGTTTAATTTAAATAATTTATATCGTATATAGATTTATATAAATTAAAATTATTTTACCCAAATTCCGTGATGTGGCATTTAATAATTCTGTCATTTAGTTGTATGCATTTTACTCAATTCCTTTTGGCTGGCAGTGAAACACCTAGGCCAGCACACATAGCACCCCTTTTAAATCATGTTAAGTTCGATTCGATACATTAGATTAAATGTACCCGAGGTGACATGAACGGAATTCAACTGAACCGACCTGAAGTGAATTTTAGAACATCAGGGGGCGTTGTCGTGCAATACGGGAAGCGGTTACTAAAACAGGTAGGCCTACTATAAACTACCTAGTAAGTACCTAACCAATATAGTTCCTCAAGACAGCAAAATGGTTGCCAAGCAACACAGGCTGGCATACTTTGAGATTTGCGGCGCATTGATTCTGAAAACGAATTGTTGTGCGGTCCCAGGTGTGCGTTTATATATTTTATATCGCACAGCGATACTCGAGCCAATCCAAATCTAGGACCGGCACCATTCATTTAATAAATGACCCTTGACCTTTCGACCTGCAGGCACCATCTCCAGCTGGGTGGTGATCTTCATCCTGCCCATCAACAGCGCCCTGAACCCCATCCTCTACACGCTGACCACCAGCTTCTTCAGAGAGCAGGTGGAGCTGCTGTTGTGTCGCTGGCAGCGGAGGACCACCTTGAAGAAGGACCGCAAGAGCCTCACCTCCTCCACCATCTACATGGAGAACTCCCGGCCTTCCTGCTACCAGGCCCCCGTCTACCTGCCCCGGGCCTCATTGGCCGGAGCAGACCCCCGCTATGGCTGACGGTGGGGTCCCAAACCCCCCCCCCCCGGAAACTGAGGGTTGGGTACCGGGACAGGTGACCGGGACCACTGTCGCATACGGGTGGGCACGGGGTGTGGAGTTGGAGTAGATTGCCATTGTCTGAACAACAACAACAACAACAACAACAACAACACACACACACACACACGTCAGAATGTATACCAGCATCGTTTGTTACAATTTGCAGCAAAAAGCAGCGCTCAATCTACAATGAATGCCAAAAAAAGACTCTGTTAAACTGTGAAACTACTGAGCAACTGTAAGATATTGGTAAGATAACACAGAATGTAACAAAGCCAAACAAAATAAGAATATTTCAATAATATGTTGTTCTGCGTGCTAATGTCGTCACCATGACAATGAAAGCTGAAAAGGGCTTTCACTACACGTTGAGTTGAAGAGGAGTTGTTATGAACCACATTTTATTGAATCAAAACTTTGTTACTAGAGTGCTAAATACAACATCCAGAACATCTTAAAGATATTTTGTCATTTCAACTCAATACCAATAAAGAAATGGACCATATCTATTTATAATAATACAAATTCATAAATATTATGAATGATTGACCAAATTGAACAAATTAAAGAAAATACATTATTTAAAGGTGACAATCAGTGACTATTGAATAATTACCAGCTTTGTGTTGCAGTAGCATTCATTTTTCCCTGTAGTTGGTCTGTAAAATAACCTTTCCTGATTTTATATATGTCATCTAGTGTACATTATACACAGCCTTTTGTCTGCATGCATGTTAACTGTAACGTATGGATCTATGTGCTGGAGCAGACGTCATGATGACAATCATTTGATTTATTTTGGGAAGAATATTTGACTGGTGAGCCAGGATCCATTGGCTTGGTTCGATGCCACAAAAACAATAAAAAAAAGTGATTGATTAAATGTTCTGCTGGCCATTTGCTACCATTTGTATGAGGGCAACTGGACTGCTCACATGTTGGTACTTTATGTTGTGTTTATACATTTTTATACCGGCTGAACAACGATACGATGAATTTACAAATGCCTCTTTGTAGTTTTTGTATGATTTATTTGCCTTTGGTTGGATGCTTCCCATCTAAAAGGCATCATCAGTGAATGAGAAAAATTCAGCAGGGAACTAATAGACCAGATTAGATAGAGAATGGAAGTACTTCCTCTGCCAATAACAGAGAAAATACAAAGGCACATTGTTGATAATTATGCTGTGCATATGTACATTTACACTTGAGGTTGGGCTATTGTTGTGTTTATTTGTGTTTTTACTGGTATGTGTAAATGGGTCCACCGTTTTGTTTGCGATACGTTGAAGTACTGTCCTGAACGGTGTGTCTACATGTTGGGTTAGACGATGACGAACGAGGCAAACATATCAAATGTTGGTTTTGTTAGGAGAATGGAGATAGTGGATGAACGAAACACACCAAGACCACTGTCTGCACTTAATATCAACACAAGACAGGAATCCACAGGGTTTGAACACTGCTCATACACCTCGCAAAGTTTGGTGCGGTCGCATCACCGTTCCATCTCCTGCGTCGGTGCTTTATGTTCTGGTACGTCCAGTTATGTTCATGGTGGACCCACTGCCTTTTCAATGTGGAGCAACTGGTTTTAATGGTTTAATAAAAAGGACAAGACAAAGTTGAGCTTGACTTTCTTATTTTGCATTTGTTCTTTGTTACTTCAGATTAGATTGTATTTACGTTACAGTTAATTAAGTCTGCAATGAACCCACGAGGCACATACTAAGCCATGAATAAGAAACAATATCAAGATCTACGTTATAGAGCTGGATGCAGGTTGACTCTTTCCTTTTAAGAAAAATATTGGTAACCATGCAAGACATGCTAATGGTAATTCCCTTGTGTGACTGAAAATAATTAAAGCTGTATACGAGAGGAACAACACATGTGCAATGCCACACACACACACAAATTTTTTTTTCATGAAAAAGGTGAGAGATAAATTGTCTCGGCTGATGCATGAATTTAACATAATACACAATATTGACTTTTCAGCAGCTTACTCATTTTAGAACGTATAAGTCATTACGAATGTAAATAGCATGTCCTAATGATGTCCTTTAAAACATAAAGCTACGGCAAAACACCAAGTACTCCGTCACCTTAACGCAGTCCTAGTTTGGTCTCATTTGCGACAGACGCACATTAAACGGAGTTTTTGATTTGACAGAAGGTGCGATAATTAGCTGGATCATTTCCTCTTCCTATTGATTTCACACCTGCAGCGCAGCATCTTTCCGCGGCAGGTGTTTCAGCAAGGTGGAGCCGGAGCGCGACACAAAAACACACAGGACAGCGAGCCAATCAATCCTCTGCTTTGCCTCATTGCCCAGAAGGGCAGAATCTGATTGGTTGCTAAGGGTGTGTTCCCATCATCCCGAGCTCTGGAGCTGTCAGCCGAAGAGACACGACTCTCGGAGGAGACGAGACGGATTGATGAAAACGAGAGAGCCGCACTAAATAAACAAAGCCTTCGCTTCGAGAAATGCGGGTCTTGTAAAGACACAGGCCGAACATCTCAAGGTACTGCTATTTAACATTTGTATGACGTCAACGGGCTGTTTGTGCTGGTCACTGAATAAGGGACACTCCATCTCGATAGAACCACCACAGGAGGCTTGCAGTAGCTCGTCGGCTACAAATATCGTTAGCTATATAGATATAGCTTGTTGTTATACGAGCTGTCGACCACCAGCTATTCGCAAAGGCTAACACAACACGCACGAGCCGACATTTGTGAGCTCCACTCGCGTAACAATATAACACGACATGACCGCGTGCCCGCGACACCGATCCGTTGTTTGGGGCTCGTGCAATAGTAATTACCCACAGCAGACACGAGATGGGGGAGAACATGATCACCGATCCATTCTCATTTTGGACACAATATCCACGGATAAAGCGAACTTACTGTAGCTGCATCGTGATATTAGTCGTTTGAGGCACCACGTCGTTGTGCCTGTGAGTCAACAAGACACACGAATGTGGTCTAGCTGCTCTTTATGGTACTGAATGGTGTGTCTGGGCCACTGTCTGTCGGAAGTGCTCGGTCTAGACCTGCCCATTTGTATAATGCATGGACGGTTCGTCCACTTTGTCCTGGTTCGATGGCGTTTGTCCACCTATGGCTGTACAGGGTCTTTCCATAGGCCTGGTGTTGTTTAATAGTTGTATTCGTTAGAGAATGTTTGTGAATGTTTGCTTACCCTTGTATGCATTGGCCTTTGCTGCCGTTGCTGTGTTCAAATGGTACATGGATTGATAAAAAGCAGTTATATTTTAACCAACATAAGTTGTCGTCACTTTATTGTATTGTAATGCCTTTGAAGCCCAAACAAGATAAACAATAGTATATATCGCAAAATACTCTCTCAGCCACAACATCAACTTATTATGTGTGTACAGTATTGTCCATCTTAAATCATCCTTAAACATACAAACATATCAAAACAAGTATAGGCTATACTGAAAAGCCCTTGCTTATTATAGAGACAATTTGTGGGTCCTTTTTCCTGTCATCTGCTAGGTCTTGACCCCCTATAAATGTTCTGGGTGGCCCCTCCCAACCCAGCCCTTGAGCCAATCAACTCTCAGTCTGTGCTCTTCCACCAGCACCCCCGCCTGGTGTTAGCTCCTCCAGCTGTTGGGTCATTCAACTATGGCGACCCAGTTAACGCCATTGTTCTTGTCTGTATATGCTCACTCACTCACTCTCTCATACACACACACACACACACACACACACACACACACACACACACACACACACACACACACACACACACACACACACACACACACACACACACACACACACACACACACACACACACACACGCGCATACATACATATACAGCCATAGCGTTTATTAGAGGTATGTGGTGATTGCAATTACGTAGCGTTTTTCAACTCGTCACTTATCTGTTGTTTTCTGTTGTGATTGATCGGTATTCAAATATAGGACGATAGAAGCTGTATCTTGGAGTAAAGCTGTTTTTAAGGGACATTATTTGAGATGAAGGGTAACCTTCGATGAATATATTAAACCAGGGTCCAAGATGAACAGCAGCCGTGAGCGGCTAGATTAGTCGATCTGGCAGGTAAATAATTCACGGTTATGTATTAAAACCGTTGCTTGCCCGGTAGATTTTTTTTTTTTCAGTTAAAAATACAAAATTCTAAAAGCATATTTTTGGACCTCTGCAGTGAACCAACAGGAGGCCTGCGGGCTGGTGTTATGTTATCTCTTGACTCGCGCACCTCGTGATTCACCCTCACACCCGAAGGGAGCTGGGAATATCATCCGTCCCACATCGTACACTTAGGCCCACGCCGCTCTACCCCACTCACATTGTTTCCATAGCTACCAGCCAGGCTCAGAACCGAGTGACCCGGGTTTACCAATAAACACACACACTGGGCAAACACCCACACGGACACACCGATGGCTAACACATGGCTGCACAGAGGACGAGAAGTAGCCCGCTCTCCGGCTGTGCCCGAGGTGGTGTTTACATTATTAATCACGTGTGACCTGCCCTTGGTAGCCGCACCCTGGTTCAGTTTGTTATCAAGCCATCGTGTAGACGGCTTGTAGACATCATGTAGACATCTGCTTTTATCTATTCTTTTCATAGCCTGTGTGTTGCACACAGATTTTACAAGATAGGTCACGCTCAAGTTTAATCTGCATTCAGTTGTTTCAGGTACTTGCGTTTCATTTATAATGTGTGTGCGTTAGTGTGTGGGCTGTTTTGTGTACGGGATAACTTGGATGTCAGGACAGAAATCTGAATTACCATTAACATTATTGTACGCCTATTCACATACAGATGCTGGTATTTGTGGATATGAATATGAAAGAAATCAGAGGATTGTCTTATTAAAATGGACAGCCACACACCATCCAAACCTCACAGATTACATAATAACAATATGACTTTCATGTGTCCTCCAATTTCGAAAGGTCTGTACAACATAATATACCCCGTATGGCCTAAAGGGGGCACTGTTGCAGTACCAATTTGAACAGAAAACAAGGTAGAGCAGCATCAAGCCTTTTTGGACTGCTTTAAGGCTAATGAGTATTGTTTGTGTCTTTTATTTTTGTCCTTTACCGTTAGTATTATTCCTGTTGCTATCCGTAAGTCAAGATATATAATGGTAGATTTAATTATCTGAATGTACTTATATAGGACCGAACACATACTGTTATTGTTACTTACTGACAACACAATGTTGGCTACATTGTGTGGCTAATATTGTGGCACACTAACAGCTAACAATTTTGAAACTAAAAGAAGCTCTGACAACGAGGAAACTAGCAAATCAAACTGAATGTCTCCAATGTGATATATTCTTTCAGTTTGTCCCTAAGCTAAAACAGCAAAGGTGCTGGTTATGAAGTTATCAATGATGGGGAAACACTTTACAATACAGGTCATTAATAAACCATGATTTAACATTATTTAACCCTATTGAATAATGTATAAATGAATACCTTAGTTAACATGAACACCATTACCTTAGTTAACATGAACAACTTTAGTAAACGTGATCACCAGCGTTATTAAATGCTGGTAGACACAATAGTTAAATGTTAATTAACTGTTGGTCAAGGCTTATGACTGCATTAATTAATGTTAATTAATGGTTAATTAATGTACTCTTATTGTAGAGTGTTACCAATGATTTAAGAACATTGTCACTGTCAGGGGTTAAATTGAATGATTGACTCAGTCTGCGGGAAAAACAGATTTTAAGTGAATGGATATTTCATTATACCCCTTTCTTTCTGTCATTCACTGAAGGAAGGAGGGAGAGAGAGAGGGAGGCTTGTGGAAGGAACATCCACGGATGAAGTAAACAACTCAACGGGAGTCCTTAAGCTAATAATAGCACCTGGGGGCAAGGAGCCCTGGTAGCAGGGTCGTGTGGCTGTCTTGTGGCGCAAGAGACTGTGGGTGTAGCGAAGGAAGTCGCCAGTCCAATGGAGATGGCACCAACTGGGCAAGGTTCAACAGCACTGCTTTGTTTTGATCAGACTCGCACAACCAGCCGTGGTGACTTTCTTTCTCTTGATCCATTTGTTGTCATTGCTTTTGTGTGTGTGTGCGTGCGTGTGTGTGTGTGCGTGCGTGTGTGTGTGTGTGTGTGTGTGTGCGCGCGCGTGCGTGTGTCTCTGTGTATGCGTGCGTGTGTGTGTGTGTGTGTGTGTGTGCGCGCGTGTGTCTCGTGTTTTCCTGAGTGAGTGAAACGCCTCTTCAACAGCCCTTGGCACCCTGTCGTCCTACAGGCATTTGACCCTTCGCCTGCCTCTCGGAAATAAACGAAACTGTCAAGAGCAGAGAGAGACGACAAACACCTCCTGTGTAGATGACCATGTACCGTGTGATGTCTTCTTTGTATAAATTCATTAATCGATTAGGATTTTGGCAGTTCATTTCCGTGTGTATGATTGAGTAAAGATGGTGATGGCAGTTGTTTGTTGTGAATAGACGTCAGTTGGTCACTCTTGATTCGTTTCTTATTCAAGGGGCAGTGAACCCAAAAACGTTTTTTGTTTTGTTTTAAAGATGATGTTCAACAAAGTAATCTATGCCATTTTGTCACTGTTCCTAAAATAAGACCATGTTTTCTGAAGTTGGCACAGACAACTTGAGAAGTTGTCTCTGCCAACCAGTTTGTGAAGTTCTGCTCTGCTCCGAACTCAAGTCGTTCTTTTCGTGATGTCACAACGAAGGGACACCGGGGGCGAGGTGTGTGTGGATGTGTGGCGCTCCACCTGGACAGCGGCTGTTAAGCTTTGCCAATAATTATAATATAACGCCATGGTGTGTTGCTCATTTCATATACAACATTGCTCATTATAATGCTCAAAGACAACGACGGTACTAGCTGAAACAAAATTATCACAAAGTTGCCGTGGGTTGTAACCATGGGGATAATGCATCCCCCCTTCCTGCCAGTCTTTTTTTTTATCTCATAGTGTTCCAAGTTGAACTGAAACTGGGGGTTCACCTACTCTTTAAGATCAGGAGCAGTATGTGGGCATCGATGCATGGTCTACGTTATAGCCATCATCATGGGGATCAAACTCTTACCTGCGCTAGCATTGACAGACAATGCAGTGAGTTTAGTTCAGCGAGCAATGAGGCCACCGAGCCTATTTCCGTCAGCGCATCAGGAACATCAAGGTGTTACTCTGAGGGCCCAGGTGTCATGGTGACGGTGTCTCAAACAGTGGTTCTACCCCTTGGAGGATGGCAACCACCAGATAGAGGTGGAGGCTAACACAGGGGTGGCAGTAGCTGATGAGGTGGTAGGATAGAGTGTCTCACGCAACTCAAAGGGTTTCTGGTAAAACGTAACCTTTAGCATGGTTGACACTGCTGCTAGGCTGAGAGAGGATCAGGCATTGTAGTTTAACCCCGGTGTGCCGCAACGCAATTTCCATTCTCTTACTTCCCATGAGCTGTGAACGTCAGTTAACAGTTCCTGGGGCGAAAATAATAACAACAAAGGACAATAGGACAATAGGACATATGGAGCGTTTTGACAAGACAAAGCAATATTCAAAACTGGTAACTGAAATGCATATCCCTGTATCTGAAGTCCCTCCCTCTCCCTTGCCTTTAAACCCATGTAACTGAAACAGATGTCGCTCAGTCCTAAGTCCCGCCCTCAATCTCACTAATAACCAGTGTGAATGTCTGGTTCTTGGTGATTGGTGCTTTTGAATGGCCATTGTGGCTAGAAAGGTACTATTGTTCATTTAGAAGCACAAAACTGCTGTGTTTGACGTGTATTTGTAGACCGAGTTCATCACAATTCATTCAACCATTCATCCTTTTCCCTTTACCACATTCTTTCTACAAGTTGAGCCTGAATCCCTATAGCTAGATATCATTTTAGTTATTGGATTCCAATCTGTTGCAGGATAATCAGTTAGCCTCAATTTCCAGTCTCACCTGGAGGAAGACGCTTACAATTTGGGCAGGTCAATCGGGCGGTGCTGGAGCTGTGATTGGGTGGATTGGATTGAAAGGCGGAACGGGAAGCTCGAATGGCCAATGGCTGCTTGCTTACACAAATCTGATGGCAAACGGAAGTGAGGGAGCTAGTCCGGTTAAAGCAACACATTAGGTTGACAGTAAGTTAATAGTACTCATTATTTGCTTGTCAATTCGGACCGCTGTCCTTGGGCTGTGTTTAAATTGTACAATGTAATTGTTTCTAATGAGCTATAGGTAGCATATTTCAGTAAATAGGCAAGTTGGCCTTTTGATTGGGCTTTCGAACGCAGGCTCTCCTCAAAGACACCACAATTTACCTTACAAATCTCCTGAACTACGTCAGGGCATTGTTGATTCCTGCATCAGTTTTACATGAACCACATCACTTCCCCTCTACAGTACAACCCATTTAAATCTCACACGGCACTGCAAGGTTGACCTCCCGCTAAACGTCTGTTTACGTTTACGAAGCCAGCCACAGGCTCTTGCCAAGCTGCTCTGCACTTCCTTCAAGGGAGCAACTATGTGTGACGGAGAATCCAGTTCTACATGCCAACGCCTCACTGTTCGTATCCTGTTTGACCAGGTGGGGCCAGTCGGCCTGCTAATCAAAAGCGCAGCATTTGCAAGATGTGGATGTTCATTTTGTGAGGCTAATTGACCCGATTCCCCCTAATCCTTAAATAACCCTGTCTCTCACAGCGCCCCCCACTTCTCTCTCTCTTCTGTCTCTTTCCTTCTCTGTCTGTTTCTCTCTCTCTTTCTCTATGTCTCTGTCTTTCTCTCCCTCTTTCTGTCTCTCTCTTCCTGTCTGTCACTGTCTCTCTCTATTACGTTCGCTGTCCGTCTCTTTCTCTCCATTTTGTACGACTCTTCCTGTTTATGTTTTGGCTTGGATAATCCCCTCCCCCACCCCACCCCACCCCACCCCACCCAAAGGTAATCCTACACCGCCGACACAATGAGGTTACTGTAACTGGTTGAACAGTCCCGACAAGTGACGACAGGGGACTCTCTCTCTCACACACACACACACACACACACACACACTCACACGTATGCCAGTGTACACAGCTCCTAGCATGTGTCTGTGATTTGTAAGTGGACAGCTGTGTGCCATTCTGTGCTCCTTCCTTACCACGCTAAACGGATGAGGAGGGATTCGCCTGACCTGGAGGCAGTGGTGGGGAGAGGTGTGGCCATGCGCTGAGAAGGGAGGAGCATGAGGCAAGAGGGTGGTGGGCGGAGGTCGGGGTAACCTCATTGCCGAAAAGTCTTTCCTTTGGTGGGGGTGGGGGGAGGCTGATTGAAGGAGTTCAAGCCAAAACCTCCCAAACCACCCAATCAAGTAACATGGGTGTAACTGATCCCTCCCTCACTCTCAACACCTGAGTGAGAGAAAGAGAGAGGACAGAGAGAGAGAGAGAGAGAGGGCTGATAATCACGGCTGTGGCTCACAGATTCTCATAAGAGAGAGAAAGGTCTGAGAGAGAGAGAAAGGGAGAGGGAGGTTGAAGAACAGGTGAGGGCAGAGGCAGGAGAAATCGGATCCCAGAGAGGATGAACAAGCCACTCCTAAAACTGCGGTTTGTCAACAAAGCTGTCTGACAATCTGGACTGTCCGTTCAAGCTGAAGGAGAGGACCAGACTGAGAACGTAGCCGAGCAGGTGACTCTCGTAGATAGAGTGACACGGAGAGAGAAAGAGAGAGAGAGAGAGAGAGAGAGGGAACAAAGCAGCAAGTAAAACTGTGAACTCTCAGGAGAGTGTCACCCCAGGGTAACGACCACAAAGCTGTGGACTGTTGTGAGATACGCTTCTCTACCCGGGAGAATCTGGAGAGGAAAGAGAAACCTGCGATGAGAAGAGCAACAGCAATCAGACACGTGAGGATGGGGAAGACGGAGAAGTGACCGAGCAAACTTATTCAAAGCCTGCTTTGAATAAACTTAAGAGAAGAATCTCAAGATTCAAGAAGTGAAAACTGCAGGACGTCGTCATCCTCGCGGAAATAAGAATTCAGAGGAGTTCATCGTCTGATGTCGTTTTGGATTGATCCACATTGGACCACCTACCTGTCAGCCTTACCTTTTGTTCAAGTTCTTTTTTTAGCCCAGTGTGTGTTGTTACTATAATTCTCTAGTTTCCTGGAATAGTCAGCATGTAGTCAAGCCGTCCTGCAGCCTGGAGGTTTTGTTTTCAAATCGTATTGGCAGGAGTGAGTTGACCTCCATTGCGCCCCTCCCGCTGGACATCATGTCCCAGGAGGACGTGTGGAGCACCCATAGTGGCTCCTCGGACCAGCAGGCCGACGATGCCGACCAGGACCCAGGGAGCCAGAGCTACGGTCATGACAGCGTGGTGCTGGAGCACATCGCTACCCTGTCCATGGACATGTTTGAGCCTGGAGACTTCAAGGGGAGGTTCACAAAGATCCAGTCCAAGTCCCGAAAGAGAAGCAACATCATCAGAGGTAGGTCTCCTGTTCTGGATCCTCGCTCCCGAACCGTGGACCTTTTTGAACGCTGTCAAAATGGGGTTAAGCACAAAGGCAAGGGACAGACAGGCAGAGCCAGTGTAGAAAAGCATTAGCAGTTTTAAAACTGGTTCCCAGTGGCGGTCCTCTTTAGGACAATTATTTCTACCAACCTCCCTATTGTCCACAATTTGTTAGCCCAAAGGAAATACAGAGGGTTTCCTATGAGGGGGTGGGGGTGTGGGGGGGGGGGGGGTGGATGAGTAGGAGGAGGGGTGTTGGTAATACCAGTTTCATAGACCCATTAAGGTAATGTTGTGGAACTCAGGAATGAGGCCTGGCTTTGATCTACTCTGGAATATGCAGACATTGTTTTGGAGCTGTTGGGACCTGTTTGGATCACAGCTACATAACGCCTCCAAGTGGCAGAACCCAGACACCATACTGTCTCTTTGTATAGGTTTTGATCTAACATACTGTGGAGTATAATCTCAGACATTAGGTTAGGCTACTAGGCCAATATGTTGTACCCCTCTGGCCTCTTGTCAAACGATATATGTTTTCAACTGCTTGTCTGGAAACATTGGAGACAGGTAGTATTTTGACACAAATACAGTTTTGACGTGTTAAGTTTGGGGATTTTGTTAAGTGGATGGTGTCTAAAACGTTCAGTCCACTTTCTCTAACCTTGCCTCCCGACGCTTCTGGTCGAATATTACGGCAGTAAATCCAATTATCTTCCTGCCTGTTGACAACTTAATGGCATCTGGTTCCTTGGACAGTCAAAGTACTGGAACCAACTCTAACCAAATCATAGCCCTGTGTTATTATTTTAGCTTGCACACGAGTCTATGAGTCCACATTTTCATGCTAGCACTACTAACCTTACTACTAGTCACGTCATCATAATAAAAATAATAATAATAATAAAAATAACACATTTATTATTAAATCGATTTATTCCAGAAAAGGAAATAAGAAGTATAAAATAGTAGTTTTAGCGCTAGACAAAAGAAGGATGTGATTTGTTTTGGGTGAGATTGCTATTTATAGAATTAGTAATAGTAGTATACTTAATAAGGATTAAGGATTTATTTCTGAGTATTTCTTTTTTTGTCGTTAAACAGAAGCCTTCACCAAAGATACACACAGTGAAATAAGATAAATGGCATTAAGAAACAGGTAGGGGTCAGGTGTAGGCTGCCGACAATGGGCTTTGAACTCAGAACCTTTTGGCTGGGGGACAAACACCCTGAAGACTAGACTAGCCTGTCCCCATTGCATTGTTCTCCTGCCTTGGGGATCCAGTAGGGGGGTGTAAATGCTAAAAAGCTGTATGACAGGGAGTCTGGAGTGAGGTAATGGCTTATCCAATGTCTGCTCTGCCTGCACAAACGTGTCCGTCATACACCATAGATGTTGTCATATGCTGGGATGACAACAATTCGTTTTCATCTCTGAAAGTTCGACTCCATGACCCCATATCATCACATCTCGACATATTATATAATATCCAATTCAATATCCGTTCCATCACGGCAGTATTTGTGTACCACTTTCTGCTTGTGTTTGGTCCTTTGTTCCTTTAATGATGTAGTGTGTGTGTGTGTGTGTGTGTGTGTGTGTGTGTGTGTGTGTGTGTGTGTGTGTGTGTGTGTGTGTGTGTGTGTGTGTGTGTGTGTGTGTGTGTGTGTGTGTGTGTGTGTGTGTGTGTGCGTGTGTGCGTGTGTGTGCGTGCGTGCGTGTGCGTGTTGATGTGTGTGTGCATGTGTGTGTTTGGGAGAGCAGGTTAGAAACGCTCACTAAACCTCCACTTTGAGGCTACCAACGGAGAGTGGCATGGCAGTCGATGATAACCATCTCACACGCAAGCTCTTTTTCATGTTTTCAACGACAAGCCAACTGGTCCAATCAGAGCAGCTGTCTCAACAAGACACCGCAGTGTGAACTGGGAGAGTCTTAAACACACCCTGTGGCTTCAGGTGGAGGCCTATAGGTCTCTGTGTGTGTGCCAAGTCATGTGTGTGTGTTTCAAGTCATGTGTGTTTGTAAAGTCGTGTGTGTGTGTGTGAGATTCTAGGAATTTAGTGTGGGTGATTCTCTCTTGTCTACCGTTGTGTATTTCAGTGAGGGTGTATTTGTGTGTGAATTGATGGGTGTATGTGTGTGTGGGGTTGTATCACACAGACAATGGATGAGGCAATAAGGGACTATAGCACATGTGAACTCATAAGAGGCAACCTGTGTTTGTGTGCGTGTGTGTGTGTGTGTTGGTTCTGTCTCATTGTGTTCACATGATTCATGCTCACCCAGTGCCTCTGTGATTGAGTTATGCCTTTGCATCACATCAGAGGGAACATAGAATGTTGGATTAGCAGCCATGCCACCAGTGAGTGTGCGAAGGTGTGTGTGTCTGTGCGTTGGGGTGATTGCGTGTGTGTGAGCGTATCCTAAAGTGTTTTTGTGTTGTGAACCTTCGGAAAAGAACATAATCTCCTTAGTTGTAGGTTAGAGCTGTGTGTGTGTGTGTGTGTGTGTGTGTGTGTGTGTGTGTGTGTGTGTGTGTGTGTGTGTGTGTGTGTGTGTGTGTGGTTTGTGTGTGTTTATGTGCTCGGATCCCATTCCAACAGCTGGTAGTGCCCAGGCCCCCATTCAGAATGTGAGGAATTCTGGGAGTTCCTCACACAGCTACCCTATCAATGGCATAGGGCGTGTGTGTGTGTGTGTGTGTGTGTGTGTGTGTGTGTGTGTGTGTGTGTGTGTGTGTGTGTGTGTGTGTGTGTGTGTGTGTGTGTGCGTGCGTGCGTGTGGGTGTGTCTTCAGGCTCACATGTTACCTCAGTTATTCTTCTTGAAGAGCCCTCCATCCTGTTTCCGATGCATTTCTGACTAAAGCGCATGGGCTCTTTCCAAGCGTGTGTTGGTCACTGGGTTTGTTCTGTAAGGGTTTGGTCACGCACATGTCTGGGTGCCATGGGCTGCTAGGGTGCGTGTGTAATGAATGTGTGATATTTTCCTCCCTGAAGTTTCGCCGATTTTAATTTCAGCTGTCTGAGCTTCAGCCCTCGCGTTGCCTGCAGGATCATTTTAAAACGTGCGTGATGCGTGTTTCTCTTGAGGTCATTTCTACCTCATAAAGCCTTAAATAAATATACAAAATATGTATTTAGCGCTAGTTCAGTGTTTGCTCCGCCACTAACTCCACCCTGCCGGTGGAGATCTCCTATACCAACGGTAGGAGATGGAGACATGGTCGAAAACCATAGACAAGTTATCTAGAACCAGGAATAGGTCTGCAGTGTTTTTTCTGTCTCTCTCTGCTGCTCCTTTGAGGTTAGATTGTAATTGTCTTGGTAATGTGAACCAGGCCACAGCCCGCTGCATAGCTCCCCAGTGATCTGGGCCTTGATTCAAACTGTGCCTTTCTCTCCCCCCCCCTCCCCTTCTTGGTTCCATGCCCTCTCCTCCCTCTCCTCCTCCCTCTCCTCCCTCTCCTTCCTCTCTCTCCTCCCTCCTTCCATCCCACCCCTCCCTTCCTCTTCTCCCTTCTCCTCCCTCCCTCCTTCCCTCTCCTTCCTCTCCTCCCTTCTTCTCCTCCCTCCCTCCTTCTCCCTCTCCTCCCTCCATCCCTCCATCCCACCCCTCCCTCCCTCTCCTCCCTCCTTCCCTCTCCTTCCTCTCCTCCCTCTCTCCTTCTCCTCCTCCCTCCCTCTCTTCCTTATTTTACCCACCCCACCGCTACACTTCCCCTGTTCTCCCGGGGAATCACATGACTGTGATTAGCCCTCTTCTGCCTCTCTCCTTGTCCTCGCCCTGCACCTCATCATCATCGTCATCATCATCACCACCTTCATCATCCTCGTCATTATCATCATCATCACCATCACAATCTTCATCATCACCATCTTCGTCACCATCATCTTCGTCACCATCATCATATTCCTCACCACCTTCATCATCATCACCATCACCATCCCTGTGGCAATTTAACCATCCTAATTGAATGGACCTTCACATGATGGCTGTAGTCACCTTTCAGCTTGGCACCTCCTCTCGCGCTCAGTGTTTTTATTTGGATCTCACCGGTTCTGGACTGGCTGTTTCTGTTTTGGACGGCTTGGAGTTAACATTACAATCCCTGAATGCTAATTGCTAGCTGTAGCAAGAAGAAGAGAAGCAAAGAAAATATATATTTTTACTGTTACACTACATTACAGACATAAATAACGTATTTTCTTTATTTTTCAATATTATTCGTATCTGGGATAGTTTCTAAAATCAATAGCCTATTTCAGCCTGTCTTCAGACTCCTAGGGAATGCTAGGGTCTGTGTTGGTCGATTCAGAATTATCAATATCCCATCACTAAAGTTCTCCCACTTTCTTGTGTCCGTCCATCTGCTTCCATCTCCTCTGCTCCTCTTATCCTCTGTTATCGCTCTCTCCTGACTGTTTCTCACCATCCTCTCCTCTCTTTTTTCCTCTCTCCATTTCCCTCGCTAGTGTCCTTCAATCGATTTGTTCCATCTTTGCATTCTTCTCTTCCCTCTCCTGCCATGGTCTGCTCCTGTGCACCTCTTTTTCTCTCTCTTTATCTCTTTCTCTCGCTTGCTCGCTCGCACTCTCTCAGTGCCTCCATCTCCCCTTCCTCTTTCCTCTAAGCTGATTGGCTGTTTGTTTCTACCAACATTTGTGTATCACTGACCAGAGAGCGTGATGAAGAGAAGGAGGAGGGGTGTGTAGGCTCTAGGCTGAGCGCTGACCACACGCACGTGCATACAGAAGCACAATCGCACGTACATGCACACCGACACACATGCACACACGTACACTCACTCAAATTCCTCGCTCTCTCACTTTCTCCAATCCGTACGCTATCCTCCCGCTGCCCGAGAAACACACAGTACTTCTACAGGAGGAAGAGACGCAACATCCGCATCGCTGACACACACCGCCGCGTACATCTCTCTCTCTCTCTCTCTCCCTCTCTCTGCCTCTCTCCTGTTTTCGCGTCCTTCACTCAGCCGGCTGTCAGTCATCGTGGCGACACTGCCTCCGCAACCATGGCGACCAGCCAGCAGGATTCGAGCTTCTTTGACATCAGCATCAAATCTCTGCTCAAGTCCTTAGGCGCCAGTGAGTACAGCAGCCAGTACAGCTTCTGGGAACAGAGCCTCTTTAGCGTGTGGACCTGTGTCGCGCTGCTGCGCTTCGGTCTGCACAGTAGAGAACACTCGCGATGTTGCGTTGGGATGGGAAGCGCTAAGGCTGTGTCTGTGTCTGTGTGTGTGTTGTGAGTGTGTTGCTCCGTTGGTTTTACAATGAAATGAATCATGAGACGTGTTTTATCCTGCGGTGTTATTGAAGGGGATGTTATGCAATAACAGAGAGAGAGAGAGAGAGTGAGTGAGGGAGAGAGAGAGAGAGAGAGAGAGTGAGGGAGAGAGAGAGTAAGGGAGAGTGAGGGAGAGAGAGTGAGGGAGAGCGAGTGACTGAGATGAATTGAGGAGAGGAGCATCAAGGCAGGATCTGGCTTGTCAGCGGTTTTCCAGATTAATTATGCATTACTCAGGGGACCGGCCTCACTGACACTTTTGTGTGTTCATTTGAGTCCATTACTCAGCAATACATGAAGGATTGCTCTTTCGAATTATTACTGTTTAAATAACCATTATGAAGAGGAAAACATGTACTCTGCATACACTCCGAAACACCCAGCTGTTATAGTGTTTTCCTTTCTTGCTTTGTCTGACATTTATGAAGCTGCAAGTTGAAATATTTAATATTTTTACTTTAATCGTGTCTAAAACGATTAACCAATTATCAAGTATTTCTTTTTACATTTTATGTCAGTTTGCTAATTGCATCAGCACTAAACGTGATTTAAAGTAAAGGCACATGCTGCTGTTCATGACGTTCTACATTAGGCAAATCGATACTGTATCATAAAGAAGAGCTGTGCACTTTGTGTTATGTATAGTGTTAGCTTGTTCTCTGTCCTCGGTGTGTTAGCATACAGTACAGAGATTAGGCTGCCATTGGTTCATAGTCTGTAAGGAGCCTGCCAGGTGTCTAGCATTCAATGCCGCTCGTCTTTCTGTGTGTGTGTGTGTGTGTGTGTGTGTGTGTGTGTGTGTGTGTGTGTGTGTGTGTGTGTGTGTGTGTGTGTGTGTGTGTGTGTGTGTGTGTGTGTGTGTGTGTGTGTGTGTGTGTGTGTGTGTGTGTGTGTGCAGTGTATTCACAGTGTGTTGAAGACAGCTGTCAGCGCGGAAAACTTTGGAGACAGGAAGTGGGATTACAGAGCGACTGTCAGAAAGATGGGATGCTTATCGCCATCTTTGATGAAAGATGTTACCGAGGTCACATTGACACAGAGAGAGAGAGAGAGAGAGAGAGAGAGAGAGAGAGAGAGAGAGAGAGAGAGAGAGAGAGAGAGAGAGAGAGAGAGAGAGAGAGAGAGAGAGAGAGAGAGAGAGAGAGAGAGAGAGAGAGAGAGAGAGAGAGAGAGAGAGAGAGAGAGAGAGAGAGAGAGAGAGAGAGAGAGAGAGAGAGAGAGAGAGAGAGAGAGACTCTCTATGTATGAACGTGTTCGGGCTGCACAGAATATCAATGATGCAATAATAAGAACCTCAAGATCTCCTATAGGGCTTTTACATTGCAACATCACATTGCAATGACCACCTCCATTATGGAAGCATTGGAATATTCGTTATTTTGTTTGGTAGTAATGGTTTTTGGGTCATTGTTAAGTAGGTAATCGTGAAATGAGTTGTCATTATGGGGGGTCAATTTTGTGTTTGAAACTGCCACAGCGTTTCTCATGCGAGACGTGACAAAACAAAGTTTTCATTAGCCCAGGTTACGGTATATTTACGTTGAATTAGGATTTTACAGTACTACAACTCTCTTGAGTACCCTTAATATGGTGGAGTATCGCCAACAACAAATCCCATGATGCATTTTGATGTACAAGCCCTATATGTCGGCTGCATGCCTGTGTTTAATCGCAAAAACTGCAATGTGGCCTTTTCTTTATTTCTTTATCTTGTAACGCACGATATCAAAGCATACAGTTGTAAGTTTGGGAAGAGTTTGTTGATATTGCCTCACTCCGGGCCGCCAACAATAACATGAAAGCGTTAACCTCTATACAGTGAGAGAGAGACTGTGGCGTGGTTAGGTTTCCACGGCAGTCCTAGAATGCAGCCGTCATCTCCACATCAGGTGCTTTCCGTCTGTCAGAATGTCTTGACATTGCGCAGTAGGTCAAACGACACGGTGATTTCCGACTAGGCCGCGGGGTCGTTCAAAGGAATGGTAAACAGAAGTAATCGCACGGGCCTTTTTTAACATCCTTATAGGGCTGGGGAACCACAGTGACTTCATTAAAGGGATCTTAGCCCACATTGTGCCGGTCATCTGCACATAAGTGGGTGACTTTGATTGTTCATTATTGTGTTAGTGTGAGTCTGTTTACACTGTGCCCAGGTGATGCAGCCCCTTTTGTCTCTTCACCTGTTTAATCTCCACCGCTTCCTCTGTCTCATCCCTTCTTTCTCTCTGGCTGCGTCTCTCCTGGAGGGCAGTGCCTCTGTTTTATGTCCTCCTTGTTCTGTCGTTCTTTCTTTTGTTCCTTCTTCTGTTCTTTCTTTCTGTCGTTCTGTCTTTCTTCTGTTCTTTCTTTCTGTCATTCGTTCTTTCTTTCTGTCATTCTGTCTTTCTTCTGTTCTTTCTTTGTCAGTTGTTCTTTTTTTTTCGTTCTTTCTTCTGTTCTTTCTTTCTCTCATTCGTTCTTTCTTCTGTTCTTTCTTTCTCATTCGTTCTTTCTTCTGTTCTTTCTTCCTTGAGTTACTTCCTCTTTCCTTGCTGCTTTTTAGCTTTTCTGCGTTTTCTTTTCCTTCTGCTCAGGACTTCATTGATTTAGTGTTGTCTGTGTGTTTTATGTTTGTGTTTGTGTGTTTATGTTCCAGGTAAAATTTATTGTTATAGTTGTCTGACATGTCGACTCAGCATTATAAACGCTGAGTCATGCTCTGGGTTATTGGGCGTCATGGCTAATTAAGTGCTGTATTGACACTATTTAGGGGGACAGTCTCTTAAACACACACACACACACACACACACACACACACACACACACACACACACACACACACACACACACACACACACACACTGACAAGTACCTTAAATGTTTGTGACTTGATTTTCTCAGTCCTATTTGCTTTAGCATATGCATAATTATTTGCACCAGTGTCTGTGTGTGTGTGCCCGTGGCATGTGATTATGTGTGTGTGTGTGTGTGTGTGTTATGTGTGTTGGTATGGACACAGGTCAGTGGGAGTGGTGGGTATGTGTCACTCTATAAATAGTGGCCCCCCACCCTCACCCCCCCACCCCACACACACCCCTCCTCAACTCTCTCTTGGGGCTGTGTTGAAATTCTGAAACCTGCTGCGGTCAAACCCTCTAAAAGGAACGGTACTTTGAATGACTCTCTTAACTCACGAAACCAGCCCACCAGATACTAGACAGTAGACATACTAACAGGATGACTCTAGGAAACTCCAGACTTCCCCGTATGGAAGTTTGCAAACGGACCGTCGGAATGCCACTCCTCTCGTAGGCCAGTGGAGCTGCTTTAGCGATGGCGTCCAACACGGTGGACAGACTGCCCAATCAGATCGCAGAGGAGTAGAGAGGAGATTCGGACCGTTTTTCCTGCTTTCGGGAGGGAGACGTCAACACAGAATGCCGGCTTTTCTCTCTCTCTCTCTCTCTCTCTCTCTCTCTCTCTCTCTCTCTCACTCTGTCTTGCTTTCTTGTTGTTCTTCCGGGTTGTCTAAGACATACTGCCTTGCCCGTCCACTGGAGCAGACTTGCAGTGTCATCTTATCCTGCCGGAGTTGAATTCCCCATGCAACAGCCTCAGTCTTTATTCGTGGTGACGTTCCCATTCGTTTAAGATGGAGATCCAGAATTTGAGTTTCGGTTGAAGTTCCCCTAACGTTTAAACTGCTTACCAGTGGGGTGCTATGCGTAGCTAATTTATAAGCGGGGCGATTGTCCTGACGGCCACGCGGTCGATGTCTCTCCAGCGGGTTGGCTCAAGAGGAATGACGGTAGGAGGACTCGCGCTCTTCAGTCGGTTTCGGTGACTTCCTGTGCAGTCAGGCTACGGTGGACTAGCAGGGAGATAAGACCCACTGCTCATCTCCCCATGGAAACTAGACCCTCCTGGGGCGCCGTTTGATCCGCCGGCGGGGGCCACCCATACGCCAAGCAGCACTTTACTGTCTGTCTGTCTGTCTGTCTGATTGCCTGTCTGTCTATACCATGGAGGTGCCGGCAAGATGGAGCAGGGCAAGTGTCATCAGTTTCATCAAAGGCCTTGGTAAGTGTGTGTGTGTGTGTGTGTGTGTGTGTGTGTGTGTGTGTGTGTGTGTGTGTGTGTGTGTGTGTGTGTGTGTGTGTGTGTGTGTGTGTGTGTGTGTGTGTGTGTGTGTGTGTGTGTGTGTGTGTGTGTGTGTGTGCGCGATGAGCATATGTGTCTGTTTGTGTGGGTTTGTGTGTGCATGAGCATGTGTGTATCCGTGTGGGTGTGTGTGCTGCATGAGCGTGTGTATCTGTGTGTGTGTGTGTATGTGTGGGTCTGTGTGTGCATGAGCGTGTGGGTGTGTGTGTGGACTTAGAATTTGCTAGAAGTTGTACGTGGTGTTGATTTGGCTCCTAGTTTGGACACTAGGACAGTTGGGCTCTTGTCAAATCGTCTACTGTTTACATGTCTCACCTCTCTAGAGAAAGTATTGGGGTCAAAGGTTGACCCTGAGGAGTTACCCCCTCCTGGCACTGGGAGTACGAGGGCTGTTGTTTGCATCTGTGTTGAGACTGCTGTCTATCCACACAGGAACACACGATCATGAGATGAGAGATTTCTCCTGCAGACGTGCACTTCCTGTTCCCATATGGACATTCGACATAGGAGATTCTTCATAGGGTGGAGAATAGTGGAGTATTCTCTTCTCTAAATAGGCAAAGGGTATTTGTGGTAGCCTGTATTGTCCTTTTTGTCCTCTGAATGAATGAAAATGGCAAACGATGTGCTGAAAATGTGTTCAGTACGAGGTCTGGGCAGAAGGGGTTTTGGTTTGAGTTTCCTCGGCGAGAATGGAGTGAACAGATGAACTTGAATTGGACTGGGCCGAGTTGCGACACACATGTGTTTTCTTGGTTCTCACCAGAGCTAGGGTTTCACACGGTGTGGTCACTGAGGGTGTAGCCGTGGGCAGAACCTCCGCCTGCCTATTTATAACCTGCTGTGTCATGCGTCAGGGTATTTCTCGGGGTGAGCGGTACCAGAGGGGCGCTCTCTTTCTCTTTCTCTTTCTCTTTCTCTCTCTCTCTCTCTCTCTCTCTCTCTCTCTCTCCTCTCTCTCTCTCTCTCTCCCTCTCGTCTGGCTTCCTGGGAAAGTCTTTCTCTCTCTCGCTCCCTCTCTCTCTCCCTCTCTTGCTCCCTCTCTCTCTTCATCACTGCTATCTGTCTTCCTGTCTGGCCCTCTGTCTGATGATGTAATCTGCGGGAAAATCCGCTTCCCATTCTGCAGAGAGAGAGAGAGAGAGAGAGAGAGAGAGAGAGAGAGAGAGAGAGAGAGAGAGAGAGAGAGAGAGAGAGAGAGAGAGAGAGAGAGAGAGAGAGAGAGAGAGAGAGAGAGAGAGAGAGAGAGAGGAGAGAGAGAGAGAGAGAGAGAGAGAGAGAGAGAGAGAGAGAGAGAGAGAGAGAGAGAGAGAGAGAGAGAGACCTTCATGCCTTTGTTAAGGAGGTGTGTGCGCGTGTGTGCATGCCTGTTTGCACGTGTGCCACTGCCGATAACCATGTACAGTAGGTGTGCTCCTCGCATTTCTCCACGATCATAGCTAGAATTACCCAGGTCCACTTTGTTGTCACCGCTGAAAGTGGAAAGGATTGTAAGGCGATCCAACAGTACCCAAGGTGTCAACATTTCTGTACCGTTCATAATATTCACCTTCGCTACCTGCCTACTTAATGCCTTGCCTTGTTTATGTGTCACTTGTCAAGGTTCCTTCCTTCTCACATTGTCTGGCCTGTATGCAGGCTTAGGTGCCTTAGTGCTTAGGGCTGCCGAAGGTGCTCATTTAAATGTGGGCCTGAAAAGCCCTTCGACGCGGTAACCTAAGACTGTAAGCCTCCCTCGCCATCGCTGCTGTTGTTTGGAACTTAAAAGAAGGCGACCATTCATTGAAATGTTTTTGTTTTTTCGTTCAGTGATTGTCTGTTGTTCGTGTGGTCCAATGATGTCAGCCGCCTTGATTTCAAAGCGTGAGACAATATTAGGTTTGGTGATGTCATAAAAACGTAACCACAAAATGACCTCATTGTTGCACCTAAATTACCTCATTGTTGCACCTAAATAACCAATAACGCAACTTTAACTTGCCTAGTTAATTTACCGGCTCTAAACAAAATAACAGGATTATAATAAGAATGTCTAAAGCCCGAAGCATAGAGAGCATACATTTCTTCTCATTTTTGTAGCCCGACACTAACAGGAACTAGAATCTTACATTACAACATTAAAACATAAAAATATTGTTTTAATGGAGCAAGACAATCGGAGCGTGAATGTAGCAGCGCTCAAATTGGACTCAAGTGTATGTTGGAAGAGAAAAGCTCAAAAGCATTCATTTGCGTACACATATTTGGCACATTGAGGGCAGGAATTAAATGGCCGTCTGGCGGTAGTATATGGCCAGAACTCATTCATATCCAATCCTTAATAATTTAACAATAATAATAACTTCGTAATGCAATAAAAGTGTCAAACGGGACCTCTCAGAATAACGGCAGGTCTTTTTTGCATCCAACCACCGCCTACCCCAGGGGGTTACAGGAACTCCATCTCCTTTGCTTCCGCCTAGGGCTTCACAAAGTCATGGACGCCTCTCGGTTTGTTAACGTAACGACTCATTCATGATGTGTTGTGTCGTCGTTTCCCCCCCCCCCCCCCCACCCGCCAGCCTCTCCTGTGGGACTGAAGCCCCCACTCCCTCCTGTCAACGGCACCTTAGGGGAGAGGAAGGGTTCCGTCGTCATGGTGCCCGTCAACGTGGACCCCGAGAGCAAGCCGGGCGAGTTTGTCCTCAAGAGCCTGTTCGCCAACTTCACCGCGTTCTCCGAGCGCAAGATACGCATCATCATGGCCGAGCCACTGGTAGGTGCTGTGTGTGTGTGTGTGTGTGTGTGTGTGTGTGTGTGTGTGTGTGTGTGTGTGTGTGTGTGTGTGTGTGTGTGTGTGTGTGTGTGTGTGTGTGTGTGTGTGTGTGTGTGTGTGTGTGTGTGTGTGTGTGTGTGTGTGTGTGTGTGTGTGTGTGATGAGTGGGGATGGATGAGGATTCCCCATCCATCAAATATTATTTGCCTGGCTCCCGCAGCTTGTTGCATAGAGACAGAGAAATAGTATATTTTATTTATAGTGCAACATCAAATTACGACGATCTTGCGTTGATTGTGTATTTGGTTTTTATGTTCGGTAGATTCTCTGCCATTTAGGATTAGACCAAAGATGAGTATTTCGTTTCTCTGTTAAAAGATAATCAATGTTTTCCCTTCTTCCCCTTGCTTGTGTACCAGGAGAAACATCTTAACAAATCACTGCAGAGGGGAGAGGATCCACAGTTTGATCAGGTGTGCCTACTGGACTTTATTTTACTTCGGGTTTGCTTCATATTCCTTATCCAAAGAAATGATTGGAGTTTATATCTGAAGACGCTTTGTACACGAATTAGTACTTCATTTTAATGTTCATGAAAGCCAGTTAACAGAAGCCATCAATGACATACCTTTCAAATGTAGCAGTTATGTGGTGCAATTGGTTTCAAACATTATTACCATGGTATATCTTCTCTACAATCCCAGAACTATTCTTATGCGCATCATCCGGGTAACTTTAATATTGTATGCTATTATGTATATTGTATACTACTTAAAGCTAGGGTAGGCAACTTGGAGAAACCAGCCGGAGTAAGCTAGATTTTAAAGGTATACAACCGAAAAAATCCCATCCCTCCCTTCAGGCCTCCCTCCAAAGCCACTCCCTCAAAACACATGACTAGCTCTCTAGCTTTAGCAACAGGTCTGCCTAGCCTTGTGGAAGACTGCGGTCATTCACAATGAGTGCATGGCCAGAGGCGCGCAGGTAGCCGGGTAGGTAGGGAGACAGACAGGTAAGCCTTAAATTATTTGACTGGCTAATTACAGGCCTGCAACAGCCACATATGCAGTTTTCTTATTTTCTTTTTGTCAGAGCATTAGAATTATTGATTGCTGTCAGGATGTTGAGAGAATATCAACAAATATGACAGAAATTACTTCTACAATATACTGCCTACCCTAGCTTTAAAGTCACAGAAGCTGTTAAAAAATAAAGATCAAATTATTTTGATCACGTAACAAAGGCAAAGCCATCCATGGTTTCCTTCTCTAACGTATCATCACTCAATCCCCCAGATATCCACTTCACCTGAAAGCCTCTCCTCGCAATTTCTGCCAAGCTAGCTAAGATAAAGAAAGAAAAAAGCATTATTTCCCTCTCTTCTGAATACTCTGTTCTCTCTCTCTCTTGTTCTTTCTCCCTCCCTCCCTCCCTCCCTCCCTCCCTCCCTCTCCTCCCTCCTCTCTCTCTCTCTCTCTCTCTCTCTCTCTCTCTCTCTCTCTCTCTCTCTCTCTCTCTCTCTCTCTCTCTCTCTCTCTCTCTCTCTCTCTCTCTCTCTCTCTCTCTCTCTCTCTCTCTCTCTGTAGTTGATCAGCACGATGTGTTCCCTGGCTGAGTACTGCCTGCCATCCATCCTGAGGACTCTGTTCGACTGGTACAAGAGGCAGAACGGGCTGGAGGACGAGTCACATGAGTACCGGCCGCGGGCCAACACCAAGTCCAAGAGGTCAGAGGTCACAGCCCAGCCTCAACATAGCGCTACTACCGTAGACAAACAACATCTCATGTCTGGAAGCTAGCGAGACATTTTAAACACCGTTTTAACCGTCTGTCTGTTTGTCAATCCGTTCGTCCGTCCACCTGTCTGTCTGTTCGTCTGTTTGTATGTCGGTCTGCCTGTTCTGCCATCTGTCTCGCTGTCCATTCGTCTGTCTATCCTTCTGTCTGTCCATCTGTCTGTCTGTCTGTCTAATCGTCTGTGTGTGTGTGTCTTTCCAGTGATGAGCAGCAGAAAGACTACCTCTTGGAGCGACGGGACCTGGCGATAGACTTCATCTTCTCCCTTGTTCTCATCGAAGTCTTAAAACAGGTGAATCCCAGTGTCTCAGTGGTTTGTCCTTCTCACCAGTTTACCTTTTCATTGTAACGACATTCAAGTGTTATATGTATAGTTTTGTTTTTGTAGATGTTGCATCTCTGCTTATTCAAATCTGAACGTAAACATACTCTGTCGTCTCTTGTTTCAATGCAGATCCCCCTCCACCCTCTCCTAGATGGACTAATCCAGGAAGTGATCAATTTGGCCTTCAAACACTTCAAGTATAAGGAAGGGTAGGAAACTTTGATTTTCATTTGCTGTTGTGGTTTTCTTCCAGCTTGATCGTATGGTCTGATCCTTAGTGTTGATTGCGGTAATATGTATGTTTTGGCTCTGTTCATGCGTAATTTATTTGTTTGTTTTCTCTGCCAGGTATCTGGGGCCCAACACAGCCAACATGCACATAGTGGCCGACCTCTATGCTGAAGTTGTGGGTGTGGTGGCGCAGTCCAGGTACACCTTTACTGCACTACTTACTATTTAGTGAATTAGACACTCTATCCAACGCGTCTGGTCATTTACATCATTTACATCATTACATCATTTACAGTCATTCATCAGCAGGTAGGGGGTTATTGCTAAGGCATAGACTACATAGACTACAGGTAGACTTCGGACATTGGGGATCGAACCTGGAACCTTTCGTCTGGGAGCCAAACAGCCTAACCACTAGACTACCCTGCCCCCTTTCTGTGCTTCTGTGGGCTAGTGTGTGTGTGTGTGTGTGTGTGTGTGTGTGTGTGTGTGCGTGTGCGTGTGCGAGTGTGAAGCTGTCCTATATGCATTATTTCAATGCTACATATAATGGATGTATTGTATGACAAATGCCTTCTTTTGTTATGGTCTTGAGTAATACATGTTTGTCAATGTACTCGTTTCTGGGGCTTAAGGGTTAACCGTTCTCTCCCATGAATGCATACATAGTGATGGTCCATCAGTGATGGATGGATTGAACACACCCACACACGCCCAAACGTAGTCATATTTGAGCTTCTCTGGGTATTATCTGTGTATATTGGGCTCTGGCCTTGAGAAGGCAGTATTTTCTGTGTCTTATTTAAACAAACAGGGTGGTTGACCTTCCCACATACAGGCCTGCTATGGTAACCATCGTCAAATGTGCAAACACACACACACACACACACACATGCACAGTAGGACGGGAGCATGCACAAATGCTGTCAAACAAGCAAACACACACACACACACACACACACACACACAAACACTCTGCATCACCATTCCAGATGTCATTCTAAACATAGTTCTGAAATCCTATCTGGTGGGTGGGCATGTACACACCAAAGGGTCACAGGAATACACACACAAACACACACGCGCACAGTCTCATAATACAACTACACAACTGCACAGTGTGTCGACAGAGGTAGTTCATTTCTAGTTTTGTTTGTTGTGGGAAAATATAAATGTTTTGCCCTGGCTGAATTTGACGGCGCCTGGTTAGGTGAAAACAAAAATAAAGGTTACTAAGCTTCACATAGATTACATTAAAATCATTACAGTCACTCTAAGTGAATGTTACACAACAATAAATAAGTGATTTAAAAACGAGTTACATATGTGACACATATCACAAGGTACCTTAGAAATAAACAAAGAAGTTAGGCGTTACCCAGCACATTCACACAATCTTGTGCTTTGGCCAGTAAGCAGCAAGTCACCTTTCCCTTGTTCTCTCAACTCTCACTACTCTACTCTGCTCTACTCTACTCATATCTCTACTCTAATCTACTACACCTTTACTCTACGCTGCTCTACTCTGCTCTACTCTGCTCCTATCTCTACTCTAATCTACTACACCTTTACTCTACTCTGCTCTACTCTACTCCAATCTCTACTGTAATATACTACACCTTTACTCTACTCTGCTTTACTCTACTCCAATCTCTACTGTAATATACTACACCTTTACTCTACTCTGCTCTACTCTACTCCTATCTCTTCTCTAATCTACTACACCTTTACTCTACGCTGCTCTACTCTGCTCCTATCTCTACTCTAATCTACTACACCTTTACTCTACTCTGCTCTACTCTACTCCAATCTCTACTCTAATCTACTACACCTTTACTCTACTCTGCTCTACTCTACTCCAATCTCTACTGTAATATACTACACCTTTACTCTACTCTGCTCTACTCTACTCCTATCTCTTCTCTAATCTACTACACCTCTGCTCTGCTCTACTCTACTCCAAATTCTACTATACTATACTCTATTGTACTCTACTTTACTGTGCCTTTGCTCTACTACCTCTAACCTACTCCTACCTATTTCTACCTCTACTCTGCTCTACATGACTCTACTCTAATCTACTCTACTCTACCTCTACTCTAATCTACATTACTCTGCCCAGGTTTCCGGCGGTGAGGAAGAAGTTCATGTCGGAGCTGAAGGAGCTGAGGCAAAAGGAGCAGAGTCCGTACGTCATCCAGTCCACCATCAGCCTCATCATGGGTGTCAAGTTCTTTCGCATCAAGATGTACCCTGTGGAGGACTTTGAGGCCTCCTTTCAGTTCATGCAGGTGAGCCAAAACAACAGCCAAGATGATGGGATCGTTTATCTCTTCATCATTGGGTCTATTTTGACAATGGTAATTCCAATAGACATTCCTTGGTAACAAAATATTGCTGTGCTTGCAGAAAACCTGTTCACAGGAGCCGGAATCAAAATGTTTCCTCTCTGGATCGAGATACTTACTTGAAAAGACATATTCACAATTGTAATCAGAAATAACAACAGAGAATATCGACATGTACTTATCTACGTGTATATTCGTTAATGGGCTCTATACGCCAATACACAGCACATATCGTTTAGTCATGGTTGGGGATTCGACCTACAGCTAGTTTGAGATTTGCAGTACACACCTTGCAGTCAGAAGCCTGTCTAGTCTGTATAATGGCTGGTGTTCTTTGTCTCTTCCTGCAGGAGTGTGCCCAGTACTTTCTAGAAGTGAAGGATAAAGACATTAAACACTCGCTGGCGGGGCTGTTTGTGGAGATCCTGGTGCCTGTGGCAGCTGTGAGTGTCTGCTGCTGGATGGTTTCT